>CM055279.1:4770065-5144743 GCA_029237695.1 Conchocele bisecta
ATAAAGTTTGAAGATGATCTGACTAACGGATCAAGATATATTTAACTGGATGTACGTCCAAAATTATTGACATGAAGGTCAAGGTCATTATGGTCATGGTCACCCGAATGACACTGGAGAGCCATCATTTTTTAGGAAACTATTGATGAAGTTTGGTAAGGATCCGACGAACGGATCAAGAGGTATTCAACATTTGGACGTATGTACAAAATATTGACACAAAGGTGAAGGTCAAGGTCAAGGTCACCCAAATGACAGTGGGTGGATAGCCATCAAAGTGTGAAAGCAATTGATGAAATTTGGTAATCATCCGACATTGCAAAAGTTATTATGTCCAAAAGGTTAAGGTCACCAATGTGAGGTCAATGTCACCATAATGGCACTGGATGGATAGCTATAAATGTGAGGAAACTATTGATGAAGTTTGTTAATGACCCGATTAACAGATCAAGAGATATGGGAAATTTTGCTACGCTACGTCCAACATTTACGTCCCAAATTGTTGACGACGCCGTCGCCAGAATTGTGACGCTATGTCTCACTTTCCACTATCATGGGTGAGACAACTGATTGATTTGTGTTTAACGGCCTATCAACAGCTAAGGTCATTTAAGGCCGGGCCAACGGGTTTGATCCCGTATTTAACCTGCTGCATTGGGGGAAAAATCACAAAATCAGAACGGAATATTTACATCGAATACATGTCCAGTAAAAAATGTGAAATTGAATGGGTTTAACGTCCCAGCAACAGCTAAGGTCAATTAGGGACAGGACAACAATTCAAGTCTCATCCAAAAGACCAATGGGATGGAAATACTATGAAAGTATTTTGTGATGCCTACATTTATGGCGAAGTTCGAACCAACAATATCTGTAACCTATTTCACCAACATTGCAAAGTATACTTTTCTAGCAAAGTATACTTTGAGGGAGTAATCATTTATTTTTCCCGAAATGCATTATTTCATATAGAACTAATGACTGCATATATTTGATGATTAAAAGTATGCAAAATTATTATACTGAATTTATTACATTATCACAGCCAAAATGGCTGTGATAATGTAATAATTTCAGTATAATAAAAATTAACATATTTATCCTAAAATTGAAAATTTCTCCTTCAAAGCATACATTGCTAGATAAGTAAATAGGCTACAGGTGTTCTAACCCCTAGTCCATAGCCCATCCCTGTCTCCAGTAGAACTTGAGTTATTCCATGGATAACACACGTTCACTGACGAGCTATACCTATGTCTGTTTGTTTCTTTGTTCCTTTCATGATTTTAACAGCTAAGGTCATTTAAAACGGGTTCAACACTGCATTCAATCTGCTGCAGTGGGGAGTTTTTTGTTTGTTTTTTGGGGTTTAACGGCCTATCAACAGCTAAGGTCATTTAAGGCCGGGTCAATGGGTTTAGTACTAAATCCCATATATTACCTGTAAAAGTATATGTACATGTTCAAGTACATGTACAAATGGGAGGAAAATCCTAAAATCAGAACTGAATATTTACAATAACAAAACTATATATTCAGCCCTGAAATTAGAATAATCCTGATCTGATGCCAGGTCCTCGCCACACCAGAATCACTTGGTCCCTTCCCAAAAGCAATATGATCAGTAATAATCTTACTACTTTTATAATGGGCAATAACCCAATTCAACTCCCAGGTAACTAAAGAGCCAAAGATAAAAACGTACCCGAGGGCCAAACCAGGCAAATCATGATTCCTATAAGGAGGAACCCATATCGTTAATCTACGCTGTCGGGTTCACCTGACCAACCACCCACCAGTGCGAAGTATATACAGCGGAACGAAGAAAGGGTAAACAGTATCAATCATATATGAATATTTACATCTTCCATAAATGGAAACCCCATTTGACTCATTACGTTTATATCCCAATACATTACATTAGCCCCATGTGATGTCGCGCGACTTTGCTTGGTTAAAGCTTGATTGACGTCATTAATATCCACGACGTTGTCAATACGCTATTGACCGGCTATTCCATGAATTGCGACTAAGTGACGTAAAACTAGAAATAACGCTATATAAGCACCACAAGTAATAAAACCATGTGTTGTGCGTTTTCTGCGGTACGACAACATTTGGTCTGTTTACAGTTTACACTCCAAGCACTTTACACGGATAAAATGTTTTTGTACCATAGTAAGCGCAGTTAAACCGCCAATGGTTTCATTCCTTAATTGCAACGTATCCCGAGCCAAAGTTCCAATGCAACATCTCCACCCTATAGAGTACACTACGGAACTCCGTAGGGGGGACATAGATTTGTTTGTTTATTTGTTTATTAGTGTTTAACGACCTATCAACAGCTAAGGTCATGTAAGGCCGGGCAAACGGGTTCAATCCCATTTTAACCTGCTGCATTGGGAGGAAAATCCCAAAATCAGAACGGAATATTTACATCGAGAACAAATATATTCAGCCCCGAGATTAGAATATCCTGACCTGGTGCCAGGTCCATACCACACCAAATAACAATTCGCTCGGAAACTAAATATATCCATACATACAAATAGTTAATCAAACAATTGTCGTCTGCTGTTGTTTTTATATCTTGCCTTATTTCTCAATAAAAACATGTTTTGACAGCATTTCAGAATCATTTCCAACGGAAATGATTCTGAAGTGCTGTCAAAGCATGTTGTAAATTATTCTAAAGTGCTGTCAAAGCATATTTTTGATGATAAAAATGGAAAATAGAAAATAACAGCAGACGACAACAAAAATAAGATAGCAGTCTAAGGGTTAATCAATCTATGTTGCTACAGCCTGTCCGTAGATATATTTGGAAATGTGTGTGAAACTATATGTGCACGCAGTTGTTGGTTGCGCTGGAATGTACGGTCACAAAGATGGCACGAGAACGGCCGTTCCCCAGTGTGTATACGGAGGTGTCTGGTAAGGTCTCCACGCAACTTGAAAGCCTTGCCGCAATACTGGCAGCCGTGGGAGGCCATCTTGACCTTCTTCTGGAGATTGTCTCGGGGAGGAAGGTAAGACTGGATCTTGCTGAAGTTTACTGAAATAAAATACAAGATACATGTATTTACTTTTTGACAATATTTTGTATAAATGTCCATGTGAGATACATGTATGTGTGTGGTACAGGACATATGTAGATAGTGTGTGGAACAGGACATATGTAGATAGTGGTGGAACAGGACATATGTAGATAGTGTGTGGAACAGGACATATGTAGATAGTGTGTGGAACAGGACATATGTAGATAGTGTGTGGAACAGGACATATGTAGATAGTATGTGGAACAGGACATATGTAGATAGTGTGTGGAACGGACATATGTGTAGTGTGTGGTGGAACAGGAATATGTGATAGTGTGTGGAAAGGACATCATATGTGATGTGTGTGGAACAGGACATTAGGTCGTAGTATGGTGGAACAGGACCTATGTATGATAGTATGTGGAATAGGACATATGGAGATAGTGGTGTGGAACTGGATATATGGTAGATAGTGTGTGGAACAGGACATATGTTAGTTAGTGTGTGGAACAGGAATATGTAGAGTCGGTGTAGGAACAGGACCATATTGTAGATGTATGTGGAACAGGACTATGTAGGATGTGTGTGGAACAGGACATATGAGTAGTGTGTGGAAAACTTGGACATATGTAGATAGTATGTGGAATTAGGACATATGTCGATAGGTGTGTGGAACAGGACATCTGTAGATAGTGTGTGGAACAGGGACATATGTAGGATAGTATGTGGAAACAGGACATATGTAGTAGTGTGAGGAACAGTGACATATGTAGATAGTATGGTTGGAAACAGGATCATATGGTAGTATGTGGAACAGCGACATTTGTAGATAGTATGTGGAACAGGACATATGTAGATAGGTAAATGGTGGAACAGGAACATATGTAGATAGGTGTGTGGAAACATGGACATATGTAGATAGTGTGTGGGAAACAGGACATATGTAGATAGTGTGTGGAAACAGGACATATGTAGGGATAGTATGAGGAACAGGACATTATGTAGATAGTGTGTGGAACAGGACATAGGTAGGATAGTGTGTGGAACAGGGGACATATGGTAGATAGTATGTGGAACAGGACTTATGTAGATAGTATGTGGAACAGGAATATGGTAATATAGTCATGGGGCTCAACACCAGGACATAATGTTGCTAGTGTGTGGACCAGGACATATGTTAGATAGTGTGTTGTAACAGGACATATGTAGATAGTGTGTGGAACGGGACATATGTAGATAGTATGTGGAACAGGACATATGTAGTATGTGGAACAGGACATATGTAGTTGTATGGGAACAGGACATATGTAGATAGTGTGTGGAACAGGACATATGTAGATAGTGTGTGGAACAGGACATATGTAGATAGTGTGTGGAACAGGACATATGTAGATTAGTATGTGGGAACAGGACATATGTAGATAGTGTGTGAACAGGACATATGTAGATAGTATGAGGACAGGACATATGTAGAAGTGTGTGGATACAGGACATATGTAGGATAGTATGTGGACACAGGCATATGTAGATAGTGTGTGGAACACAGGACATATGTAGGATAGTGTGTTGGAACAGGACATATGTAGATAGTATGTGGAACAGGACTTAGTAGATGGTGTGGAACATGACATAGTAGTAGTGTGGGGAACAGGACATATGTAGATGTGTGTGGAACATGAAGATATGTAGACTTAGTATGAAGATGTTGGAACTGACATATGTAGATAGTGTGTGGAACAGGACTATGGTGTATAGTGTGTGGAACTAGGACATATGTAAGATAGTGTGTGGACAGGGACATATGTAGATAGTAATGTGGAAAATGACTAGGTAGATAGTATGTGGAACATACATATAGTAGATAGTGTGGAAACAGGACATTATGTAGATGTGTGTGAACAGGACATATGTAGAATAGTTGTGGAACAGGACATAATGTAGATAGTGTGTGGAACAGGACATATGTAGATAGTATGTGGAACAGGCTACATATGTAGATAGTATTTGAAACCGGAAACATGTACATATGTAAGATAGTATGTGGAACAGGACATATGTAGATAGTGTGTTTGGGAACATGACATATGTAACATAAGTGATAGTGGAACATGACATATGTAGATAGTGTGTGGAACAGACGTACATCATGTTACATATGTAGATAGTGTGGAACAGGACATATGTAGATAGTATGTAATGTGAAACAGGACATATGTAGATAGTGTGTGGAACAGGACATATGTGTATAGTGTGTGGACAGGAGTGACAATATGTACATATGTTAGATAGTATGTGGAACAGGACATATTGTAGATAGTAATGTGGAACAGGACATATAGAGAAGGTAGTGTGTGGACGAGGAAACGTATGATAAACATATGTAGATAAAAGTGGTGTGGAACAGGACATATGTACATATGTAGATAGTGTGTGGGAACAGGGACATATGTATGATAGTGTGTGGAACATGACATATGTAAAGATAGTGTGTGGAACATGACATATGTAGATAGTGTGTGGAATGGAACTAGGACATATGTAGATATGTAAGATAGTATGTGGAACAGGACAAAAAAATATGTAGATAAGTGTGGTGGAACATGACATAATGTAGATAGTGTGAGATCATAGACATATCGATGATCAGTGTGTGGTAAAACAGGACATATGTATATGTATGGATAGTATGTGGAGACAGGACATATGTATATAGTATGTGGAACGACATATGTTAGAATAGTATGTGGAACAGGACATATGTAGATAGTGTGTGGAACAGGAACAGGAATATTTGTAGATAGTGTGTGGAACAGGACTTATATGTAACATAAGTAGATAGTTATGATTGAGTAAGTGTGGAACAGGACATATGTAGAGTAGTGTGTGGAAAACATGACATATTTGTAGGATAGTGTGTGGAACAGGACTATGTAGATAGTGTGTGGAAACAGGTACATATGTAGATAGTGTGTGGTAGGACATATGTAGATAGTATAGTGAACAGGACATATGTAGATAGTGTGTGGTGGAACAGGACAGGTGTACATATGTAACATCTGTAGATAGTATGTGGAACAGGACTATGTAGATAGTAAAGTGTGGGAACAAGGTGACATATGTAGATAGTGTGTGGAACAGGACATATGTAGATAGTGTGTGGGAACAGGGACATAGTGTTAGATATTGTGTGGAACAGGACATATGTAGATAGTGTGTGGAACAGGACATATGTAGATAGTGTGTGGAACAGGACATATGTAGATAGTGTGTGGAACAGGACATATGTAGATAGTGTGTGGAACAGGACATATGTAGTAGTATGTGGAACTAGAACATATGTAGATAGTATGTGGAACAGGACATATGTAGATAGTATGTGGAACAGGACATATGTAGATAGTGTGTGGAACAGGACATATGTAGATAGTGTGTGGAACAGGACATATGTAGATAGTATGTGGAACAGGACATATGTATGTAGATAGTGTGTGGAACAGGACATATGTAGATAGTATGTGGAACAGGACATATGTAGATAGTGTGTGGAACAGGACATATGTAGATAGTGTGTGGAACAGGACATATGTAGATAGTATGTGGAACAGGACATATGTAGATAGTATGTGGAACAGGACATATGTAGATAGTATGTGGAACAGGACATATGTAGATAGTAAACTATTTCTGCATATCTGTAGCCTATTTCACCAACATTGCAAAGTATACTTTTCTAGCAAAGTATACTTTGAGAGAGAAATTTTCAATTTTAGGATATTATTATACTGAATTTATTACATTATCACAGCCATTTTGGCTGTGATAATGTAATAAATTCAGTATAATAATTCCGCATACTTTTAATTATCAAATATATGCAGTCGTTAGTTCTATATGAAATAATGCATTTTGGGAAAAATAAATGATTACTCCCTCAAAGTATACTTTGCTAGATAAGTATACTTTGTAATGTTGGTGAAATAGGCTACAGGCTGTGATTGTAGAAATGCGGGTTATGGATTTTGCGACCAGTGTAGATCCAGATCAACAGTCTGATCAGGATCTGCACTGTTCGCCATTCCATCAATGAAACACACGGCATGTATGATATAGATCGTTATCATTTCTTCAGTCACAGCCACATATAGCATTCCATCAGTAAACCTGCCCTGCATTGACCGAATACGTACTGTCTGATAACATGTTGTATCAGCCCTTGACCTGATACAAACATCTGGGTTACAACGAAGTGAAAACTGACGTTCTGTCCACGTTCTGTTAATAGATAACGACGTCATCTGTGGTAATTTTCGAACATAAAACGTTACCTGATAAATAGACTATCAGATTAGTATCTTTTTATATCAAGTTTATCAGGCTCGGCTTGGAAACGGTAGGAATTCCTCGGCAAGCCTCGGAATTCCTACGTGTTCCCTAGCCTTGCCGGATAAACTTGATAAACACCAGGGGGCCGTTTTACTAAAATTTGTACGACTAAAATGTTCGTAAGTGCAAATTTAGGATCGTTTGGAAATTTCAATTGATGGATTTACATTTATTGAGCATAGGCTGCATATGCAGCCTATGCTCAGTAAATGTAAATCCATTAATTGTTTACAAGAAAACGTTGTTAATGTGGAATTTACAGAATTTATCATAATTTTGCACTTACGAACATTTTAGTCGCACAAAGTTTAGTGAAACGCCCCCAGATGGATGTACAGATGAACTAAATCATTTGACCTTGACCTTGGCCATGAGCACAGCGGCCGAATGTAAACGTGGATGATGAATGTGGTATCAAATCTATTAAAGCATGCCTGGTTTATGGAACAATTCTTCGACATGTAGTGGCATACAAGGTTAGAAACAACTATTAAAAAATTCGAAAATCAGTTATAGAATAGTTGCCACGTTCTGAAAACGCAAAAATTATCTTTACGGTTCGCCCTACTTTCTAAGCCGATCGCTGGCCCTAATCAGCTACACTTATTTCACATATTGCAAGATCTAACCCCAATAAGTTGCATATTACCAGATTCAACCCTTGCAATGCTAGAAACGAAAACTGTCGTCTGCTGTGTATTGCTTAAGTTCCATTTTTCTCAACAAAAACATGATTTGACAGCAATTTAGAATAATTTCCAATGGAAATTATTCTGAATTGCTGTCAAACCATGTTTTTGTTGAGAAAAATGGAACTTAAGCAATACACAGCAGAAATGTAAAATATCAGTACAGGAAACAGTGTATACTCAGGTATTTCAGTACTCAGGAAATGTACTCAGATCGTATCAGGTAAACATGATACAGAAATAAAATCAGAGTAAAATCATTACTCAGGAAATGTATCAGGAAATAAAATATACTCAGATCATCAGAAATATCAGTACTCAGTACAGGAAATGTAAAATTCAGATCATACTGGTCAGTATCAGTATACTCAGAAATGAAAATCGTACTAGATCAATACTCAGGAAATGTAAAATCAGTACTCAGATCCGAGATGTACGGAGCCCCACAGGGGACATAGAATTCTTTTTTTATTAATTTGTTCCCCCTCAATTTAACAATTTGTTCCCACGGGAACAAATTGTTAAATTGAAACAATTTGTTCCCACGGGAACAAATTGTTAAATTGAGGGGGGAACAAATTCGTAAAAAAAAAATAATTTCCCCCGAGGGTCTCATTCGTTCCCTCAATTTAACAATTCGTTCCCACGGGAACAAATTGTTATATCGTGGCAACGAATTGTTAAATTGAGGGAACAAATTGTTATTTCGTGGGAACAAATTAATTAATAAAAAAAATCCATGTCCCCTGCGGGGCTCCGTAGAGATGCATAGTAAAATTTGGCTGAACAATAAATACATTTATACTTTTAAAGAACTAAATGCTGCAGTCGCTAGCGCTCCCTGGCATTTAATTCCTTCAAAATCCAATATGTGAACAATAACGTATAATGCAACAGCTACTAGCATTCAAAAATCGATCATACAAATGACCTTTGACCTATAAGTGTGACTTTGATTTTGTAACTAGGGATGTCTTGCATTAAGTATCATCAAGTAGTATGTAGTTATTCGAAAATCCATCAACCGGTTATGCATATATGGCCCTAACACTAATTTTTTCTCTATTTTTTTATATTTCACCTCCAAGTGTGACCAGTTTGACTAACGTTGTGGCAAATATTTTTGTGTACTTAATTGAAAATCCATTGTACTGTTCTGAATATATGGCCCCAAATGGTCATTTTGTTTCTATTTTTGACCTTTGACCTGTAAGTGTGAACTTGGACATACGGATCTGGGTCTTAGGCATGGTTCTTCGTCTAGTAATAACAACATTTGTCATGATTTTTGTCAACGATTACGCCATAAAATTAAACGCAATTTAAATTAGTCATTTGACCTTGACATTGGGGCTCAGGTGCCGCATGAGTGGGACACAGAATGAATATATGGATGATGATGAAGCAAATCTGACTTACAGTTACAGAGATAATAGGTATGTGAAAAGTTTAACGCAAAGTTGGACAAAAACTTGAATGCAAACTCTACCAGAGCTCCAGATAAGCTGCGTATTTGCTTAAATACCCAATTAAAATTGCCAAAAACCCAATTGAAATCAGAAGTAGAGAGTATCAAAAAGCAATGAAAAATTTGTGGTATCTTTATCATGCTACAGAAAACAATAAACAGACCACAAATATAGCATATTTTTCTTATTTTCCCATGAAAACACATCTTGGTATTTCATGAGAATTGTCTCCAAGCAGACAATTCTATTGAAATGCCAAAACATGTTTTTATTTAAAACAAACTGTTCAATAATTGCGATCTGTTGATGTGTAAGCAGTAGTGTGATTTTATTTTACCCAATTACAATTTTGAAATACCCAATTGCTTCAGAAATGATGGAGTAACAATACTCAATTACTAATTCCTTATCTGGAGCCCTGAATGTGCATACGTGGTTACGATATGTGTCCTTCAACTTTCCCAGTCACATCGCTTTGCATCTCTCAATGTGACAACACATGAATTTGTCTTTGCTCTTTCTGCTGGGGCCCGTTTCACTAAGCTTCGTACGACTAAGAAGTTTGTAAGTGCAAATTTAGGATCGTCTGAAAATTTAAATTGATGGATTTACATTTATTGAGCATAGGATGCATATGCAGCCTATGCTCAATAAATGTAAATCCAATAATTGTTTACAAGAAAACTTTGCTAATGTGAAATTTACAGACTATCATAATTTTGCACTTACGAACATTTTAGTCGTACGAAGCTTAGTGAAACGGCCCCCTGGAATGTGCGGCCACAAACGTGCACGAGAACGGCCGTTCCCCAGTGTGTATACGGATATGTCTAGTAACATATATGTAGAATTCAAAGCATTTGCATACCGTATGTATCGGTTACAATATGTGCCGTTCAACTTTTCCAGTGACATCGCTTTGCATCTTTCTATGTGAAAACACATGTATTTGCATTTGCTCTTTCCGCTGGAACGTGCGACCACACACGGTACACGAGAACGGTCGTTCCCCAGTGTGTATACGGACGTGTCTGGTAAGGTCTCCTCGTAACTTGAAAGCCTTGCCGCAGTACTGGCAGTGGAAGGCCGCCTTGACCGTCTGCTGGAGATTGTCTCGGCGAGGGAGGTAAGA
The DNA here is from genome assembly GCA_029237695.1 of Conchocele bisecta. Lineage (NCBI taxonomy): Eukaryota > Metazoa > Mollusca > Bivalvia > Lucinida > Thyasiridae > Conchocele > Conchocele bisecta. The sequence continues at coordinate 4,780,777 of CM055279.1, forward strand.
CTGGAACTCTTCGTCAGACACGGCGAAGTCTACTGCAATACAAGACACGTAGTACAGTACAACCTCTATAAACCGCACACCAACAAAACACCTGTGAACTTATCTCCAGTGATAATGTCTGTTTGTGATCCAATGAATGATCCAATGCCTGATTTACAGTGAAACCTCTGTAAGCCGGACACCCTGGGGGCCTCCCAGGGTGTCCGGCTTAGAGAGGTTTCACTGTAGTTGTTGGAACAGAACATTTTTGTACTTCCGCACCATCAATATGGCATGGAATGAAATAGTGTACATTTCAGCATCTAGACGCCTACTTGATATTACAAGTTGGTATGAAATACTAAAATAACGTGGATACTTTTTATTTTCAATGTGCGAATTCAAAACATTCATGCATAGCTAACATCTACATGTCTAAACGGTGTTTATTGTTTGCCCTAGTTTCTCGACCAATGAAAGCATAGCATTTAAATATCTATATATAGATATATATTAAATTTATTTATTAAATGTTCCAATAAGTAAAAAGTTATACTTATAACCAGAGGTCACATGGACATGTATATTCAGTCACCGGCATGCATTCTACTTCAATTGATGAGCCATTCCAAAAATATTTTCCGTTTCCAGAATAAATCAAAACCATATTATTCGCACACATTGCCACTATTCAGTTACAACTCAACAATATACGGGGGACCAATCCGAACGTTTTGTAATTGGCATGTTAAAGTTGGGGTCCAATCTGTTCCAAAATGTTCTTTATAGGAATTAAATAAGTGCATAGTATTGTAACTATTACACTGGTTTTAACCCTTAGACCGCTATCTTAATTTTTGTTGTCTGCTGTTTATTTTCTATTTTCCATTTTTATCATCAAAAACACGGTTTGACAGCACTTCAGAATCATTTCCATTGGTAATGATTCTGAAGTGCTGTCAAACCATGTTTTTATTGAGAAATAAGGCAAAATATAAAAGCAACAGCAGACGACAATTGTTGTGTGTAGCGGTCTAAGGGTTAAAAATGTATCCCTATATTACAAATTAGCATGTGGGAATCCCAGGGCCCGTTTCACTAAACTTCGTAAGACTAAAATGTTCGTAAGTGCAAATTTAGGATCGTCTGTAAATTTCAATTGATGGATTTACATGTATTGAGCATAGGCTGCATATGCAGCCTATGCTCAATAAATGTAAATTCAATAATTGTTTACAAGAAAACATTGTTAATGTGCAATTTACAGACTAACATAATTTTGTAGCTTAGTGAAACGGCCCCCAGGTCTAACTCTCGGCATGCTGGGAAATTTGTGGGCTATAAATAGTTTAAAAATAGCAGACGAAAATTAATTATATTTTCTTTATTTTGCTGGTAAATATCATGAATATGTCTTGGAATTTCATTAGAATTGAGTCCTCCGTCTTGGAATTTCATTAGAATTGAGTCCAGAGGACTCAATTCTAATGAAATTTCAAGACATATTTACAGAGAAAGATAAGAAAAATTCTCCTAATTTTTCTAGACATATTTACTGATAAAAATTCTCCTAATTTGACGGCCATTATTTTCATCGTAAGCATGCACAGTCATGATTTTGCGACCAGTGTAGATCAAGATCATCCACACAGTCTGATCTGGTTCTGCACTGTTCATCATCCCATCAATGAGTGTGTTCCAAATGCTTACATGTATTAAGTGTCCAAATATTGAAGCAATCCATCAAGTAATATTAAGTTATATCATGATGAAGCAACTTGTACAAACTTTTTGACACAAACAAAATGGCTAAGTGTTTCCGCAAACATGTGAATATAAAAAAGGTCAAGGTCATGTTAATGGCAGTATGTGTGTGTTCCAAATGAACACATGTATCAAGTGTCCAAATATTGAAGCAATCCGTTAAGCAATATTAATGTTATATCATGATGAAGAAACTGGCCAAGTGTTTCCGCAAAAAGGTGAGGTAAAAAGGTCAAGATCATGTTAATGGCAGCATGACTATGTTCCAAATACTCAAGTGTCCAAATATTGAAGCCATCCATCGAGTAATATTAAAGTTATACCATGGTGAAGTAGCTTGTACACACTTATATATTAACCCTTACAGTGCCTTATCGTCTGCTGCTCAGGTTTTATTTTCCATTTTTTCTCATGAAAAACATGATTTGACAGCACTTTAAAATAATTTCCAAAGGAAATGATTCTAAAGTGCTGTCAAACCATGTTGTTATTGAGAAATAATACAAAATATGAAACAACAGCAGATGACACTTTTCAGTTCCCGCCGTTTAAGGGTTAATGTTATACCATAATGAAAAAGCTTGTACAAACCTTTTGACGCAAAAAAATCGCTACGTGTTTCCGCAAAAATGTGAAGGTAAAGAAGGTCAAGGTCATGTTAATGGCGGCATGAGGGTGTTCCAAACTTTTTGACATTTTGGAGTACGATGACTAGTCGCAACTTCTGCTAAAGCAGGCGTGCCAAAAACTAGCATACACTGACCAAATTTTACATTTTATTACAAGATTTAAGACAATTTTGACAAACTCAACAGAACATATATCTCCCAACTACGGTACTACTGTCTGTTCCATGTTTTACTGCTGACAAACTTTTGCCTATTAAACACATTAAATATAAACAATCCTCCGCATTTTTTTTAATTGATGAAAATTGATGAAATATTGATTTTATTGCAAAAAACCAACAACAATTTTCCTATGGAAAATTTAACATGGGGCAAAAAAAGCGCTAGGGAATGATTCTGGGAGCTGAGAAAAATGGAGATCGACTCCGTACCCTGGCTAGATAACCTGAAAATGATGTATCTAAGAAAACAAGTTAGATTTTGAAAATCCATCCACAAATTCCAAAATATTTTTTTTTTAAATCTACTTTAACCCCCATGTTAAATTACCATACAAAAATAGTTGGGTATTTTTTTCGCGATAAAATCAATATTTCATGGAATTTCATTAAATAAAAAAAATTGGGAGAGTGACTGTTTTGTTATTGATGAAAAAGTACTTAAATTTAAATAGATTTTAGATTGAATGTGGTTAATAGCAAAAAGTTCATCGCCAGAAAAACGTGGAGTAGGGCGACTACAGTTTATAGAAACACTGAATTATAGTGTTTATTTTCTACTTTCTACAAAAGGTTTGTTTGCTTGTTGGGGTTTAACGGCCTATCAACAGCTAAGGTCGTTTAAGGCCGGGTCAATGGGTTTAGTACTAAATGCCATATATTAATTACCTGTACATGTACATGTTCAAGCACAATCACACCTGAATATTTACAGCCCTGAAATCAGAATAATCCTGATCTGATGCCAGGTCCTCGCCACACCATCACTTGGCCCGCTCCCAAAAGCAGATCAGTAATAATCTTACTACTTTTATAATGGGCAATAACCCAATTCGATTCTCAGGTAACAAAAGCGCCAAAGATAAAAACGTACCCGAAGGCCAAACCAGGCAAATCGTGAATTCCTATAAGGAGGAAACCATACAGTAAATTTACGCCGTCGAGTTAGCCCCGACCAACCACCTACCCTCCATAAAAGGTAAACATGTCTAAAATATACATTACATTGTACCAAAACAAACATTAACCCTTACAGTGCTTAAATAAATTTTGTTGTCTGCTGTTTATTTGTTATTTTCCCTTTATCTCATTTAACAACATGGTTTGACAACACTTTAGAATCATTTCCAATGGAAATTATTCTAAAGCGCTGCCAAACCATGTTTTTATTGAGAATAAAAACAAGATATGAAACAACAGCAGACGGCAATTTTTGTTTCCCGCATTCTAAGGGTTTAGTATGAAGGTTCACAAGAGGAATATTCCAATAACATACGACAGAACCACTATAGGAATGAATGGCCTTTTTGTGGAATTTATCGGGGTATAAACTTGGAAAAGTCGCGGGAATACTGGGCGAAGCTATAAAAAATTACAATTTTCGAAAAAAAAAAAAAAAAAATCATTTTTTTTCGAAAATTGTAATTTTTTTAAGGCCTCGTCCAATATTCCCACGACTTTTCCAAGTTTATATCCCCGATAAATTCAACAAAAAGGCCATTTATTCCTTATAATTCCAGCATTTAAAATAAATTCATCAAGAAAATGTGTTTATTTTCCGTTTTCTTAAGAATTATTTTAACTGCGCCTCACGGTTACGGAAAGTAGTTTGGCGTGGGAGTTTACTGGGATATAAATTTTGGACAGAGACTTGCTACGGGCCAATCAAATGTTAGGGAATTTTGTAAATATTTTTCTGCTGGAATTATTGAATGATGTTGTGTCCTATCCTCACACAGAGCTCCCAATGACTCCCAGAAAGGAGTCAATTACTCATAATTTTACGACTTGACTCCCTAAACTCAATTGGCAAGGAGTCAAAATGCCAATTGAGTTTAGGGGTTATTCAACTGTCAGTCATTCAATTTTAAACTTTCCATTTGCTGTTAGATTGGACAATTTTGTTTGATACTAATGCCGAACGAAATAGATCATTTGTAAGCTATTTTCTTTTCATTTGAAATTGTGGAAAGTTTGTTGATGAAATTAGACGTCAAATGACTTCTAAAAGACTCATAATTTTGACCAAATGTCTCCACAAAATGCAGATAGAGGAAGAAGTAAATGACCCCTGGCATAAACTTGTTACTGGGAGCCCCGATATCACGTCCAAAGAACCTTTCTATATAAGCCTTATAATGTTGAATTAATTACAGCGAACAGTGCAGATCCTGATCAGACTGTGCAGATGCACAGGCTGATCTGGATCTACACTGGTCGTAAAACCCATAAGCCCCATTTCTCCAGTCACAGCCACATATACCGTATATATCCCAACATCAGCAATTACGTCAGCAAGTTGAACATTGAAGGGGTGGGCCGTGGCCCGGGGATATGGCACTGGACTTCAATACTGGAGGCTGTGAGTTCACTAGGCGTAACAAAATACTTCTACCTCTCATAGTAGTTTGACTGGGAGTTCACTACTCACTCTAGACGTAAACAAGAAATGCGTGTGTCGAACGCGGATGCCACCTGCAGCATATCTGAGAAACTGTGACAAATTGGTTAACCGAAAAGTGTGACGGACGGACGGACGGACGGACGGACGGACGTTCTTACATTACTATACTTATGTGGCTTATCACATGTTAAATATTAGCCACATAAAACGATTTTTAGCCACATAAAACAATTTTTTAGGTGGCTAATTGTAACCAACCCTATCCTTTACCAAGTCCATAACCCTGCGGGGCTAGCCACATAAGTACCCTAATGTGTGCCCGGACGGACGGACGGACGTTCTTACATTACTATACTTATGTGGCTTATCACATGTTAAATATTAGCCACATAAAACGATTTTTAGCCACATAAAACAATTTTTTAGGTGGCTAATTGTAACCAACCCTATCCTTTACCAAGTCCATAACCCTGTGGGGCTAGCCACATAAGTACCCTAATGTGTGCCCGGACGGACGGACGGACGTTCTTACATTACTATACTTATGTGGCTTATCACATATTAAATATTAGCCACATAAAATGATTTTTAGCCACATAAAACGATTTTTTAGGTGGCTAATTTTAACCAACCCTATCCTTTACCAAGTCCATAACCCTGTGGGGCTAGCCATATAAGTACCCTAATGTGTGCCCGGACGGACAGACGGACGGAGAGTCCAAACACTATATGCCACCCGTTTCTTCGAAACCCGGTGGCATAAAAAGTACTTCCATTCTGCTGGTCGGTCGGGTGAGATTATAAATTGTGGTCCCGTCTCTATATGACCTTAGCTGTAGCTCGGACGTTAAACCCCAATTCAATTCATTTTCTTCCTAACATTGATGGCTATCAATTTGGGTTACCTTAACCCTTAGAAGGCGGGAACCGAAAAGTGTCGTCTGCTGTTGTTTCTTATTTTGTATTTTCTCTAAATAAAAAGATGGTTTGGCAGCATTTTAGAATCATTTCCATTGGAAATGATTCTAAAGTGCTGTCAAAGCATGTTTTAGATAAGAAAAATGGAAAATAAAAAATAAACAGCAGACGACAAATTTTGATTTCAGCACTGTAAGGGTTAAAGGTACATGCCCACTCAGTAGGCACAAAGTGTGCTTTATAGGAATTATATAAGTGTATAATTGTGTCACTATTCCACCAGTTCTAAAAATTACGAGTGCCCGCTATACAGATATAATCATTTAATAGTATTTATTTTAATGATAGTGACTCGCTGTGGTATCAGACTAATTTCATATGCAAATGAGGCACGATATTTTTTAATTACTTGTACTAATTAAATGTGTCACCTGAAAAAATAATATTTTCGACACATTGCACATCAAAAAAATAAAGACAGAGAATAAATAGTAAGTCTGTTAACAATTTAAGGAAACACGGTTATCACCCCTGATATCAGTGTGTAAATTTACATTTGATATAAAATGTATAATAATGCCAAACAATACGTGGGGTAATGGTGAATGAATGTTTATTTTGCCAGAAAATATCTCAGATGATATCTCTGATATAAAACACATTTTGTGCCTACTGAGTGGGCATTGGCTACAATAATTTACCTCCGATGTTATCTACGGCTACAATTTGACCCATTCAAAAATGTGAGCAACCAAAGTCCATATCCAAACCTGTTGCATGTAGGTAAACATTTAGTCAACTGTATATTTTATACCTTTAAACAAATAATCTAGTAAATTGCCAAAAATAATAGAACAGGGAAATAATTTTCCCATGGAAGCCATCTTTTCTCTTGTTGTTGTTCAACATTCAACATAACGAATTGACGCTTTCAAATTTACAAGATATACATGTAAATGTCAGATAAACGCCTTGACACGGTAAAATAACCAATTTCTGCATGTGTATGTTCTTTATTAATAATTTATTGATACAGCTTTGACAGTTTTATGTCGCTAACATATCAAACACGCAGGATAACCGATTGCAAAAATCACTCTTCCATGTGTTACATTAAAGAGATGGGGTTAAATTGCTACCCTTGCGAGAGGTATGGAGCAGGATAGCAATTTTGTTTCTAAGTGGGCATGTACCTTTAACCATTACAATGCTGAATTAATTCGTGTCGTCTGTTGAATATTTTTTATTTTTCCATTTTTCTCATCAAAAACTTGGTTTGGCAGCACTTTAGAATCATTTCCAATGGAAATGATTCTAAAATGCTGCCAAACCATGTTTTTACTGAGAGAAAAGAGAAAATATGAATTATCAGCAGACGACTATTTTCGGTTCCCGCATTCTAAGGGTTAAAGGGACAGGGGAATCACATACACCAACACATATATGTGGCTGTGACTAGAGAAATGGGGCTTGCATGGTTTGTGCGGCCAGTGTAGATCCAGACCAGCCTGTGCATCCGCACAGTCTGATCATGATCTGCACTGTTCAGCATTCCATCAATGAATCACCCGTCATTCTTCTCTCAAGGAATATAGATCGTTATCAGGTACAGGAGTGTGCTATTTGATCAGGAGCTACACTGGTCAGAAATCCCATAAATCGAACTTCCAGTCACAGCCACATATCACCTTTCATAACTGGGATTTTACAACTTTAACCCTTTGAATGCCGGAAACGAAAATTCTAGTTATTTAGGGTTGAAAGGGTTAATACAGCAGACGACAACAGCAGACCACAAGAGAACAGTCTGACACACTAACCCACAATGGTAGATAAAACATAGATAAAACACTTGTCTACAGGTATGGAAGGTGTTCAAGCCAATTCCCATCCTTAACCCTTACAATGCTGAAAACGAAAATTGCCGTCTGCTGTTGTTTTACATTTTGTCTTCTATCTCAATAAAAACATGGTTTGACAGCACTTTAGAATCATTTCCATTGGAAATGATTCTAAAGTGCTGTCAAAACATGTTTTTAATGAGAAAAAAAAAATCAGCAGACAAAATTTAATATAAATATAATGTTAAAATATACTGTGAATGAAATATTGTCTACGGAATTTGATTCTTATAGTGCCTCATTATATGGGATCTCAGTGCTCCTTTCTGAACGAAAGTCTTGGAACAAATCTCGCAAACGAATGGCCTTTCTCCAGTGTGTATTCTCACGTGTCTCTGTAAGTCCGACGGTGCCTTGAAAGGCTTGCCACAGTATGGGCACGGATGTCGTAGAACTCTTGCTAGATCACCCCGGGTGACCCCCGATTGTGGGTGGGTGTTGCCCGTCATAATGGTTATGCCATCCAGCTGTGAACTTTCTTCTTCATATTGGTGGGGAAGGTGTTCTGGCCGTTCTTCCACTGGCCAATTTGCGAAGTGATCTGAAAGGGAAAAGAAAAAAAAATAGAAAGATATGTAACCGAAATGAAATTCTTATGATCTAAGGGAAATAACCCATGCAGTGATTGCTTGATAATACATACAAGTGTGTTATGGGGTCAACACTTTGAACATGCCAAAATATCTATATATAGTATTGTAGTTATAATACACCAAATAGTTTTACTATATAATTTTACCGAATCCCATCCAATGTGGCCAGTCTCTCCTACTTTCACTATTCATATGCTGTGGGACTTACTTGTACAGGACCTGCAGCCAGTCTGTACTGGTTCTGCATGAACTAAACAATATGTTCACTTACTCCTACGAAAGAAAAATCCAACCTCGTCATGTCCCACAGTATTATTTACATTTTTTGGCCACGGAAATTCTGTTAACATCACGTGACCAACAGGTTCAGAGTTTTCTTTTAAATGCTACAAATATGTTGAAAACTGGTGTTAAAATCACCCCAAAATGTTTCTCAAGTGAAGCTGGGTAGTAATGGATCAAGATTTGCAAGCAAACTGTGTCTGTGACCTCAAAACACCGCACTATTTGTTTTATACCGGACTACTTTTGCATACCCTTTTGGCGATTTTGCACCATTTGGTATTCTCTAACCTGTATTCAAAGTTTGTATGTTTTTTTGGAGTTTTTTTTGTTGGTTTTTTTAAACAATATTTTATTCATCCAATACAAGTGATAAATGATACATGATAACTAATGGGATTTGACCGAAAGCTGAACTTATCGTGGTCATCTCCCATTGCATGTTTACACCAGTGTGTGTCATAGTGTACTCTCATGATTACATTTCCATGTCTTCGTGTTACATTAGGTCATACAAAGTTCTTCCACTGTTAACTCTTTGCATGCTGGGAAATTTGTGGGCCATAAATAGTTCAAAAATAGCAGATGACAATTCATTATATTTTCTTTTATTTCTCCTTACAAATGTCATGAATATGTCTTGGAATTTCATTAGAATTGTGTCCAGAGGACACAATTCTAATGAAATTTCAAGACATATTTATACAGAGAGAATAAAACATATACCGTACTCCTAATTCGTTTGGTGGATATTTTCGCTGCTAGCATGCAAAGAGTTAAGCGTCCGCATGCGGGTAGGTTTTGAGAGTGGTTCGATGAAAAAACAAAAAAAATGTGTATGCTATTTTACCCTATTTACTGGTGAAGTAATATGAAAATTGATTTGGGACTCGTTTTAAATCCGTTCATGAATTTACACTTAAGAAGTTTAATAAGAGTGTTTTCTTATTATTTAGCAGCAATTTAAATTTATGTTAAAAACTTCCTCAACCAAAGTTGCGGAAGTTTTTAACTTAAATTTACCTTTGGTTTTTTAAATGGCGTGGATTGTTTTTATCGGATACGTAGGTAGGTTTTGAACATCTGGGTGGACGCTTAACAGAGAAAATATTTGGCATGGCCTTATGTATGTATGCTCAAGGGCCAGTAGGCCTATTACAAATTATGAAATAAAATAAAGTTGTATCCTTAAAAAACTTTAAAGCAAATTTTGTTTGACCTTGACTTTGAACACAGGGGCCTATGTTGAATTTGTTCTCGAGGGTACATAAAAAGTAAACATTCTTAACCCATTCCTTTCAGAATATCACTTTACGGGTATGTTTGTTGGTTTGTTTGTTGGGGTTTAACGGCATATCAACAGCTGAGGTCATTTAAGGCCGGGTCAATGGGTTTAGTACTAAATCCTGTATTACCTGTACAAGTACATGTTCCAAGTACATGTACATGTACAAATGGGGGGGGGGGGGGGGGGAATCCCAAAATCAGAACTGAATATTTACAATAAAAGAACTATATATTCAGCCCTGAAATCAGAATGATCCTCATCTGATGTTAGGTCCTCGCCACACCAGAATCACTTGGCCTCCTCCCAAAAGCAGCAGGATCAGTAATAATCTTACTACTTCTTTAATGGGCAATAACCCAATTCAACTCCCAGGTAACACAAAGAGCCAAAGATAAAAACGTACCTGAGGGCCAAACCAGGCAAATAGTGATTTCTATAAGGAGGAACCCCACCGTTAATTTACACCATCGTGTTCGCCCCGACTTTACGGGTATGAGAGTTATTAAATATTTTATTTTTATTTTTGTTATTTCTCAATGAACATGATGAAAGTATATGTTGTTATCACTCATTTGAACTGTCTTGACATATAGTTCTGACCGCGTAAAAAGGAAAATATTAATGAATTTTCCGCAAACATAATGGCGTATCCTCAGCATCAAAAGGGTTAATAAGTTAATGCGCTTCAACTGATAAGTGACACTCTCAACTACAGAAGGTAACACACCAACATGAAAACGATATGTGATTGATTGATTGTTGGTGTTTAATGGCATATCAACAGCTACGGTCATTGAAGGCTGGGCCAACATGTTGGACTATCCTGTATTTAACCTGTCCATAAATTCCCAAAATCAGACCTGAATATTTACAGAAACATATATATTCAGCCCTGAAATTAGAATATCCTGACCTGGTGCCAGGTCCATTCCACACCAGTCACTTAGCTTCAACCCCAAAAGTAATATGATCAGCACTAATCTTATTACTTTTTAATGGGGTATAGCAGGATTTAGCTCTCAAATATCAAATAGTCAAAATTGTACATGAAGGCCAAATCATGTAAGTCAGCATTTTGGTAAGGATGAACCCCGTGCAAGATTATCTTCTACTTCATTCCAATAAATACTGCAAGATTATCAACTATTTCATTCAATAACTATTGTAAGGTAATCAAATATTTCATTGAAATAAATACTACAAGGTTATCAAATTTCTGCAAATATTTCATTGAAATAAATACTACAAGGTTATCAAAGTTCTGCAAGATTATCAACTATTTCATGCAGTATTTATTTCAATGAAATAGTTGATAATCTTTCAGTATTTATCTGAATGAAGTAGTTTATAATCTTGCAGTATTTATCTGAATGAAGTAGTTTATAATCTTGCAGTATTTATTGAATGAAGTAGTTTATAATCTTGCAGTATTTATTGAATGAAGTAGTTTATAATCTTGCAGTATTTATTGAATGAAGTAGTTTATAATCTTGCAGTATTTATTCTGAATGAAGTAGTTTATAATCTTGCAGTATTTATTTGAATGAAGTAGTTTATAATCTTGCAGTATTTATTGAATGAAGTAGTTTATAATCTTGCAGTATTTATTTGAATGAAGTGAGTATAATCTTGCAGTATTTGAATAAGTAGTTTATAATCTTGCAGTATTTATTGAATGAAGTAGTTTATAATCTTGCAGTATTTATTGAATGAAGTAGTTTATAATCTTGCAGTATTTATTGAATGAAGTAGTTTATAATCTTGCAGTATTTATTGAATGAAGTAGTTTATAATCTTGCAGTATTTATTGAATGAAGCAGTTTATAATCTTGCAGTATTTATTGAATGAAGTAGTTTATAATCTTGCAGTATTTATCTGAATGAAGTAGTTTATAATCTTGCAGTATTTATTGAATGAAGTAGTTTATCTGAATGAAGTAGTTTATAATCTTGCAGTATTTATTTGAATGAAGTAGTTTATAATATTGCAGTATTTATCTGAATGAAGTAGTTTATAATCTTGCAGTATTTATTGAATGAAGTAGTTTATAATCTTGCAGTATTTATCTGAATGAAGTAGTTTATAATATTGCAGTATTTATTGAATGAAGTAGTTTATAATCTTGCAGTATTTATTGAATGAAGTAGTTTATAATCTTGCAGTATTTATTGAATGAAGTAGTTTATAATCTTGCAGTATTTATTGAATGAAGTAGTTTATAATCTTGCAGTATTTATTGAATGAAGTAGTTTATAACTTACGTATTTTGAAAGTTTTATCTTGCAGTATTTATTGAATGAAGTAGTTTATAATCTTGCAGTATTTATTGAATGAAGTAGTTTATAATCTTGCAGTATTTATTGAATGAAGTAGTTTATAATCTTGCAGTATTTATTGAATGAATAGTTTATAATATTCATATTTATCGAATGAAGTAGTTTATAATCTTGCAGTATTTGAATGAAGTGTTTAAGTAGAATGAGTAGTTTAATAATTTAGCAAGTATTTATCTGAATGAAGTAGTTTATAATCTTGTGCAGTAGTTTAGTTATTTGAATGAAGTAGTTTATAATCTTGCAGTATTTATTGAATGAAGTAGTTTATAATCTTGCAGTATTTATTGAATAAGTAGTATCTTGCAGTATTTATTGAATGAATGTATAATCTTGCGTATTTATGAATGAAGTAGTTTTATAATCTTGCAGTATTTATTGAATGAAGTAGTTTATAATCTTGCAGTATTTATTGAATGAAGTAGTTTATTAATCTTGCGTATATTGAATAAGTATATAATCTTGCAGTATTTATTTGAATGAAGTAGTTTATAATCTTGCAGTATTTATTTGAATGAAGTAGTTTATAATCTTGCAGTATTTATTGAATGAAGTAGTTTATAATCTTGCAGTATTTATGAATGAATGTTTATATCTTGTATTTATTTGAATAATAGTATAATCTTGCAGATATTTCTGAATGAAGTAGTTTATAATCTTGCAGTATTTATTGAATGAAGTAGTTTATAATCTTGCAGTATTTATTGAAGTGAATAATTTGCATATTTAATGTAGTATAATCTTGCAGTATTTATCTGAATGAAGTAGTTTATAATCTTGCAGTACTTTATGAACTGAGTATTTGTTAATAATCTTGCAGTAGTGAAATATTTCTTGATTTGAAGTAGTATAATTTGCGTATTTATTGAATGAAGTAGTTTATAACGATATATTGCAGTATTTATTTGCTGAATGAAGTAGTTTATATCTTGTTTCAGTATATTGAATGAAGTGTTTATCGCGTATTTTTGTATTTATCTGATATTTGAATGAAGTAGTTTATAATCTTGCAGTATTTATTGAATGAAGTAGTTTATAATCTTGCAGTATTTATTGAATGTAGTATTTATTTATGGTTTACTTGTGAAGTAGTATCTTGAGTATTTATTGAACTGAAGTATTTATTGAATGAGTAAGTATAATCTTGCAGTATTTATTGAATGAATAGTATAATCTTGCAGTATATTGAATGAATTTAGCAGTATTTATTGTGTTTGTATTTATTGAATGAAGTAGTTTATAATCTTGCAGTATTTATTGTAATGCAGTAGAATTTATTGAAAAGTGTTTATAATCTTGCAGTATTTATTGAATGATAGTAAACTTGCAGTATATAAGAAGTAGTTTATAATCTTGCAGTATTTATTGAATGAAGTAGTTTATAATCTTGCAGTATTTATTGAATGAAGTAGTTTATAATCTTGCAGTATTTATTTGAATGAAGTATAATCTTGCAGTATTTATTGAATGAAGTAGTTTATAATCTTATATTTATTGCACGTATTTGAATGAAGTAGTTTATAATCTTGCAGTATTTATTTGATGAATAGTTTAAACTTGCAGTATTTATGAATGAAGTAGTTTCAATCTTGCAGTATTTATTTGTGAGTAGTAATAATCTTGCAGTATTTATTGAATGAAGCAGTTTATAATCTTGCATATTTATTTGAATGAAGTAGTTTATAATCTTGCAGTATTTATTGAATGAAGTGTTGAATAATGTAGTATTTATTGAATGAAGTGTTTATTTATCTTGCATATGAATGAAGTAGTTTATAATCTTGCAGTATTTGAATGAAGCAGTATATCTTGAAGTATTTGAATGAAGTAGTTTATAATCTTGCTATTTATTGTATGAAGTAGTTGATAATCTTGCAGATTTATTGAATGAATGTTTATAATGCAGTAGAATGAAGTATTTACTTGCAGTATTTATTTGAAAATAGTTTATGAATGCAGTATTTTTTGTTTAAAGTATTTTATAATCTTGCAGTATTTATTGAATGAAGTAGTTTATAATCTTGCAGTATTTATTAATGAAGTCAGTATAATCTTGCAGTATTTATTGAATGAAGTAGTTTATAATCTGCATATTAATGAATGGTAGTTATATAATCTTGCAGATTTATTGAATCTTTTATAATTTGTATTTATTGAATGAAGTAGTTTATAATCTTGCAGTATTTATTTGAATGAAGTAGTTTATAATCTTGCAGTATTTATTGAATGAAGTAGTTTATAATCTTGCAGTATTTATTTGAATGAAGATATCTTGCTTTGTATATTGAATGAATAGTTTATAATCTTGCAGTATTTATTGAATGAAGTAGTTTATAATCTTGCAGTATTTGAATGAATAGTTTATCTTGCGTATTTGAATGAAGTAGTTTATAACTTGCAGTATATTGAATGAGTAGTTTATAATCTTGAGTATTTATTTAATGAATAGTTTAGCTTTATAATCTTGCGTATTTATGATATTTGATAAGTTTAATTCAGTATTTGAAGAAGTAGTTTATAATCTTGCAGTATTTTTGAATGAAGTAGTTATAATCTTGCATATTTATTGAATGAAGTAGTTTATAATCTTGCAGATATTTATTTGAATGAATATTTATTTAATCTTGCAGTATATTTGAATGAAGTAGTTTATAATCTTGCGTATTTTTGAATGATGTTTATAATGCAGTATTTATTGAATGAAGTAGTAATCTTGCAGTATTTATAATGAATGTAGTATCTTGTTTATATTTATGAATGAAGTAGTTTATTTAATCTTGCAGTATGAATGAGTGTATAATCTTGCAGTATTTATTGAATGAAGTAGTTTATAATCTTGCAGTATTTATTGAATGAAGTAGTTTATAATCTTGCAGTATTTATTTGAATGAAGTAGTTTATAATCTTGCAGTATTTATTGAATGAAGTAGTTTATAATCTTGCAGTAGTTTATTTAGTTATTTGAATGAAGTAGTTTATAATCTTGCAGTATTTATAAGAAGTGAAGTAGTTTATAATCTTATGCAGTATTTATTTGAATGAAGTAGTTATAATTTGCAGTATTTATTTGAATAGTAGTATTCTTGCAGTATTTATTGAATGAAGTAGTTTATAATCTTGCAGTATTTATTTGAATGAAGTAGTATCTTATATCATTGCTAGTATTTATTGCAGTATTTATTGAATGAAGTAGTTACTTCATTCAAATAAATACTGCAAGATTATAAACTACTTCATTCAAATTAAAATAAATACTGCAAGATTATAAACTACTTCATTCAAATAAATACTGCAAGATTATCAATTACACACACACACACCCACACCCACCCCTTTCTCATTACTGTGAACCTCTCCAAACCGGACACCCTGGTAGGTCCTCAGGGTATCAGGTTTAGAGAAGCTCCACTGTAAATCAGGCATATGGGCATCCCACAACAGGTATATGTGGTGTGCGATCATGGACAGACGTTATCAACGATGAGAGATGACAATAAACACATACAATTAAGCAGACATTGATTGTACGGGTGTCCGGTTTAGAGGGGTTCTACTGTATTAGACAATGGGAGAGTCGTATGGCCAGTTGGAGGTGTGAAATTGTCCCCCAGCTCTCTCTAGGTGCAACACTGGTGATGTATACCTGGGGCTTCACTAAACTTCTTACTATAACTAGATGGCCACGGCCCACATAACCAAAAACTTTAACCAAAAATGCAAACTCGGATGCACATACGTACGTACCTACGTACGCCAATGTGTCGACTATATCGCGCTGTCCACAAGCAGGCGCAACAAAAATGTTTGTACGAAGATTTATGCTTAGCGGGGTGTGGATTCTCAATTGTAAATGAGAAACACATGATCGTCAATTTTCCTAAAAATCTGTCGGGGGTGCCGGTGTATGTAAAACAAAATATGCAATTTTTCTCAATTCTCATCACAAATATATGTTGTTACCATTCAGGTGAACCGTCTCGATGAGACGGTTCAACTGAGTGGTAACAACATATATTTTGTGTGAGAAATAAGAAAAATAATCAAATATTTGTTCACCCAAAATGTGTTGAAATCTAAATTCAGCAATTTTAGAGGCGTGTGATGGACACGTCCCTGCCTGGATCAGTGTAAGGAATTCTCCAGCACAATCATGCATTCTAGAAAATTGAAACTATTACTTTAATCAAGTTAAATATTTCGCTACGAGCCGGCTCATCTGGATCTACACTGTTTGCCAATACCACTATGCAGGTCCAGGGTTCCCACACAGAAGCTGATATAAAATTCCCTGACATTTCCCTGACAAAATGCCAGTTTTCCCTGACAAAAAATGAGCGACGTCATAAACTTAAATGTGTCGTATTAATTGCTGCACGATCAAAGCCTTAACATGTGAACTCTAAATTAATGTTGGCCTTTATATCCTCCCCTTCAGCCAACCCTAACCACATTTTTGGATGTACATGTATTTTGTTAATTTTGTAAAAACAAGTACACAATCGCTGGCTACATGTGAAGAATAAAAAACACGAATTATATATACATTTGTACTGAAATGTATGTCTAACTTTACTTATAACAAATGTATCAAGTTCAGGATATTTAAAACTTATCAGGTATCATTTGCGCTTTATTTGCCATTTAAGGTATTAGGTAATACATGTAGATAGATACACTTGACTTCAACGATAATTGCTTCATAAGAGTGATGTGATACACGAGTATAACATGTGAATATTGTCTTGTTACTGTATACTATATGGAGCATTCAGTTGCCATCTCCGCCATCTTTGTATATACAAGCCATTGTACAGTTTCACCACTTTGTGTGTTTGACACATACAGCGAATAATACGACAGTAAACCAAATAAAATTTGGTGCAATACATAATAGACAGATGACAACGGCAAGCTATAAATATTATGCCAGCAAACTATACAAAAGACGAGATATCAGCATTTCTCCCATCAATATCAAAATAAATTTCAATGTGTAAAATTCCCAATCTGATGCACAGCCTATGCTACTGTACACGTTACCCATAGGTAAAGCCATATTTACTCGCATAGTAGGTGACACCAGGGACAATACACTCAGGTAACTGCTTACATGTCACTGGATTTGATAGCTAATAACTATACAGTGGTGGGTATATATGGTATGTGTTGTGTGGTTTGTCAGGTAAAAGTGATACACTGTGCGATTTTCTGTGTATGAAGCTATTTATAATGGTGGTTCATGTTGTTAAAAACACAGGCACAAATCTGTCCAGAAAACTGACATATTTTAGTTTGGTGCAATATAATTGATAGAGGAGTCCGTTCTCCTGGCTTTTCTACATGTGATACCGGTAAGCTACATTATATCGTATGTTCTACTTCACATTTTGAGTTCTTTGTCAAACGGCAGAACGGGTGAAACTGGCTGATAGCTGGAAAACACAAAGATGGCCGACTTGGCCACCCCATGTGCCGTATAGGATACTGCAACGAGGCAATGTTTACATATATGCTATATATATATTCCATCACATTTACAAAGCAATTATCTTTGAATCAAACGATGATCAGGTATATAGTTGGTCCTTAAAGTTATAGACCAAAGTCATTTCATTTTCTCAGCATACGGGTATGGAAGGTGCTAGAGTCAATTCCTGCCTAAAATATAATCACGGAACTGAACTGATTTTCTCAGCAAAAGAAGGACTAACAATAAAAATACAAATGTACAGTTAAGTTTAAGTTATTTTTATTCTTCTATTATGGCCAGTTAGTATACATGTATATTTTTTTATTGAAGGAAATGCTGAACATGGTGTTGTAACAGAGATACAAGCAATTTGATTAATAATTAGCGAAGCATTAAGATGATTAACAACAATTTCTCAGGAAAGGAACATATTTTCAAACCCGGATATTCGCATGCCTGATACGACATTATGTTATCAGTCCATACAAATTCGCCAATACAAAGGTACAAATACATATATGTTTTACGAGAATTGTTGAAAACTTCAACACAAGTTGGATGTCATTTATACAGCAGTGTAAAAGGGGCATGCAACATCTCGTTCATACGACATAGCATCTTTTCTCATAAATTAACTATCTTGTACCCACGAGATAGCATCTCGTTCGAACGACATATTATCTCGATCCCATGAGAGAACATCTTGTTTCCACAAACATTCCCACTAGATAGCATCTTATTCCCACAATAGAATAGTAGGGATTACTCCACCATTTTGAAAGAAAATGATGCTACCTTTTGATTGGCTGATTATGTAATATTGTTCGAACAAAATGCTATTTCGTGGGAACGAGATAGCTAACTTGTGGTAATGCAATGATATGTCACGTTTGTTTGTTTGTTGGTACGTTTGTTTGTTTGTTGGTTTGTTTGTTTGTTTGTTGGTGCTTAACGGCCTATCAACAGCTAAGGTCATTTAAGACCGGGTCAATGGGTTTAGAACTAATATATTACCTGCACAAGTACATGTACAAGTTCAAGTATATGTAAAAATGGGGAGAAAATCCCAAAATCAGAACTGAATATTTAAAGTAATAAAAACTATATATTAAGCCCTGAAATCAGAAAAATCCTGATCTGATGCCAGGTCCTCGCCACACCAGAATCACTTGGACCCCCTCCCAAAAGCAGCAGGATCAGTAATAAGCTTACCACTTTTATAATGGGCAATAACCCAATTCAACTCCCAGGTAACAAAAGAGCCAAAGACAAAAACGTACCCGAGGGCCAAACCAGGCAAATCGCGATTCCTATAAGGAGGAACCCCTACCGTTAATTTACGCCATCTCGTTCGCCCGACAAACCACCCAACAAAAATGGGAGTACGGCACAACCACCCACCAAAAGTGGAAGTACGGTACAACCACCCACCAAAAGTGGGAGTACAGTACAACCACCCACCTCGGCTTACTTTGTCAGGGATATAATCAAGCAAGAGAATATTCTTGAAACATGGTTTATCAGATCATTTGTAGGTCACGATCAGAGTTCCAGACAAGCTTGTGTCTAAAGAGTATTGTACCACTTGATTTCAAATTAAATGTGTATTTTATTTTTCCAAATGGATTATTGATTTTCTTCATTATTAAACTGGGGACACACGATCAAAACAAAATTAAACATTCACTTATTTGATTGTATTATTACATGTAGTTATTCACTTATTTATACTTAGTTCAGCGCCATTCCATCATGCTTCCACCCATCATGCTTCTAACAAGCAATATAGATCATTATCAGGCGACATGATTGTGCTATTTGATCTGCACCTACACTGGTCACAAATCCCATAAGCCCCATTTCTCCAGCCACAGCCACATTATACAGTAAATCCCACAAGTTCACTCACATTTGTGTATTGCAACTACCGTATTAACCCTAAATATTCGGACACAATTTGCTTTGGGAAACCCCTATTGAATAGGGGTTTCCCAAAACAAATTGTATCCAAATACATCGTTATTGTGATTAGACCACTACTGCCATACAACCCCTAAATATTGGCATGCTCACTGTTGTCGGGAAACCATATATTTTTATACGAGTTCCCAAATAAATGATGTACAAATATATAGGGTTAATATTTCCAGTGACAACGCGACTAGCAGGAATTCCGGTCAACGAGTAATTTGTCAAGGTTCGTAGAAAATGAAAGTGAATGGGTTTAACGTCCCAGCAACAGCTAAGGGCATATAGTGACGGGACCAGTTTAAAGTCTCATCTGACAGACCAGTGGGATGGAAATACTATGAAAGTATATTTTGATGCCCTATATATTTTGAACCCACAACCTCCGAATTGGAAGTCAGGTGTTCTACACCCTAGGCCACATCCCATCCCTAACATTATCATTGAAGCTTGGTGTTATAGTGTATCATTCTATGGGATGTAAGTGACCCTTTCTGAACAAAACTCCGGGAACAAATCTCGCAGACGAATGGCCGTTCTCCTGTGTGAATTCTCACGTGTCTCTGTAGGTCGGCCGGCTTCTTGAACGGCTTGCCACAGTACTGACACGAATGTCTCCAATCTCTCTTCTGTGGAACAGGTTTAGTAGCCCCTGATTGTGCATCGATGCCGTCCGCCCAGCTGTCTATGTGTCCGTGCTGCGATGTCTGACTGTCGGATCGTTGTTGGGCAAGGAGTGGTGCAACGTTATCCAGAGGCAAACTGGTGAATTCAGCTGAAAAGAAAATAAAAATTTTGTTTGCTTGTTTGTTTATTGGTGTTTAATGGCCTATCAACAGCTAATGGCTAAGTGTTTCCAAAACCATGTGAAGGTCAAAAAGGTCAAGGTCATGTTAATGGCGGCACGAGTGTGTTCCAACTGCTCACAGTGAGCAGTTGGAACACACTCGTGCCGCCAGTCACATGTATCAAGTGTATAAATATTGAAGCAATCCGTAAAGAAACATAAAATAGGCGGCATCACCTATGCAAAATTTCGGTGATTGTAATAGTTGACAGAAATATGTATATACTAAAGGACAAGTTTTCCTATGATTAGGGAACAGGCTGTGAATAACATGACTGTTCAACAGTCAAATAGATTTATTACACAACACCCTATATCAGTTGATATTCCATACTTTTGACTAATTCCCCGAGTTTTGACATGCCTGTTTGATGTGCCCGGTCAATAGTTCCGCGTGCCCGGTCAATAGTCAAAACTATTCCAGCCCTGAAAATCATTTTTGTTGAAGATTAAACGTTCCTTGTGTCACATACACTGTTTACAGGTTGAGTAATAAATCCAACAGTCAAAACTATTGACCCTCGGTACTGTGGACGACCCGATGCACTATTGCCCACTGCACCTCGAGGCAATAGTTTTGACTGTACCCCGAATGACCATGAAATAACTGTATTATGTCAGTTAATGCATGGTGATGTATCAGTCGCTGGTATTAAACATTTTGGGATACATAATAAAAATATACATTAAAATGCACTCAACATTTTTTATTTTCTTCAAATCTCAACCAGTTTCAACTACTGCTTGTGTAGATCATCGGGAGAATATATTATCCATTTGCACATGTAAAACTTTTGACTTGAAAGTGGATACAACTGGCAATCAGCTACTTTAAAGGTACATGCCCACTCAGTAGACACAAAATGTTCTTTATAGGAAGTAAATAAGTGTATAATTGTGTCACTATTCCACCAGTTCTAAAAATTACGAGTGCCCGCTATACAGATATAATCATTTAGTAATATGTGTTTTACTGATAGTATCAGGTTATTTTCATATGTAAATGAGGCATGATATTTTTTAATTATTTATACTAATTAAATGAGTCACCTGAAGAAATAATATGATCGACAGATTATAAAGCATCATCATCAAAAAATAAATACAGAGAATAAATAGTAATGTCTGTTAACATTTTAGGCAAACACAGTTATCTCCCCTCATACATGTATCAGTGTGGAAATTTACATCGGATATAAATTTATAATGTCAATCAATACGTGGGGTAATGGTGTATAGTGGACACTCGTAATTTTTAGAACTGGTGAAATAGTGACACAATTATACACTTATTTAATTCCTATAAAGAACATTTTGTGCCGACTGAGTGGGCATGTACCTTTAACTCTAGGTTCAAAGTGATTTGATATTCACATTGGCAAATCTATTCTCCATTTGTATATAATTTAAAAACAACGGCATATATGTACAAACCCTATCCAGTCGTAATTCACCATTCTTACCCAGTACATGCATTACTACCAGGGCTCCAGATAAGGAATTAGTAATTGAGTATTATCACATTTCTGAAGCAATTGGGTATTTTAAAATTTTAATTGGGTAAAATAAATCACACTACTCTTTACACATCAACAGACAGCATTATTGAATAGTTTGCTTCTAAATGAAAACATGTCTTGGTATTTCATTAGAATTGTCTCCTTGGAGACAATTCTAATGAAATACCAAGATGTGTTTTCATGGAAAAATAAAAGAAATATGCTATATTTGTGGTCTGTTTATTGTTTTCTGCAGCATGATAAAAGGTACCACAATTTGTTCATTGCTTTTTGATACTCACTACATGTATTTCTGATTTCAATTGGGTTTTTGGCAATTTTAATTGGGTATTTAAGCAAATACGCACCTTATCGTGAGCTCTGACTACATTGTATTTCAGTGAACAAGTCAATCGTAAGAATGTTCATAAAACATTATCATTGAAGCGTCGTGTTATAGTGCCTCCTCATTCTATGAGAGGTTAGTGACCCTTTCTGAATAAAAGTTCGGGAACAAATCTCGCAGACAAACGGCCGTTCCCCAGTGTGTATTCTAACGTGTCTCTGTAAATCTGCATTTCCCTTAAAGGGTTTGCCACAGAACTTGCATGAATGTCTCAGAGGTGGCTTCTGTGGAAACGATTGAGTGGTCCCAATCTGCGCATCTGTATTGTTCGTCCATTCATATGTTTCATATGTCGATTGTTGGCTGGTATGTTTCTCCATATCCAAACTTGGGGGTTCAACTGCAAGGAACAGAAGTGAGTAGTCATTGAACGACTAGATCAAAATATGATAAATATCCTAATTGCTAAATCGATGGTCTAGTAACATAAGGTCGTAACGTTACGACCTTATGTTACTAGACCATCGAAATGTAAAATGTGGTTGGTGACGGTAAAACAATGGATGGATGGATGGGTGGATGGATGGATGTGGACGGACGGACGTATGGATGTGGATGGATGGATGGATGGATGGACGTATGGATGTGGATGGATGGATGGATGGATTGGATGGATGGATGGATGGATGGATGGATGGATGGATGGGACGGGACAAGACGGGACGGGACTTGACGGGAGGATGGATGGATGCATCGACAAAGACATGCTCAGTTCAGTGCTCAGTTCAGTGCTCAGTTCAGTGTAGACTGTTCAGACTGTCGTTCTGGATATAGAGCCGAGCCTGATAAACTTTATATCAAAATACACAAGCATGGTATTCTATTTATCAGGCAATGTTTTTGGCTACAAAATTAGCAATTATGACGTTGTTTTCATCAAAAAGAATGCAAACTTGTTTCCGTGACGTCATTCCACTAATTAGACAACGTCATGTGACGCCCTTCGACCAATGAAACGTCAGTTTTCAATTTGTTGTAACCTGGATATTCGTATCAGGTCAATGCCCGATACAGCAATGTTATCAGTTAGTATGTATTCGTTCAATACAAAGCTTGGGTGGTAATAAAAAAAATTTAATGGGCATTTTTTTCATGTCAAAAGTCCAAGTTTTCCAAATGTGGACAATTATGGGTCAATTATTGTTTTCAAGCGTCAACTACAAATATACCAGTATATTTTTTTTATTCTGCACTAAAAACACACTGTGGCTACTCATTTTAATCCATAACTTTGTCGTCCACTGTATCATTTATTTTCCATTCTTCCTGACGAAAACACGTTTTGACAGCGCACAAGAGTTGTATCCAATGCGGTGCAATAACATGTTTTTAACCCTTACACCGCTATCTTAATTTTGTGTTGCCTCCTGTTTTCTATTTTCCATTTTTATCATCAAAAACATGCTTTGACAGCAATTTAGAATAATTTACAACATGCTTTGACAGCACTTCAGAATCATTTCCATTGGAAATGATTCTGAAGTGCTGTCAAAATATGTTTTTATTGAGAAATAACGCACAATATAAAAGCAACAGCAGACGACAATTGTTGTGTGTAGTGGTCTAAGAGACGACAATTGTTGTGTGTAGTGGTCTAAGAGACGACAATTGTTGTGTGTAGTGGTCTCGGGGTTAAAACTAAAGAAAACAACAAATGACAATATTCAATATTCAGTTCCCGCCTATATTGAACATTCAGCCTGCACATTGTAACATACTCGTGATCACCATCTCAGCCTCAGAGTTGTACGGAGCCACAAAACAACAATTTGTTCCCTCAATTTAACAATTCGTTCATATGAATTAACAATTTGTTCCCTCAATTTAACAATTCGTTCATATGAATTAACAATTTGTTCCCTCAATTTAACAATTCGTTCATATGAATTAACAATTTGTTCCCTCAGTTTAACAATTCGTTCATATGAATTAACAATTTGTTCCCTCAGTTTAACAATTCGTTCATATGAATTAACAATTTGTTCCCTCAATTTAACAATTCGTTCCCACAAAATAACAATTTTTTCCCCACAAAATAACAATTTTTTCCCCTCAATTTAGCAATTTGTTACCACAAATTAACAATTAATTCCCTCAATTTAACAATTTGTTCCCACGAAATAACAATTCATTCCCACGGGAACGAATTGTTATATCGTGGGAATGAATTGTTAATTTGAGGAAACAAAGTGTTAAATTGAGGGAACAAATTGTCATTTCGTGGGAACGAATTGTTAAATTGAGGAAACAAATTGTCATTTGTGGGAACGAATTGTTAATTCAAGGGAATGAATTGTTATATCATGGGAACGAATTGTTAATAAATTGTTAAATTGAGGGAACAAATTGCTATTTCGTGGGAACATTAAAAAAGAATCCATGTCCCCTGCGGGGCTCCGTAGAGTGGCATCTTGTCTGGAACTTCTCTAAGACTAACAACGGAGTGGCTTAGCAATCATACTTTATTAACTCTTTGCATGCTGGGAAACTTGTGGGCTATAAATAGTTCAAAACTAGCGGACAAGAATTCATCATATTTTCTCGTATTTCTCCCCGTAAATATCATGAATATGTCTTGGAATTTCATTAGAATTGAGTCCTCAGGACTCAATTCTAATGAAATTTCAAGACATATTTAAAGAGAGAAATAAAACATATACTCGCCGCTAGCATGCAAAGAGTTAACAAGCAATCAATTGTATAGTGGAATCGGCACCCATGCCTGGACAAACAAACGGCGCCCCAAAGCGACCCCGCGTGGGTCCAACTTTAAACCAGCCAAACTGTATATCGCTAAGCTAGCAATCGGTACACTCACTAGACAGCTACAACAGAGGGCCTTAAGTAATGAATTCATCGTATTTACCAGCACAAGCTGGATTGAGTGAGTGAGTGAGTGAATAGGGTTTAACGTCCGCTTTTCTAACATAGAGGTACAAGCCTCAGGGAGTCTACACGCAGACGGGTCAACGGGGTCGTGTCCCGTATCCACCTGTCTGAGGGGGGTAAATCCCAACTTCAGAACTCAATATTTACAATCAAAATATATATTCAGTCCTGAAATTAGAACAACCTGATCTGGAGCCAGGCCCTCGCCACACCAGCATCAGTTATCCAATCCCCTAAAAGTAATAGGATTAGCACTAATCTTACTTTTATAACAAGCTGGATTGAACCGGCTCTCGCTGATGTCAGCTTTCTAAATATTATTATGCACTATGTAATACTTGATTTGAAACAGGTCATTCCGTTACAACATAGACTGCATATAGAACAAAGCATACACATATATGAGATACTTCTAATTTAATCTACGATATACAAATATTTACATGTTAGCAATACCTTATACTTACAAGTTATTGTTTACATATTTGATTTTTAAGGAATTAAATGCGAGGGAGCAAATATTGTTCCCGAAAAATCCAATATGTGAACAATAACCGTAATATTGAGTATTGATTTTCCATTTTCTGTTGCAGGGCTCCAGATAAGCTGCATATTGGCTTAAATACCCAATTAAAATTGCCAAAAACCTAATTAAAATCGGAAGTAGCGAGTACCAAAAAGCAATAATAATGTTGTGGTACATTTATCATGCTGCAGAAAACAATAAACAGACCACAAATATAGCATATTTTTCTTATTTTCCATGAAAACACATCTTGGTATTTCATTAGAATTGTCTCCAAGGAGACAATTCTAATGAAATGCCAAGACATGTTTTCATTTAGAAGCAAACTATTCAATAATTGCTGTCTGTTGATGTGTAAATAATAGTGTGATTTTATTTTACCAACTTAAAATTTTGAAATACACAATTGCTTCAGAAATGATGGAGTGACAATACTCAATTACTAATTCCTTATCGTCTGCTGTTGATTTTATATCTTGCCTTATTTATCAATAAAAATATGTTTTGACAGCACTTCAGAAGAATTTCCAATGGCAATGATTCTGAAGTGCTGTCAAAGCATGTTGTAAATTATTCTAAAGTGCTGTCAAAGCATGTTTTTGATGATAAAAATGGAAAATAGAAAACAAACAGCAGACGACAAAAAATTAAGATAGCGGTGTAAGTAACATACTCGGATATTCTAGCAACAGTCGTAGCCAATCGTTTTGGTTTAGATATAAACGCTATGGTAGAATGATCACAACTAGAAATGTGGCCTGTCAACACACGAATGCCCCCGCTAGCAGACAAACAAACGAGGGCACATTTGAAAATACAAAAGGCCTTCGATGGTGGATTTGTTACAGAATGATAGATGTTTGTTTAATGGGGTTTAACGGCCTATCAACAGCTAAGGACATTTAAGGCGGGTCAATGGGTTTAGTACTAAATCCCATATATTACCTGTACAAATGGGGGGACAATCCCAATATCAGAACTGAATATTTACAATAAAAAATACTATATATTCAGCCTTGAAATCAGAATAATCCTGATCTGATACCAGTAGCCGATTTCATCAAAATTGCAAAGTATACTTATCTAGCAAAGTATACTTTGAGGGAGTAATCATTTATTTTCCCCAAATTGCATTATTTCATATAAAACTAACCACTGCACATATTTGATGATTAAAAGTATGCAGAATCATTATACTGAATGGCTGTGATAATGTAATAAATTCAGTATAATAAAAAATAATAAATTTATCCTTAAATTGAAAATTTCTCCCTCAAAGTATACTTTGCTAGATAAGTATACTTTGCAATGTTGGTGAAATAGGCTACAGGTCCTCGCCACACCAGAATCATATGGCCCCCTCCCAAAAGCAGTAGAATCAGTAATAATCCAGGTAACAAAGATAAAAACGTACTGGAGAGCCAAATCAGGCAAATTGTGATCCTACAGCATGATAGAGGACCATCAGAGGAATGTATGTGTGCAACATGATGCAGTTACGTGAAAGGAAATTATAAGAATTCTACCCGAGCGTTAAGTTTTTAATGTATGTGACCTTGACCTTGGGTTTAGCAGGGTCTGAGGATGATGGATTTGTCCGAGCATGATAGAGGACCATCAGAGGAGTACACGTGTGAAATATGAAGCAGTTACCTGATAGGAAACAGAAATTATATTAAATTATCCATGAGCGGGATCATATAGACGCCAGTAACACTATATGCCCCCTTCACCATTCGGTGGCACGGGCATAAAAAGTAGCAAGAAATGACTCTAACAAACTTTTTGACTTAACATGGCTAAGGATTTCAGCGACATTTTGAATAGACCGCTGGTCAAGGTCATGTTAATGGTGGCACAAGTGTGCGACAAATGTTCAGGTGATTCATGTGTCCAAGTATTGAAGCAATCCTTCACGTAATATTGAAGATATTACATGTTTGAGAAACTTACAAACTTTTCAACGTAACACAATGGCCAAGTGTTTCAGCGACATTTCGAAGGTTGCAAAGGTCAAGGTCGTGTTAATGGTGGTTTGAGTATGTAACAAACGTTCAGGTGATTCAAGTGTCCAAGTATTGAAGCAATCCTTCGCGTAATGAAGATATTACATGTGGGGAAACTCTTGAATGCCCCCCTTGCTATTACATAGGACTAAGGAGGCATAAAATCATCGCTCATGCAAGATCCTCAGTTTATTGCATAAGCGCATCGTCATATATTACACTATTGTAATATGATTTTTATTACACCGTGTTAATACACTGCGAGCACCAATTTTATGCAATATATAGAGAATACTAGGCTAGTGTATTTTGATAGCAAGTTTATTATCAGACAAGGCTACGAAACACGTAGGAATTCCGAGGCTTGCCGAGCCTGATAAACTTGATATCAAATGACAGTAGCCTGGTATTCTATTTATCAGGTAACGTTTTATGCTCGAAAATGACCACAGATGAGTTGTTATCTACGGACAGAACTCCGACTTGTTTATGTTGCGTCATTACACGGACGTCATCCGACCAATTGAACGTCAGTTCGTTGTAACCCGGATGTTTGTATCAGGTCAATGCCCGATACAACACTATGTCATCAGTCAGTACATATTCGGTCAATACGGGGCAATTTACCTGATAAACATAGTATTACATCATGATACAAACTGAGTGTATGAAGCTGAGAAAGATAGTTACATTATACCGTATCATCACACACATTCACAGTAGTTTAACCCTTTCAACACTAAGCCAATACAACTCGAGTTGTTATACAGAATGGAAACATGCGAGCATCGGAATTCCTACACGTTTCCTAGCCTTGCCTGATCAAAATACACTAGCCTTGGCCAGATATTCTCGATATACTTTTCACTTCACGTGGACTATATACTATCCAGTTCTCGGTTCGCTCAATATTACACTTAAACCGCTATCTTAATTTTTTGTCGTCTGCTGTTTATTTTCTATTTACATTGTTATCATCAAAAACATGCTTTGACAGCACTTTAGAATAATTTACAACATGCTTTGACAGCACTTCAGAATCATTTTCATTGGAAATGATTCTGAAGTGCTGTCAAACCATGTTTTTATTGAGAAATAAGGCAAGATATAAAAGCAACAGCAGACGACAATTGTTGTGTGTAGCGGTCTAAGGGTTAACAGTCTTTGACACACGCTCTATAGCGTTACCAACTCATGTGCTTCAGTCGGTGGGTGTTCAGGTTGGATTTCTGGTTGAAATCACGTTGACAGATGTCGCAAACGTATGGTCTTTCTCCAGTATGTATTCTCACATGCTTGACGAGATCTTTGCGAAAATAGAACGCCTTGCTGCAGAATTCACACCCATGTTTCTTCACGAGGTCTTGAGGTCCACTAAATGTCTTTGAGAATGCTGGGTATGGGTGTATAGTCGCATCCTCTTGCTGTATAACTGCAACAAATGTTACATATAGGATCTTGCACGAGTGATGATTTAATATGATTGTTAAACGAGTTTACTGATTTCAGGCTATGCCTCGTTTCTTATGAAATCAGTCAACGAGTTTAATAAATATCATATTAAGCCATCACAAATGTTAGATTCTATTTATTGCATAAGCACAACATCACAATTTGAAGATGTACTCATTACCTAACATTTGTTCAGTAGCGGGCTCATTTGCATATTTACGACACCAGTGTATTACGAGTCTTATCACACTGTGTTTAATAATAATTAAACTGTGAAAGCCCATTTTCTGACATAAAATCCTTTATTAACACTTTCCAATTTCACCCCTAAATATATAACATGGTATGTTCCATGTCAATTCTGGAATACTCCATTAATCAAAACGGGGTATTGTTTCTTAGAAATAATGACAAACATTGCGGGTCATGACGAGATGGCTCATCTGTATGAGTGTTAGTAAATATTGGTTGAAAGTGTAAACCAACTATTATCTTGTAATACTAAATATATACCTGTCGAAAACAAGAAGCTATGTAATATGATACTAACCCTTACACTGCTATCTTCATTTGTTTGTCGTCTGCTGTTTATATTCTATTTTCCATTTGTATCATCAAAAACATGCTTTGACAGCACTTTAGAATAATTTACAACATGCTTTGACAGCACTTCAGAATCATTTCCATTGGAAATGATTCTGAAGTGCTGTCAAAACCATGTTTTTATTGAGAAATAAGGCAAGATAGAAAAGCAACAGCAGACGACAATTATTGTGAGTAGCGGTCTAAGGGCTAATAGAATGATGTTAGCGCCCTTGAAATTCATAATAGGTGTATGTTTGTTTGTTTATTGGTGTTTAACGGCCTATCAACAGCTAAGTTCGTTTAAGGCTGGATCAACGGGTTCGATCCCGTTTTAACCTGCTGCAATGGGGGGAAAACGGAATATACATCAAGAAAAAATATATTCAGCCCTGAAATTAGAAAAACCTGACCTGGTGTCAGTCAGGTCCATACCACACCATATCACTTGGCCCCTTCCCCTATTAAAATGTAATACCAATAGGATTACTCTTATAAGGGGCATAACCAGATTCAACTGTCACATACAAAATGCCAAAGACGTATGTGAGGGCCAAACCAGGTCTCCAGTCGGGATTCCGGTAAAGATGAACCCCAATTGTTAAATTACCCATCGCATGCTCCCGCCTGCCACTCACAATGGGCATATGTTGATAAAAAAATATGGTTTATGATGGTGTAGACAAGCGATCAGTAGCCTATTTCATCAACATTGCAAAGTATACTTTGCTAGCAAAATATACTTTGAGGGAGTAATCATTTATTTTTCCTGAAATGCATTATTTCATATAGAACTAACAAATGCATATATTTCATGATTAAAAGTATGCAGAATTATTTTACTGAATTTATTACATTATCACAGCCATAATGTAATAAATTCAGTATAATAAAAATTAATAAATTTATCATAAAATTGAAAATTTCTCCCTCAAAGTATACTTTGCCACTAAAGTATACTTTGCAAAGTTAATGAAATAGGCTACAGGAGTCAAAGAAGCAAACATATATCATGTACCATGTGCATAGACAGTAATATGGGTATTCATCAACTGCAAACCAGATGGCCGCGGCCTGCATGTAGAGCCTGCCCAGGCATCTGTAGCCTATTTCATCAACATTGCAAAGTATACTTTAGTAGCAAAGTATACTTTGCGGGAGAAATTTTCAATTTTTTGAAACATTTATTAATTTTTATTATACTGAATTTATTACATTATCACAGCCATTTAATGGCTGTGATAATGTAATAAATTCAGTATAATAATTCTGCATACTTTTAATCATGAAATATATGCATTTGTTAGTTCTATATGAAATAATGCATTTCAGGAAAAATAAATGATTACTCCCTCAAAGTATACTTTGCTAGTAAAGTATACTTTGCAATGTTGATGAAATGGGCTACAGGTGATCTCAGGGTAAGATATATATAATGTAGCAACAGATACATTGAAAAACAAGAACTGGCATCGTTAAACGAAGCTAATCCCCTCGCTGGCAGCCTTAATACAATAAAAAATAAAATAAAGTCCTCCGTGACCTTATGCAAAACAAAGCAACATCCCTACACACATTGTGGCCAAATATGATAAAAATCGGTGAAACAGTTGAGGAGTTATTGAGACCTTTACCCTGGACACAGAATGAATATATGGATGATGACCAATAAGCATACAAAGTTTCAAGCAAATCTGACTTACGGTTACAGAGATAGTAGGTATGTGAAAAGTTTAACGCAAATTTAGACAAATATTTAACACAAACTTCTAAGTCATTTGACCTTGACCTTGGGCACAGGGGCCGCATGAGTGGGATACAGCATGAATATATGGAAGATGACCAATAAGCATATTAAGTTTCAAGTCAATGTAACTTAGGACTGCAGAGAAATGAGGAATTTAACAACTTTAACGCAGATTTAGGATGGATGCACACACGGACACCCGGGCGTCATTGTGATCACTATGTCTCACTTTCCGCAAGAGGGCTCGACAAAAATGCTTTAATATAAATCCAAAGGTTTCAAGGAATTACAATTGCATGTTATTGTCATTTGCACATGTACAGCTAGACCAGAGCTCGAAATAAGTCTTGTGCCGGAATGTATCAGGGGCCCATTTCACTAAACTTCGTAAGACTAAAATGTTTGTAAGTGCAAATTTAGGATCGTCTGTAAATTTCAATTGATGTATTTACATTTATTGAGCATAGGCTGCATTTGCAGCCTATGCTCAATAAATGTAAATCCAATAATTGTTTACAAGAAAACATTGTTAATGTGAAATTTACAGAGTATCATAATTTTGCACTTACGAACATTTTAGTCGTACGAAGTTTAGTGAAATGGCCCCCAGGTTCTTTTCCGATATAGCATAGGTACTAAATTAGCAAAAAAAGCAAATAAAGTTGAACATTCACTTATTTGAGCTGCAAAAACAGCAAACATGGTTTACTATTTTCAGTTCAAATATGTGAATTTTCATCTTTATTAGGCGTAAAAAAAAAGAAGGTTTGTTTCCGGTTACCCGACCGACCGTCTAGTTTTACCCCCTGACTGTAATTTTTTTATTGGCAATTTTAAATCGGTCCCGGAAAATGTTGTCGTGACCGCGTTTTTTACCTGTCCCGTTTCCAACATGGCCGGCGAGAGCAACAGTTTGATTGCTCTGCGATGTTTTTTGTGCAAGGTCAACGAGATTCGGGTGGTAGACCATGGCTCGTCGATAAATGGCATTTACAACATGGTCCACAAATATACGCCATTTAAAGGCACTTGCTCTGTATTAAAGTATTGGCGATTTACAGCGTTAGAATTGTGTGTCATGTGTTTTCGCGGCATGACATTTTTGAAGGGAAAATAAGTTATTTCCCAATATGACATGAAATTTAAAAAAAATAGCTGTTACAGTTGTGTAATTTTTTACTTCAGTGTGTCTAACAATTGATTCTAGACACACTATGACTTTTGAATATTTTTTTTTCCTGTCAAATATTAATGCTTCAATATTGGACTATTCCAATAAACATACATACTCTCCTGTGGAAGAGATATTCATGTGACACAGTCCATCCCCTACATTTCTTTTGTTCGTCACCCTCCCTACATGTTGTGGTGATCACGCCCCACCCACCCACCTACATTTTGTTCTCTTCCACAGGGCAGTAGGTATATTAACAGCGGTGTCAAAAATTGATTCACCCGACCCGGTCCGACTAAATTACAATGATACATACAGTAAAAAGTAAAAAAAAAAAAAAAAAAAAAAAAAAAAAAAAAAAAAATCCCTACCTACCGACCCTATCTTTTTCAGGCCCGTAACAGGAAACAAACCTTTTTTTTTATGCCTTACATAATTTTTACTATCTGCTGTTTTTTTTTGTATTTTCTGTTTTGAAGTAATTATACACTACAGTAGTGTACCGTAATAATTATGCGAATGATACTTCCACAAAAACTAGAAAATGTGTTCATAGAACACGGATGCCCCACATATCGCTTTGATAATAAATGAGGCAAACTTCCAAGTCCAAACGGGGAGATAATCCATGACCTGGGTGTCGAATCAACAATCGAAAACTTTGTGCATCCACTCATCATAAGGAAGCTACATACCAAGTTTCAGGTCTAGCTATTTCGGTTTAAAAGTTTTAAGAGTTGCAAGGTAAAATTGCCAAATTCCAAGTCGAAAAGGGGGAGATAATCCATGGCCCCAGGGTCGAATGAAAAATCGAAATAAACTTTGTTCATCTACTCATCATAAGCAAGTTACATGCCAAGTTTCAGGTCTGTAGCTAGTACGGTTTAAAAGTTTTACGAGTTACAGGGCAAAATTGCCAAATCTAAGTTGAAAAGGCGGAGATAAACCATGACCCGTAGGTGAAATCAAAAATTAAAATAAACTTTGCGCATCTACTCATCATAATGAAGCTACATACCAAGTTTCAGGTCTGTAGCTAGTACGGTTTAAAAGTTTTACGAGTTACAGGGCAAAATTGCCAAATCTAAGTCAAAAAGGCGGAGATAAACCATGACCCGTAGGTGAAATCAAAAATTAAAATAAACTTTGCGCATCTACTCATCATAATGAAGCTACATACCAAGTTTCAGGTCTGTAGCTAGTACGGTTTAAAAGTTTTACGAGTTACAGGGCAAAATTGCCAAATCTAAGTCGAAAAGGCGGAGATAAACCATGACCCGTAGGTGAAATCAAAAATTAAAATAAACTTTGCGCATCTACTCATCATAATGAAGCTACATACCAAGTTTCAGGTCTGTAGCTAGTACGGTTTAAAAGTTTTACGAGTTACAGGGCAAAATTGCCAAATCTAAGTCGAAAAGGCGGAGATAAACCATGACCCGTAGGTGAAATCAAAAATTAAAATAAACTTTGCGCATCTACTCATCATAATGAAGCTACATACCAAGTTTCAGGTCTGTAGCTAGTACGGTTTAAAAGTTTTACGAGTTACAGGGCAAAATTGCCAAATCTAAGTCGAAAAGGCGGAGATAAACCATGACCCGTAGGTGAAATCAAAAATTAAAATAAACTTTGCGCATCTACTCATCATAATGAAGCTACATACCAAGTTTCAGGTCTGTAGCTAGTACGGTTTAAAAGTTTTACGAGTTACAGGGCAAAATTGCCAAATCTAAGTCGAAAAGGCGGAGATAAACCATGACCCGTAGGTGAAATCAAAAATTAAAATAAACTTTGCGCATCTACTCATCATAATGAAGCTACATACCAAGTTTCAGGTCTGTAGCTATTACGGTTTAAAAGTTTTACGACTCACAAGGTAAAATTGCCAAATTCCAAGTTGAAAATAGGGAGATAATCCATGACCGAGAGTCAAATAAAAAAAATTTGCGCATCTACTCATCATAGTGAAGCTACATATCAAGTTTCAGGTCTGTGCAACTATTACGGTTCAAATGTTTTACGAGTTACAAAGCAAAATTGCAAAATTCTAAGTCATCATAAGGAAGCTACATACAGAGTTTCAGGTCTGTAGCTATTACGGTTTAAAAGTTTTACGAGTCACAAGGTTGGTGACGGACGAACGGACCGATAAGGGTAACAGTAAATGCCGCCTCCATTATCGTGGTGGGGCATAAAAACATGCTGGGTGATCACTGCAGCTTCAATTAATGCTTCTTAGCTTATGCAATATAATCGAACATTTGTGTTGATTTAACATATTTATTAAAACTTGTGAACTGCTTTCATAAGAACTCGGCATAGCCGTAAACTCGTTTAATAAATATCACATTAAATAATCACTCCTGCAAGATCCTCTATTTATTGCATAAGCACATTGTCATACCTTGAAGCTATACTAGTCACCAAACCTGTTTTCTGTAACAAGCTAATTTGCATATGTATTACACTAGCAGTTCAACTGTTCTGGAGTCGATTCATTTATGAACTCTGGCAAGCGGCTGCATGTGGCAACTCACGGCCAATCAAAATGCTCCGAATTGTGTACATCTTTTGGAGTTGGAAGAATTACTTCTTGAATAATGCATACTAGGAAGACAGTTTATTGGTGTTTAACAGCCTATCAGGTCAGAGCTCCAGTTAAGATGCGTAATTAGACCAAATATTCGAGGTATTTCTCTTAGTTCTTCACCAAAAATGGTAAGTTGGGAGTTCTTTAGAATCGTCTCAATGAGACGATTCTAAAGCACTCCCAACTTGCCATTTTTAGTGAAGAAATAAAAAAATTGCCTCCAAAGTTGATCAAATTACGCACCTTAACTGGAGCTCTGGCTAAGGTAAGACAGGACACATTGTACAATTCAATGACAAGTCGAGATTTACTCAGGAGTGGAAAATAGTAACGACAAGTGGTCGAATAGAAATTTTTATTTACATTTAAATATACGATCTGGATGACAAGTTGAATCTCACATTTCTATCAATGACGGTATTATTTAACCCTTATAATGCTGAATTAAAGTTTGTTATCTATTGATTATTTTCTATTTTTCTAACCAAAACCATGCTTGGCTAAGCTTTCTGCATTAACTCTTATAC
This sequence comes from Conchocele bisecta, assembly GCA_029237695.1. Classification (NCBI taxonomy): domain Eukaryota; kingdom Metazoa; phylum Mollusca; class Bivalvia; order Lucinida; family Thyasiridae; genus Conchocele; species Conchocele bisecta. The sequence continues at coordinate 4,816,773 of CM055279.1, forward strand.
CACTATCTTAATTTTTTTGTTGACTGCTGTTTATTTTCTATTTCCCATTTTTATCATCAAAAACATTAAATTAGAATAACCATTTGAAATGATTCTGAAGTGCTGTCAAAACATGTTTTTATTGAGAAATAAGGCCAAGATATAAAAGCAACAGCAGACGACAATTGTTGTGAGTAGCGGTCTAAGGGTTAAAAACAATACTTCATCAATCACGAACTCACTCTTCTTTATGTTTCTGCCAAAGTCCTTTATCAAGGAAATAGTGTCTACTATTGTAAACATTAATTCCTTGATGAAGGCCTTGGCCCAAAACGTTGGAAGAATGGGTTCTTGGTCAACTCTCGCATGCTGGGAAATGTGTCGGCTATAAATAGTTTTAAAACAGAACGCGACATTTCATGACATTTTCTGTCATTTCTCTCTATAAATATCATGAATATCGCTTGGAATTTCGTTACTCAATTCTGATGAAATTCCAAGACATACTTTCAAAGAGAAATAAGAAACATACTCATAATGTGTTGGATGTTATTTTATGTTAATGAAGCATCGTTCAACATGCTTTAAACCAATGCAAATGATTCTAAAGTGCTGCCAAACCAAGGTGAAATAAAATGTATAAAAACAACAGTAGACGACAATTGTTTTTCTCCGCATTCTAAGGGTCAATTTAACAAAGAACATCATGTACAGATCGCATATGCATCTTCACAGAGTATTGATCCACAAACGGCTTGTTGCATATTTCGCAGAAATATTTCTCGCCCGAGTGAAGTCGTTGATGTCGACTTAGATTCGCATGTCGGGAGAAAGATCGCTGGCACACATCGCATGTAAATGGTCGGGCGCCCGAGTGGACTCGTGCGTGTATCCTGGCCGCAGACTCGGAGTAACTAACCAAACCACATACGATACATTGGTGCTGTTTTTGTGGCCGGTTAGATATGTTTGTGGCAAGGTATTTTACACCTGAAATAAAAGTAATATAATAACCGTGGGTATAACCAGATTGAACTGTCACATACAAAAATGGCAAAAGCGCACGTGAGGTCTAAACCAGTAGCCTATTTCACCAAAATTGCAAAGAATACTTTTCTAGCAAAGTATACTTTGAGGGAGAAATTTTCAATTTAAGGATAAATTTATTAATTTTTATTATACTGAAATTATTACATTATCACAGCCATTTTGGCTGTGATAATGTAATAAATTCAGTATAATGACTCTGCATATTTTTAATCATCAAATATATGCAGTCGTTAGTTCTATATGACGTAATGCATTTCAGGAAAAATAAATGATTACTCCCTCAAAGTATACTTTGCTAGATAAGTATACTTTGCAATGTTGATGAAATCGGCTACAGGTCTCCGGTTGGAATTCCAGTAAGGATGAACCTTATTACTCAATCACCCATTGCATGCGCCCGCCTGCCACCCACAGAAGGTCTCATTAGGAACAAATCCGTTTGTAAATGTTTTATATTTTATTTTTACTTTTACAATATGGACACTTTTGTTAGAGTTGCAAATAAGGTGTATACCAATTAATTTTAACATGTACATGAGACAAATAGAGTGATTTTCAAAAGTGTGATTACTCACAAACAATTTGAAAATAATCCATGACTAAAAAGAGTAAAATGTTCTAAAAGAGTTCAAACTTCACTTATTTGAGGTGAAAAAAGGAAGACAGTTCTATTATATACCGTATCTTTTAAAATATGCAATTTGAAATTGAAAACAAATGTATAATACGGTGGTCGCGATCATATACTTCTAAGCACATTTAAAGAAAATATTTATGATTTTCCCAAATCAAAATAGCATATCCTCAGCATGAAATGGGTTAACTCTTTGCATGCTAGCAGTGAGAATATCTGCCAAACGAATTAGGAGTATATGTTTTATTTCTCTCTGCAAATATGTCTTCAAATTTCATTAGAATGGAGTCCTCAGGACTCAATTCTAATGAAATTCCAAGACATATTCATGATATTTACGGGGAGAAATACAAGAACATATGAATTTTTGTCCGCTAATTTATAACTATTTATAGCCCACAAGTTTCCCAGCATGCAAAGAGTTAAGGAATGACTGTATAGAATATGACTGTTTGTTTCAAATGTAGTAGAATCACACATGTGACTGAATATCTATATAAAGTATATCTGACCCTGTTCTTCTTAGCGTATATTATACAGAGCATGGAGTTGCCATCTCCGCTATTTTAGTTTGTACATGCTATCGGACAGTTTCACCACTTGGAGCGTTTGACAAGTACAGTAAATAATAAGAAAGGAAATCTAATAAAATTTGGTGCAATACATCAGAGATATATAGGACGACAAGGTCCTTTGATATTATTTCAACAGACTACACAAAAAAACTAGATATCTGAGCTTTTCTACCATCACTCGCAAAATATACAATGGACACTTTTTCAATGTGTAAAGGGTCAAACTGATGCACTGTCTATTATTAGAAGTACATCTGACACAGGCAAAAGCCGTATGTACTCGCATAGCAGGCAAGTAGACAGTAGTGACAATACACTCAGATAACTGCTTACAAGTCACTGGATTTTACACAGTATTTATGGTAATACAGGTATATATCTAAGCACTGTGTATTGTTCTTACTGTTACAGTATTTACGAAATTCTCAAACATTTTAACAAAGGGTCATCAAACCTTTCAGATATCAGACTTTGTATATAAATTTGATGAAAACAACACATAGCACGCTGTAGTCTGATGTATCCCCATCATGTTGCACCAAATTGTATTCATGTGTATGTCATATTATTAGTGGTATGTGTCAAACGCAATAAGAGGTAAAACTGGGCGATGGCTTGTACATGCTAAGATGGCCGACATGGCAACTCCATGCACTGTGTTACGTAGGATATACATGTAGTAAGAATTACTAAGGAGAGAATTTTCACATGTATGTTATGCTTATATCCCATCACATTTATGAAGCAATTATGTATGAATCATTTGATGACGGGTCCTTAATCATTTCACCCCTAAATAAATAAAAATGAGCTGTTCCATTAATCAGAAAATGTTGTTGTTTTTTTTTAAATCTTCAGCGTTTGCCAAACGACGACTTTAATCAAAAGAAACGTTTTCAATCTGTTTCTTTCAGGGTAATTTGTGTTAATTAGTATATACAGAATTTTACATACCGATAGTCTTGTTTCTTATTAAATAAGTAAACGTATTTGCTGCAATCTGTTTTAATCAATCCAAAGTGACATTACCTAACATACTGGTGATGCTGACTGGATGAAATGGGGCTTACCATATTTATTCTAATAAATGCCGCCGTGGGGATCAAAACGTGGAATGTAGGACCAAAATATGTTATTCTCAGATACAAAAGCCATGTTTTAAATGGCTTTTGTATGTGAAAATAACATATAGAATGCAAATATGGGAGGGGGCTACTATTAGAATAAATACGATATGGAATCTGTGAAAATGACATGCAGATGTATCTACACCATGTGTTTAGAAACATTATACGCGTGTGATTGACTGAATGGAGAAAGGTGGAGAGCCCTGATCAGACTGACTGATATAGGTCTACAGTGGTTGCAATTGAGAATAGCAACATTGAAATACAATTGTATGTACATATGAATCATCCTGCATAGTCCTACCATTGGAACGAGATCTACTGTATTTTACACATGTCAAAGAACGTAGGCCCAAATGGGACTGCGAATGCAGAGGCGGGTCTGGGAGCCACGCTGGTCACAAACATTGTAAGATTCCATTTCTCATCCATTTTTCACTGTTTTGATGGATGTTTTGTTAACCCTTTCACCCCTAGTAGTTGGAATGGATTGTGATTTTAATTTTCCGACCAAACAAATCAGCACTAAATGATTTTCAGAAGGGTTTTTTTTCGCTAAAAGATATGAAAATGAATTGCAAAAAGTGCAGATCCTGAGAAAGAAGACAAAATATAAATCAACAGCAGACAATGTCGTTTCCCGCATTCTACGGGTTACATTTTACGAATCCAACTTGTGGAATGAAACAAGGTGCTGTCTCAGGTTATATCGTTCACAGTACGACCTCTCGCAATGCGGACAAGCAAACTTCTGATCACCCTCGTGTATCCTGTTGTGACGAACCAGATGTTCACGTCGCACAAACCGTTTACCGCAACGATCACATTCGTGTGGACGATCGCCAGTGTGTATACGGTAATGAGTGGTCATCGACGACTTTGATGGTGTGACTATTCCGCATAGGTCACAAACAAATGTCTGCGCACCACGGGCCATTGATAAACAGTCTGGTGGTTCGTGTTTCTCCGACTGCTGGGTCCTTGTGTCCAAACCTGGAATTAATTAAATAAATAGATCTACAGTCGAATCTCTGCGAACGGCCACATCTCTACAACAACACCATCAGACTATAACAGCCGATATTTTATTTATTTATTTAATGGTGTGTAACGGCCTGTCAATAGCTAAGGTAATTTTAGGCTGCATTAACCCTTAGACCGCTACTCACAACAATAGTCGTCTGCTGTTGCTTTTATATCTTGTCTTATTTCTCAATAAAAACATGTTTTGACAGCACTTCAGAATCATTTCCAAAGGAAATGATTCTGAAGTGCAGTCAAAGCATGTTGTAAATTATTCTAAAGTGCTGTCAAAGCATGTTTTTGATGATAAAAATGGAAAATAGAAAATAAACAGCAGACAGCAAGAAATTAAGAATCCCATATTTCACCTGCTGTGATTGGGGGAAAATCCCAAAATCAGAACTGAATATTCACAGAAAAAATATATATTCAGCCCTGAAATTAGAATAACCTGATCTAGTGCCCGGTCCTCACTACATCAGTCAATTAGCACAACTCCCGAAAAATAATAGGATTAGTACTAATACTATTTTCTAATGGGCATAACCGGATTCAACTCTCAGGTTTTATATTTGATATCCCAAATGGACAATTACCTCTACTTTGAACCCTGGTCATACTGAGAATATGTTTGCGGAAAATCCTAAATATTTTCTTTCTATGCGCTAAGAAGTATATGTCGTGACCACCATTTGAACCGTCTCATCGATTAATATTTTTTTTTATTATTATTTCTCAATGAAAGTACATATTGTAACCACTCATTTGAACCGTCTCATCTGAAAGTATATATTGCGACCACTCATTTGAACTGTCTCATCAAGACGGTTCAAATGAGTGGTCACAATATATACTTTCAATGAGAAAAAAAAATATAAAATATTTAATCAATTTTATACCATTAAAGATTTATTCCGAAAGGAATGGATTAACCTCAGCTCAACAGCCAATTGATGGAATGGGGATTATGGGATTTGACGTCCGTCAGTTTCTCATCTGTGAATTTCTTCAATAAATATATCTATAGTTGAACCACCGCCACCGGCCACCTCTCTAAATTACAACCCCATCTCTGTAACAGCCAATATTTTATATTCCAAATGAACAATTGCCAAATGGCAAATAGTGCAGATTCTGATCAGACTGTGCGGATGTGCAGGCGGATTTGAATCTACACTGGTCGCAAAACCCAAGAGCCCCCTTCTCCGGTCACATACAATGTTTGCGGGCCACGGGGCCATTAAAAAATATAGTCGTGTGGTACACTTCTCTGTGACTGCTTGGTCCATGTATCCAAACCTCGATTTTATTCAGTAAATACATACATGTGTTATTGGTTATTGTGTGGACAAGGATAACGAGTGCGAAAATTACTAGAAAATGTGTTCATAGAACACGGATGCCCCACATACCGCTTGGATAATAAACAAGGCAAAATTCCAAGTCCAAAATGGGAGATAATCCATGACCCTGGTGTAGAATAAAAAATAAACATTGCGCATCTACTCATCATATGGAAGCTACATACCAAGTTTCAGGGGTGTAGCTAGTACGGCTTAAAAGTTTTACGACTTACAAGAGATAATCCATGACCCGGTGGTCATGGACGGGAAGGACGGGACAGGTAACACTAAATGTCCCCTCCACTATTGTGGTGGGGCAGAAAATAAATATGGTTCTTTTTCTTGCTATGATAAACATGTATACCGAATTCAGTTACAAACCGTCAAGTAGAACTTGAGTTATTGCGTGGACAAGGATAGAGTACGAAAATTAAAATGGCCGCCAAGAGAAGAAAAGTTGTTGGAAATTTTTGAAAACGAATAAGGTTCTTCGTCTTGCAGTGATAAGCATGTATACAAAATTTGTCTACGATCACACTCAAACTCTCTTAACCCTTAGACCGCTACACAACAATTGTTGTCTGCTGTTGCTTTTATATATTGCCTTATTTCTCAATAAAAACATGGTTTGACAGCACTTCAGAATCATTTCCAATGGAAATGATTCTGAAGCGCTGTCAAAGCATGTTGTAAATTATTCTAAAGTGCTGTCAAAGCATGTTTTCGATGATAAAAATGGAAAATAGAAAATAAACAGCAGACAACAAAAAATGATTAAGACAGCGTGTAAGGGTTAAGTCAAACTACTGATAATTCGAAGGTGTCAATGACATGTTTTTCTATATTATAACTCTCGTTAACTCTGCGTGCTAGCGGCGAAAACATCCGCCAAACGAATTAGGAGTGTATGTTTTATTTCTCTCTGTAAATATCAGGCATGGGAGTGGAACACTATCCCCAATCCTGAAAATTTATTTGAGCAGCGGATTGCGCTGCGATTTGCTAGGGGGGTCTGGGGGCATGCCCCCCCCCCCATAATTTGTTTTCAATTCTAGATGCTCTGAGCTTCATTCTGAGGTATATTTAGCATTAAATAGCTCACATTTTCCCCTGAAAAAATATGCTATAATTAGGAAAAACAGGGATTCCGCTGGGGAAAGTAAAATAATCGCCACTTAAAAAAAAACAACATTTTTTTATTTTTTTCTCAAAAATTGTAATTTTTTATCGCCATTCTCAACAGATTTACAAGATTCACAAAAGTGATCCCTGGGACCTCAAATCCGGATTTCCGGATTAATCCGGAAATTTCCCATGCCTGAAATATGTCTTGAAATTTCATTAGAATCGAGTCCTCAGGCGAAAATATCCGCCAAACGAATTACGAGTATATGTTTTATTTGTCTCTGTAAATATGTCTTGAAATTTCATTAGAATCGAGTCATCAGGACTCAATTCTAATGAAATTCCAAGACATATTCATGATATTTACGGGGAGAAATACAAGAAAATATGATGACTTTTTGTCCGCTAGTTTTGAACTATTTATAGCCCACAAGTTTCCCAGCATTCAAGGAGCTAACTCAAAAGTATTTTCCTCAGTCCGCTGGATTTTGAGTAAACGAGTGTGCACTGTATGTATAAAAAAGAGAGACCTTATGATTTTTGCAACAAGTGTAGCCCCAGATAACCCTGTGCATCCATGCAGTCTGATTAGGATATACACTTCCAGTCAGACACACAAGTAGTTTTACTGATATCAGCGCAACAAATATATGGTCACTTTCGGAATGTATGGAGCCCTGCTGCAGGGGACGTAGAATACTTTTTTTTGTTAATTCGTTGCCACGAAATAACAATTTGTTCAATCAATTCAACAATTCGTTCCCCTGGGAATGAATTTCGTGGGAACAAATTGAGGGAACAAATTGTTAATTCGTTCCCTCAATTTGTTCCCACGAAATTCATTCCCAGGGGAACGAATTGTTAATTTATATCGTGCGAATGAATTGTTAATTCGAGGGAACAAATTGTTATATCGTGGGAATGAATTGTTAATTCGAGGGAACGAATTGTTAATTCGAGGGAACGAATTGTTAATTCGAGGGAACGAATTGTTAAATTGAGAGAACGAATTGTCATTTCGTGGGAACAAATTGTTATATCGTGGGAACGAATTGTTAATTCGAGGGAACAAATTGTTAAATTGAGGGAACAAATTGTTATTTCGTGGGAACGAATTAAAAAAAAAAAAATTCATGTCCCCTGCGGGGCTCCATAGGAATGTGTATGAATGTGTATGAATGTTATGAATGTGTATGAATGTTATGAATATGTATGAATGTGTATGAATGTGTATAAAAATGTCAGGTTCTAAAATTGTTGCAAATGTCATACAGTCTACATGGAAACCGACAGTGATTAACCCTTACAGTGCTAAATTAAAATTCTCATCTGCTGTTTATTTTTTATTTTCCATTTTTCTTATCAAAAACATGTTTTGACAACACTTTTAAAGAATCATTTCCATTTTGAAAATGATTCTAAAGTGTTGTCAAACCATGCTTTTATTGAGAAACACAATCAAATATAACACAACAGTTTTTTATCAGACTAGATGGTCGTGGCCCGCATGTCACGCCCGCCGAGGCTTTGAGAGTATACTGAAAACCAAAAATCTCAACCTCGGACTAACGTACATACGCGAATGTGCCGACTATATCGCGCTGTCTGCAAGTGGGCGTAACAAAAAATGGAGAGGAAAAAATAAATAGCAGACAACAAAATTTAGTTCAGCATTGTCACAGTTATTAGTTCCATTTTTATTAAGAACAAATACTTGATGAATTTATTAATTAAATAATAGTACAGTACTTCTAGGAATGTTATTAGAAACGCCTGAGCTGCAGTTAAGGTGCTTAACTTGGAGGTAAATTTCTTATTTCTCCATCAAAAATGGCGAGTTGGGGGTCCTTTAGAATCGTCTCAATGAGACGATTCTAAAGGACCCCCAACTCGCCATTTTTGATGAAGAAATAACAAAATCGGTCAAATTACGCACCTTAACCCATTACAGACGGGATACACTTTTAGTAATATGAACCTTGTGAGAGAAAAATATCCCTATTTTCTTTATATCCTTTGGAAAGTATATGTTGTTACCACTCATTTGAACCGTCTCAACGACATTTGAACCGTCTCAACGAGACGGTTCAAATGAATGGTAACAACATATACCTTTATCGATGAATGAACAAAATAATGAGATTTTTTCAACAAAAATCAGAGTATCCTCAGCATGAAATGGGTTAACTGGAGCTCTGTAAGGCAGTATTTTCCTGGAAATCTTTTCCAGACATCACCCAGATATCATGTCAACTCAACCTATCTATGACACCCCTCTGATATCAATGCTGTCAGGTGATTCCTTTTAAATCTCTAGTATTTTTCCTGGAAGCGATTTCCAGACATCACTCAAAAATCATTTAGCTGCATCTCAACTATCGATGACACATCATCTTGTGTATGTATGTACATTAGCCTATGATGGCGAATAAGAACATCTTTACGCGCAAATGATTTTGAGAAAACTTCACACTGGAATTTAAGCACATTAGGGAAGTGTCATTCTATTAAGGCAGTATTTTCATGTAAACGATTTCCAGAGACAGCACCCAGAAATCATTTTGTTGCAGCTCCACCTATCTATGACACCTCTCTGACACCAATTTATGATATGTGATGCCAATTAAGGCTCTAGTTCTTTTCTTGGAAATGATTTCCAGATATCACCCAGAAATCATTAAGCTGCACCTCTACTATCTATGACACATCATCTCATGCCGTTTAAGGTAGTATTTTTCCTGGAATGGTTTTCCACACACACTACATGGGAACTTATCCCCGGTATGCAGCCTATGATGGCGAATAAGGACATCTTTACGCGTGAACGCTTTCAAGCAAACTTGGCACTGATATGGTCGCTCCCCCGAGTGGATACGAATGTGAAAGATCATGTGTGTTCTCGACGGCGCAGTCTGACCACAAATCTGGCACAGATAATGACTCAACTTATTCGTTGCCGTTTTCACGATTGTAAACATATCGGATTTGTCTTCTAAGTCTTGTAGTCCAAAGTCGGAAACTGGGAGTCCGGCACCTGGGAATAATAGAAAGTGGAAGGATTTAACCCATTGATGTCTATATATAAGGATATAATAACTTTGTTGAAAAAAAATCTGATTTTCTAGTTTATTTCTCAATAAAAGTATATGTTGTTACCACTCATTTGAACCGTCTCGCAGAGACGGTCCAAATGAGTGGTGACAACGTATTCTTTCGAGAAGAAATGAGGAAAATACAGATTTTGTTTTGAAAATATCATACTAATTCAATGGCAGAACGTTTGCAATGGGATAACGTCCCAGCAACAAATAAGGCCATAATAAAAACGGCACCTCAGTTTCAAGTCTCATCCGAAAGTGGATGTCTGGTCCCTCTATAATTGGTTATTTTCAAGAATTAGTTTCTGACGTTCATTTTGATCATCAAAACTGACACAGAGTTTTTATTTAAGTAGTACCGAAAATAAATTGTGAACAGTGTAGGCCCTAACAGACTGTGTGGATGCACTGGCTGGTCGCGGGGCTACACTGGGCACGGACTCAATACCATAATAACACTAAATATTTGGACACAATTATTTTGGAATGCATCTATACAAAAACAACTACAGTACATCCAAATGCCAGGGGCGGATGCAGCATTTGGAGAACAGGGGGTTGTCCTATTTTCTACGGAGTGGAGTGAGTATGCTAGGGGGGTTCGGGGGAAGGGAGGGAGTTAGCTCCTTGCCTCTAATGGCCCTATCAACTTTCTTCCACACTCAGACCATCAGTGGGATAGATTTTATTGATTTGGGCGTTACTTACTTCCATGCAGCAGCAAGGTCATATGTGGCTGTGACAGGAGAAATGGGGCTTATTAGATTTGTGACCAGTGTAGCTCCTGATCAAATAGCACACTCCTACATGTAGCCTGATAACGATCTATATTGCTTGTTGGGTTGGAAGCATGACAGGTGTTTTATTGATGGAATAGCGAACAGTGCAGATCCTGATCAGACTAGTGCGCATTAACATGGGCTGATTTGGATCTACACTGGTCGAAAGTACCCGTAAACCCCATTTCTCCAGTCACAGCAACATATACAGGCGGTGAGTTAGATCATCAAATAAACATCAAACATTTTGCCCATGGTATTAATCCTTTGAACCCGAAAGCCCACTATAGTGGTTTATGCAAACAGTGCAGATTCAGATGAGCCGGCTCGTAATGAGCCGTCTCATCTGGATCTGCACTGTTTGACAGTAATTTTCACAATTTTAAGAACAAAAATTACGCCCTTTTCATAGATGGACTAGTTTGAAAACCATTTTGTGATGATTGGATTGGCTGCAAAAGTAACATATCAAAATCAATTCCAGTTACTTAGGGGTGAAAGGGTTAAGACTGATTCAGTGATCAACAGTGTAGACTCTGATTGAGCTTGCTGGACCCACAATAAGCTCAATGTTGTCCAAAAAGAAGAACTTACAAAATACCCGTCAATTGTTTTTGGAAATGTAATTCAAGTAAACCGACAATAAAATTACATAGATAAAATTTTATTTTGAATTCCTGGACTAACCCATCCAACAACCAGTCTCATGATCTGCACATTTTTCAAATGTTCTAGAGAAAAATACCTCCTTTTATAAGTGTGAAAATCATTTAGTGACAATTGGATTGGTTTGATAATTAACACATCACAGTCCATTACAGTTATTTAGGGCTGAAAGAATTAAACTACATGGCTGAGCCAACCAATACTTTGATAGTATACCGAAAAACTTTAACCAAAAAAATGTTTTTAACAAAAGCTTTAACCCGGATGCACGTACCTACAGACGCAGATGTGCCGACTATATCCTGCTGTCTGCAAGCAGGCATGACAAATATACTTCAGCGAATTAAAAGTTATGTATTTATTTAACTTGTCAGTTGGTGGCAGCATGTTTTGGTGATTGGACGAATCATTTCTCCTACGTTTCTTGCATTTGTACATGTAGCTGCCTTATTCTGTGACTGGAGAAATGGGGCTGATCGGTTTTGCGACCAGTGTAGATCCAGATCAGCCTGTGAATTCGCAGTCTGATCAGGATCTGCACTGCTCGCCATTCCATCAGCAAAACATCCTTCATGATCGTTGTCAGGCTACAAGATTGTGCTTATTTGATCAGGATCTACACTGGCCACAAATCCTGTAAGCCCAATTTCTCCAGTCACAGCCACATATAGAAACAAAATAATGCTACCCCGCTCCATACCTGTTGCGAGAGTAGCAATTTAACCTCATCTTTTTAATGTAACACATGGAAGAGTGATTTTTGCAATCGGTTATCTGGCGTGTTTGACATGTTAGCGATATAAAACTGTCAAAATTGTATCAATAAATTATTAATAAAGAAAATAAACATTCAGAAATTGGCTATTGTACGATGTCTATGTCTTTATGTGACCTTTACATGTATATCTTGTAAATTTGAAAGCTTCATTTCGTTATGTTGAATGTTGAACAACAACAAGAGAAAAGATGGTTTCCATGGAAAAATGATTTCCCTACTCTTATTATTTTTGGCAATTTATTAGTTCTACATCAAAGATTATTTGTTTAAAGGTATAAAATATACAGTTTACTAAATTTTGACCTACATGCAACAGGTTTGGGTATGCACTTCGGTTGCTCACATTTTTTAAATGGGTCGAGTTGTAGCCAGAGATAACATATCGGAGGCGAATTATTGTAGCTAAGCCACATACGACTAGACAAATGCAGCTTAGTAACAGTTATAGTACATCTATTGAATTTTTAATAAATTTGTTTATTAAAATGCAATATGTGAAATATAACTTATTGTTTAGCCCTCCCCATCACATGCACATGTTTGTTTGAATGTAGACCTGCCCAGTTCATCTATTGACTACCCTTGTCCATATGGTTTCGTAACTGGTGTTGCATCAGGTTAGCATTCCGCGTGAATTGTTTCTGACATATTCCACACGTGAACGGCTTATCTCCGGTGTGCTGGAGAATATGGCGGTCAAGATTTGCCTTGATCATCGACTGTTTGCTGCAGAATGGACACGCATACCACCGCAGGTCCCCTTCCACGTTTAATATCGCCTCCACTTGCTGCTTGGTCTTAATGTTCGCCGGGTAAGTGACTGGCATACTATCGACAGACTGAGGGTCGAACGGCTTCAATTTAGAGTTTGTGATGGTCACATTGTCCATGGATTGGCCACCAAACTTCATCTGGTGGAATATCACGTCTCGGACCTGTTGCTTGTTCCCTACAAAAAAATATAAGTAAAATACATGTTTTGTTCCAGGAGATTAATTTAACTTTTTTACCCTTGAGTAACAGGAATGGATATTGATGTTAATTTTGCAGCCAATCCATCGTCACAAAAATAATTTTCAGACTAGTAATTTATGAAAATGGGATGTTTTTGTTCTAAAAAAATTACTTGCAAAAAGTGCAGATCCTGATGAGCCGGCTCCCGGGGGGGAGGGGGGGGGGATTTACAACATGGTTTGACAGCACTTTAGAATCATTTCCATTGGAAATGAATCTGAAGTGCTGTCGAACCATGTTTTTATTGAGAAATAAGTCGAGATATAAAAGCAACAGTAGACGACAGGTTCGACTGTGGTAACACATTTTAAAGTGGATCAACATGAACTATGGTATTATATGTCCATCTTTTCCAGCCCATTCAGGCCTCGACAATTTCTTAATTTTCTGCTCGTCCAGATTGGAGTTCAACTCCTAGATTCCTATATAATTTAATGTTTATGCCGGCCGTAGTCTCTTCAAAACTACTACTCGTCAAGACCGATAAATTCACTTGCCAATACAATAAGGATGAGTGGATTTGTCAACGCTTCCTATTTTGGAATCAAATAGAACAAACATTAATTTCACATGTGAATACATTAAGCCCCAATTTAGAGAGTAGAATTATGCAAACTGACAAATTATATCGAACATATTAAACATGTGTGCATAACACATTGACATATTGTAATCCTTCAAAGGCTAGAAAAGCTATGACTGGTCGGAGAAACTCTGGTAAATGTCTTAACCAGGGCCACAGCAGGGATTCCGCTGGCGATCGCCACTTTCGCAATTGGCGATAAAAATAAACAATTGGTGATAAAAAATTACAATTTTCAAAAAAATAATCGGCACTTCAAATTTTTTTGAAGTGGCGATTTTTTTTTTCCCCAGCGGAATCCCTGCCACAGAGACACAGTCCAAACACTATAAAAACAAGGGCACCGTTATCACTAAGCTAATTCCCTCGCTGGCAGCCTTGATAATAATAATAAATAATTTTGTGTTAACATTGTTAGCTTACAAACAATGTGAACATACCTCAGTGACCTTGACCTTGAGCGGTCAGATTTGGGTCGTATCAAAATTGGTGATGTGGTTATTGAAAAATGAAAGGTGTTAATAACGCACACACATACGTACATGGACTAAAGCTATATCCCCTTTTGCCTATTGGCAGGGAATAATTACCTCTACAGAGATAGGGGGTATAAAAATTAACGAGGTGATTGCGGCGAATGTCTCACCCACGAAGGCCAAGGGAACGAAGCTGAATGTCACAAGACAGACAATGGCTGGATAGCTATCAATGTTAGCAAGCTATTGACAAAGTTTGTTAACCCTTACAATGCTGAATTAATTTGTGTCGTCTGCTGATAATTTTTTTATTTTTCCATTTTTCTCATCAAAAACTTGATTTGGCAGCACTTTAGAATCATTTCCAATGGAAATGATTCTAAAATGCTGCCAAACCATGTTTTTATTGAGAGAAAAGACAAAATATGAATTATCAGCAGACGACTATTTTCGGTTCCCGCATTCTAAGGGTTAATGATCCGACTAATGAATACAACACTTCAATGTACGTCCGGACACCGGACACCGGATAGCCATTTCTCACTCTCCACTCATGTGAATGAGACAATATGCATCAACTGTTGTGAGCTTTAACTTTCAACCCTTGAGATCTCTTTCCTACTATTTACCCTTAGAAGGCGGGAACCGAAAACTGTCGTCTGCTGTTGGAACTTATTTTGTATATTCTCTAAATAAAACATGGTTTGGCAGCATTTTAGAATCATTTCCATTGGAAATGATTCTAAGGTGCTGTCAAACCATGTTTTTGATAAGAAAAATTGAAAATAAAAAATAAACAGCAGACGACAAATTTTAATTTAGCACTGTAAGTGTTAACAAACAATGTAGACAGGGTTCATACTACCTCAGTGAAATCAAATTGGATGATTTTTTATCACCTTTAAGAGCAAAATTTTATGACTTTTTTATGACTATTGAATTAAATATATTGCTGGGGAAAATTGAACATTTCCGTATTACCAATGTAGTAAATGGCAAACACAATCTTACAAACAACTATTTAACTCTTTGCATGCTAGCAGCGAAAATATCCGCCAAACGAATAAGGAGTATATGTTTTATTTCTCTCTGTAAATATGTCTTGAAATTTCATTAGAATTGAGTCCTCAGGACTCAATTCTAATGAAATTCCAAGACATATATTCATGATATTTACGGGGAGAAATACAAGAAAATATGATGAAGTTTTGTCCGCTAATTTTGAACTATTTATAGCCCACAAGTTCCCCAGCATGCAAAGAGTTAATATCTGACAAAACATAAACTCCAACAGCCACAGTTTCAAATCCGGATGGTCAACCCACTCTTCTTGGAATACACAGAAGTCCATTGAAAATCAGTCATCCAAAACAAAATAAACAAGGCCAGGATAAAAAAAAAGTGTTTACTATTAGCTATTGTGATTGGATACTGGTGATACAGCAAGCCAATCAAATGCATTCTTTCTAATGAAAACCTAAATATCGTATTAAACGTGACATTGCGTTATTAGACCAGGGTTCAAGCTAGGCCAAAAACTTATGGAGAAGTGACTTCTCCCTCCTGGCAAAATAGGGAGAAGTGAGGCAAAATTAGGGAGAAGTGATAAAAATCATAATTTCATTGAACATTTCTCTTACGGTTATCGCGTAACTGTAAACTCTATGTTTTCAAAGCATCAAACTGTTCTTGTATATAGACCTTAAATGACCTTAGCTGTTGATATGTCATTAAACACCAATATTTAATCAATCATATTTGGAGAAAGGGGTTATTTAGTTCATTTGGTATTAGAAATGTGCTCATTTCCAATTGAGTGTACCACAGACACAGAACACTGCCGGCACATTATTTGGTGCATACACTTCTGTTGGACATAGAGTTAGAATTATCCCACTACACGACTTTCAAACAAGGAATTATATTGTTTTCATTGAAGAAACCGCCAATTAATTACCGTAATACGGCCCTCGATGTTAAGGTCTGATTCATTAAGCGCGATTAATTTAGCATGTAACAGCTCGACACCCTGTGGTATACACCTGTGGTGTACACAGCACAGGTCACATGTCTCCAGTTATCAAGTGATCCGCAATCCGCATAAATTTAACAGGTCGTCCAATAGAAAAATCGATACCGCAACCTTCACATCATGTGTTACAGCATGGGCCCAGCTGCGCGATTTGCTTTACATATAACGGAGAACCAGCCATGTGCGTGTGCAGTTTACACAAGATTTGTGTAAACAAACTATGATACTGCCCCCAATACAAAGTTTACGAACCCATTTCATTGCATATTTCTGCAAATGTAAAACTATCATCTGTATACAGAACGATCCAAGATATTTATGAGATTATGACGGGATATTGAGGGTAAAACCAGACTGGTCACAGAAGTCCCGACTTTCTCGGGTCTTGACACATCTCGATAACTGATCACTGACCGACACGGTACATGGCCAAGCAGCCGGGTGGCATCAATTAAGTGGGATTATACCAGCTGGAATTAGCGAGATATGATCAGTGTATGGGAAATCCGGATTACCGGACACAAATTTGGTTCTAGCTGGGTTTTTGAGAATATATTTTCCGAGATTTGTTTAGGGCGAAGTGGACTTTGAAGTGGACTTCGCTTTTCTGGACAGACAGGGCGAAGTCCGAGAGATCAAGGCGAGAATATCGCCCACTTCGCCCCCAAACCTGAACCCTGTTAGACTATTCGCACGTTCCCGGGTCGTTTCGTCCCGAATCCCGTTCGCCCGAAGCGATCCGACTTGAAACGACCAGGGGCGAACAGGTACTGGGGCGAAACGACCCGACACCAGTGACGGGGTACCCTAGCACCCTTACAAAATTATCTCCCCGGATTTGCGTCAATCTCAAAAGTGACCGACCAGACCGTGAAAAATACGGAAATTCGCCGAGTGACTGGGCCATATCGTATTTTTTAGCACTATTGTATTACTTTTTCACAAAAACACCACTTTTTTTCTGGCGTTTTATGGCTTTAAAATGTGAATCTCAAATTTTAGCATTTTTTCATGATTTTTATGACCCGTACGAACCCTGTGTAGATCAGGATGAGTCTGCTCGTAACGAGCCGTCACATCAGAATATTACGGAGTCCGCAGTGGACATGGATGTTTTTTATTAATTTGTTCCCGCAAAATAACAATTTGTTCCCTCAATTTAACAATTTGTTCCCTCAAATTAACAATTTGTTCCCACGATATAACAATTCAGTACAATGAATTAACAATTCGCAATTCGTTCCCACAAAATAACAATTTGTTCCCTCAAGATAACAATTTCTTCCCTCAAGCTAACAATTTGTTCCCACAAAATAACAATTCGTTCCCTCAAGTTAACAATTCAAACAGCTTGGAGTTGCGCGCGCAGTTGGGTGCCAAAACAATTTGTGGGAACGAACTGTTTATTCAATGGAAAGAATTGTTAATTCGACGGAACAAATTGTTAATGCCCCTGTGGGGCTCCGTACAATATGCACCATTTGCAGACAATTGTTAATTTATATAAATGACCCCTTTTCTGATTAACCCATTTCATGCTGAGGATATACGCCATTTTGTTTGTGGAAAATCATAAATATTTTCTTTATATGAGCTCAGAAATATATGTTGTGACCACCATTTGAACCGTCTTGTTGAGACGGTTCAAATGAGTGGTCACAACATATACTTTCATTGAGAAATAACAAAAATAAAAATAAATATGTGAAAAAATTCATACCCATAAAGGTGTATTCCGCATATAATGGGTTAATGGAATAGTTCAACTAGATGGCCGCAGCCCAGTATGAAGTGCCCACCGAGGCATTTGATAGTACTAAACAGAGCTTTGATAGAACACATATAATCGAAAAACCAAAACAAATTTAACCAAAAAAACTTTAACTGTACTCATGTACGCCAATGTGCCGACTATATGGCACTGTCCGCAAGCAGCGTGACAAAAATCTACATGAAAGAGTCCATCTTAGAGGTGAAAGGGTTAAGAGTTACATTTAGTACGCAATGATTGATATTGAAATTTTATTTTTTAAAATTGATATTTAAATGTCACATGTATTTCTAATATAAAATGTGCAGTAAATCTTCCTGTGTTACACCACACAACATTGTTTTTAGATCCTTTTCTCCTCATTTTGAGAAAAAAACAAATAAGCTCAAAGTGTTCCAAGTACATGTAATTAGTATTCCGTATTTCAATACCATTCAGCATTAATAAAAAGGTTTAACTCTTTGCATGTGAAAATAACATCCAACAAACTACTAGAATCAGCAGGACCCAGTTGTACGAAGCACTAATGACTCATTAACTTTTCATTCGCGACTCGTTAACTAATGTGTCATTAAATTCAGTTGTACGAACACCAAGTTATCATTAAGTCGTCATTAAATTAGTGAGGACTTAATGACGTTTCGTACAACCAGTTTTTAATGACTCATTAACTAATGGAAAGTGTCATTAGGTTAATATAATGATACATTAACTAATGGAACGTTCGTACAACCGGGTCCAGGGCTCTAAGACAAGGAATTAGTAATTAAGTATTGTCACTCCATCATTTCTGAAGCAATTGGGTATTTCCAAATGTTAATTGGGTAAAATAAAATCACACTACTGTTTACATATCAACAGACCGCAATTATTGAATAGTTTGCTTCGAAATGAAAACATGTCTTGGTATTTCATTACAATTCTAATGAAATACCAAGATGTGTTTTCATGGAAAATAAAATAAGAATAATATGCTATATTTTTGTCTGCAGTATGATAAAGGTACCACAAAATGTTTATTGCTTTTTAATACTCGCTACTTCTGATTTCAATTGGGTATTTAAGCAAATACGCAGCTTATATGGAGCACTGGAGTACGTTTCTTATTTCTCTCTGTAAATATGTACATGTAGTGGAATTTCATTAGAATTGCAACCCTCTCCAGACTCAATTCTAATGAAATTCAAAGACATTTTCATGATGTTCTCCTGAGAAATAAAAGAAATTTAATGCTTGGTCGTCTGCTATTTTAGAACTATTTATAGCCCACGAATATCCAAGCATGCAAAGAGTTAACTCTTTGCATGCGCAAAGAGTTAACTCTTTGCATGCTAGCGGCGACAATATCCCCCAAACGAATTAGGAGTATATGTTTTATTTCTCTCTGTAAATGTCTTGAAATTTCATTAGAATTGTGTCCTCGGACACAATTCTAATGAAATTCCAAGATATATTCATGACAGAAGAGAAATAAAAGTAAATATAATGAATTGTCATCTGCTATTTTTGAACTATTTATAGCCCACAAATATCCCAGCATGCAGAGTTAAACACACCAATAAGCAGATTCTCTGGAGCTCTGAGTCACTTCTACAAAACAATCTCTCTATGACAAACAAAATATGATATCCGAAGTGGATAATTGTCTATACACGGAATCACCCTTCAACAGCCAGTTTTGTGTCTTCCGATGTGTGTCCATTATAGAGAACGTTCATTGTATTTTTCTCGTTTTGTTTTCACCCATCGCATGCTCCCACCTGCCACCCACGTATTTGTCTTGTAGTGAATTGTTTCTCATTTGAGACAAGCCACGTGGTTTTGTACCTTCGATGTCTCATGAAAAAAATGTAGAAAATTTATGATATTTTCTGTTAACCCCTTTCATGCTGAGGATACACTAAATAAGTTCCTTCTATGCGCTCAAAAGTGTATGTCGTGACCACCATTAGAACCGTCTCATCGAGACGGTTCAAATGAGTGGTCACAACATATAATTTCATTGACAAATAAGAAAAATAAAAATAAAATATTTAAAGAAATCATGTAATGGGTAACAATCACAATATGATATTCAAAGCGAATCACTTCTCGTCATCTGTAAAGTGTACACGCAACAAGTGCATGTTTCGCGACTCGCTCCTCAGAAACGCCTCATCGCACAGATGACATTTGTACGGCTTGTCTCCCGTATGGAGTCTAGTATGCCGCACAAGGTTCCTCTTATTCATGAACACTTTTGCACAGAAATGGCATACGTAGGCCGAGCTCTGGTCTGCCGGTCGCCGAGGAACAGGTTCGCTCAGGATATCTCGCAAAATACCGTAGTGGTCTTCTGAAAATATATGTGGCTGAGGCTGGAGAAAATGAAACAATTGGGGTTTAATGACCCAGCAACAGTATGCTGAGGATACACCATTATGTTTGCGGAAAATCCTAGATATGTTCCTTCTATGCGCTCAGAAGTATATGTCGTGACCACCATTTGAACCGTCTTGTCGAGACGGTTCAAATGAGTGGTCACAACATATAATTTCATTGACAAATAACAAAAATAAAAATAAAATATTTAAAAAAATTCATACCCATAAAGGTGTATTCCGCATGTAATGGGTTAACAATCACAATATGATATCCAAAGTGAATCACTTCTCGTCATGAGTAGTGTACGCGCCACACGTGCATGGTTCACGACTCGTTCCTCAGAAACGCCTCATCGCACAGATGACATTTGTACGGCTTCTCTCCCGTATGGATTTTAGAATGCAGCACAAAGCTTCTCTTATTCATGAACACTTTTGTACAGAAAAGGCATCCGTAGGCCGTGCTCTGGTCTGCCGGTCGCCCAACAATATGCTCGCTCAGGATATCTCGCAAAATACCGGTGTTGTCTTCTGAAAATATATGTGGCTGGATAAAATGAAATGAATGGGGTTTAATCACCAGCAACAGTACGGGCATATAAGGATGGGGCCACAGTTCACAGGCAATTGAACTCCCCAGTCTCCACCACCCACCATAATACTATATATTATCAATGTATTACTAACACATACAGTAGTGTAGACGCACCAGAGCATTACAGATGGATTTATCTAATGGGTGTTTGGTTTAAAAACATAATTTATTTGTATATAATTTACAAGTAAGACATCAATAGCAGTATATACATATACAGAACTAGTCAAACTTGCATTAAGCAACCACCCAAGGGAGACATCAAAAATGGTCGCTTAGAATATTAAACCATATAACCAGACATACCAGACCCGGATTTCCATTTTTTGTTTTCAACAAAACAAAAAATGAAAATCCGGGTACTGGTATGTCCGGTTATATGGTTTAATATTCGGAATCAGGAAATCGCGAATATTAAACATTAACATAGAAATAAATACAATAGAATACTATGGTAATGTTTGCTTTGGCTTTTCTGAATTATTCAGGCTTTATTTTATCAAAATAGACGAAAGAATTTGAATGTTATTGCGAAATAAAATCGCCCAGCTGAAATCGCAAATAGGCAGTAGTGACTGCGATCACTTCGGACCAGACCCCTGTTATTTTTACGAGTCGTTGACTGACAACCAAACCAGCTGATAGAATAATTATTTATTAACGCAGTGTTCAGTATATACACGTCCAGAAACGAATCAGAACGAGGTTTCAGGTTTCAGGTCAATAATCATAAAGAATGCACCATTCACACTTTGACAGTGTGACAGGGGGGGGGGGGGGGAATTGAAAGTGGTCACATAAGACACAAAAGTCACTTCATGCTACACAAATGGGATTGGATTGAATGCAAGCTTATATAAATCCTCTCCCTAACATGTGGCTTAGTATGGGGGGGGGAATTGAAAGTGGTCACATAAGACAAGTCGCTTCATGCACGTGGTCGCTTGTGCAAGTTCGACTGTATTATACAAATGGGATTGGATTGAACACAAGCATATACAAATCCTCTCCCTAACATGGGGCTTAGTATCACAGGATGCAGGAACCATGACATAACAGACATAATTAGTAAATACTGCCATTAGCATAAACTGGGATTTTATTCTTGCTTTGTGCTCCTAGAATCTGCTTCATGCGATACCCGGTAGATGTATAATAGATGACAATATGTAAATATACATGCATTAATCAATTTTAACAATGAAAGGAAAAACAACTATTTTAGTTTGTTATTATGGGGGTATGTGGGTGGGGAGTCGACTGTGCACAGTTTAAAGTCTCATCCCAGAGCTCCAGATAAGCTGCGTATTCGCTTAAATACCCAATTAAAATTACTAAAAACCCAATTGAAATCAGAAGTAGCGAGTATAAAAAAGCAATAACAATTTTGTGGTACCTTTATCATGCTGCAGAAATTGTCTCCAAGGAAATGCCAAGACAAGTTTTCATTTCGAAGCAAACTATTCAATAAGTGCTATCTGTTGTTATGTACACGGTAGTGTGATTTTATTTTACCCAATTAAAATTTTGAAATACCCAATTGCTTCAGAAGTGATGGGAGTGAAAATACTCAATTACTAATTCTTTATCTGGAGCCATGCATCCTACAGACCAGTGGGATGGAAATTTCAAGCCCTAGGATATGTTTTTAACACACCCCAGAGTCACGGCCCATCCATGTGTGACTGGAGAAATGGGGCTTATGGGATTTGCGACCAGTGTAGATCCAGAGAAGCCTGTGCATCCGCAGTCTGATCAGGATCGGCACTGTTCGCCATTCCGTCAATGTAAAGCAACACCAGCTATGTTTCAGTACTATATCAGAACTCCAGATAAGCTGCGTATTTGCATCAATACCCAATTAAAATTGCCAAAAACCCAATTGAAATCAGAAGTAGCGAGTATCAAAAAGCAATAACAAATTTGTGCTACAGAAAACAATAAACAGACCACAAATATAGCATATTTTTCTTATTTTCCATGAAAACACATCTTGGTATTTCATTAGAATTGTCTCGAAGGAAAATATAAAATATTGAAATACCCAATTGCTTCAGATGTGATGGAGTGAAAATACTCAATTACTAATTCCTTATCTGGAGCATGCTATATACATTTTATATAGCCAAAGCCCAAATATTTATCGAACAATTACAATTGAGTTCAGTAATGCAATTCAAATCAATTATTTTTCTCACTTATCTATTTCATCAGTTTCTGCGCATATCTGAGACCAAGCACCTTTAAACTTGTTTGATTTACTCAGAGCTCCAGACAAGGTGTGTATTGGCGTATTTACGCACATAGTTTAGCAGAATACGCATTTATTAATATCAAAAGTGGGAGTACAAAATACTCACAGCAATGTGAAAATATGCATTGATTTTCAAAATGAGTAATGAAAATACTGTAATAAAGTTGAAAATTTACTTAGTTGAGCTGCAAAAAGCAAACAGTGCGTTTGCTTTTTGCAGCTCAAATAAGTGAATTTTTAAATTTGTTTTATTTTTTATCATTAGCTCCCCATTTAACTCTGCATGATAGCGGCGAAAATATCCTCCGGACACAATTCTAATGAAATTCCAAGACATATTCATGACATTTATAAGGAGAATTTATAAGGAGAAAAAAAAGAAAATATAATGAATTGTCATCTGCTATTTTTGAACTATTTATAGCCCAGAAATTTCCCAGCATGCAAAGAGTTAATAAGGAAGATGCTCAATTATACATTTGTAAAAGCAAAAACAGGCACTGAATTTGAAATATGGGACTATATACTACTATTTACATACAAAACTGATCACAGTAGCCCATTTCATCAACATTGCAAAGTATACTTTACTAGCAAAGTATACTTTGAGGGAGAAATTTTAAATTTTATGATAAATTTATTAATTTTTATTATACTGAATTTATTACATTATCACAGCCATTTAATGGCTGTGATAATGTAATAAATTCAGTATAATAATTCTGCATACTTTTAATCATGAAATATATGCATTTGTTAGTTCTATATGAAATAATGCATTTCAGGAAAAATAAATGATTACTCCCTCAAAGTATACTTTGCTAGTAAAGTATACTTTGCAATGTTGATGAAATAGGCTACAGGAGCTCTGATTGACATGCAGTTATTACACATTGTAGCTGACATACCAAGCATTAACCCTTACAATGCTGAATTAAATGCTGCCGTCTGCTGTCTAGTTTCCATTGTTTCTCATCAAAAACATGCCATGACAGCACTTTAGAATCATTTCCAATAGAAATGATTCTCAAGTGCTGTCAAACAATGTTTTATTGAGAAAGAATAGTGGAAGTGAATGAGTTTAACGTTCCAGCTTTTCAAGTCTGTACGTACATGTATTAGAAATGATTCTCAAGTGCTGTCAAACAATGTTTTATTGAGAAAGAATAGTGGAAGTGAATGAGTTTAACGTTCCAGCTTTTCAAGTCTGTACGTACATGTACATGTATATGGACTAACACTATATCCCCTCTTTCCAAGTGGTGAGTAGTTAATTAACCCTTACACTGCTGAATTAAATTGTGTTGTCTGCTGTTTATTTTATATTTTCTATTTTTCTCTTAAAAAACATGCTTTGATAGAATGGAAATGATTCTAAAGTGCTGTCAAACCATGTTTTTATTGAGAGAAAAAAAGGCAAAATATTAAGCAACAGCAGACGGCACTTTTCGTTTCCAGCATTCTAAGGGTTAACACCTTGTTTTCTAGATATCCAGTTTCGAGGTTCAACTGTACCTAGTGTGTTCCATAGATACCGCTACACAATATTTGTATCATCATGGTCACGGACGACGTGCAAGCCCAAGGCATCCTTGCGCATGAAGCTACGATCACACAGAAAACATGGGTATGGCGTCTCCCCAGTATGCTTTCTCACGTGTCTGTTCAGATTTCCCCTCTTGGTGAAACGTTGGCCACAAACAGTGCAGGGGAACAATTGTGGTGCCATCTGTGACGTTCCCAATCCGGAGTTTGAAACATTCTGATATGGTCGCATATAACCTAGAAGCAAACGGAGACGCAACTGATAGGTAGTTATCTAAGGAATACAACCAGGGGTTGTTGCATTTACATTATCGGTATATTCATTACACCAGAGACATAATACATAAGAGTTAATTCAACTGCCATTTCGAAATAACAAATTTATTTCCCTGAGACATCTGTAAATCCGACAAAGAAACGTGTGCAGAGCACAAGTTGATTTGTCGGATTTACAGATGTAAATTATATCTAAACTATACCATATGTTTTACTTATCATTGTAAATTATTTCATATTATGTTCTACTTCTATTTGTAAATTATATCAAATGTTCTACTTCTCATTGTAAATTGTATCATATTATGTTCTACTTATATTTGTAAATTGTATCAAATGTTCTACTTCTCATTGTACATTGTATCACATTATATATATTATTGTAAATTATATCATGTGTTCTATTTAACATTGTAAATTATATCACATGTTCTACTTATCATTGTGAAGTATATCATGTTCTATTTTTCATCATAAATTATATCATGTGTTCTATTTATCATTCTAAATGATATCACATGTTCTACTTATCATTGTAAAGTATATCATATGTTCTATTGTTCATTGTAAATTATATCACATGTGCTACTTCTCATTGTAAATTGTATCATGTTCTATTTATCATTGTAAATTATATCATATGTGCTACTTCTCATTGTAAATATTATATCACATTATATTTATCATTGTAAATTGTATCATGTGTTCTACTTCTCATTGAAATGTTATCACATGTCCTACTTATTATTGTAAATTATATCATTGTGCTACTTCTCATTGTAAATTATATCACATTCTATGTATCATTGTAAATTGTATCATGTGTTCTACTTCTCATTGAAATGATATCACATGTTCTACTTATTATTGTAAATTATATCAAATGTTCTACTTCACATTGTAAATTATACCATATATTCTACTTCTCATTGTAAATTATATCACATTCTATTTATCATTGTAAATTATATCATATGTGCTACTTCTCATTGTAAATTATATCACATATTATTTATCATTGTAAATTATATCATATGTGCTACTTCTCATTGTAAATTATATCACATTTTATTTATCATTGTAAATTGTATCATGTGTTCTACTTCTCATTGAAATGATATCACATTTTCTACTTATTATTGTAAATTATATCAAATGTTCTACTTCACATTGTAAATTATACCATATATTCTACTTCTCATTGCAAATTATATCACGTTCTATTTATCATTGTAAATTATATAATATGTGCTACTTCTCATTGTAAATTATATCACATTTTATTTATCATTGTAAATTGTATCATGTGTTCTACTTCTCATTGAAATGATATCACATTTTCTACTTATTATTGTAAATTATACCATATCTTCTACTTCTCATTGTAAATTATATCACGTTCTATTTATCATTGTAAATTATATCATATGTGCTACTTCTCATTGTAAATTATATCACGTTCTATTTATCATTGTAAATTATATCATATGTGCTACTTCTCATTGTAAATTATATCACATTTTATTTATCATTGTAAATTGTATCATGTGTTCTACTTCTCATTGAAATGATATCACATTTTCTACTTATTAATGTAAATTATATCAAATGTTCTACTTCACATTGTAAATTATACCATATGTTCTACTTCTCATTGTAAATTATATCACGTTATATGTATCATTGTAAATTATATCATATGTGCTACTTCTCATTGTAAATTATATCACATTATATTTATCATTGTAAATTGTATCATGTGTTCTACTTCTCATTGAAATGATATCACATTTTCTACTTATTATTGTAAATTGTATCAAATGTTCTACTTCACATTGTAAAGTATACCATATGTTCTACTTCTCATTGTAAATTATATCACGTTCTATTTATCATTGTAAATTATATCATATGTGCTACTTCTCATTGTAAATTATATCATATCACATTATATTTATCATTATAAATTGTATCATGTGTTCTACTTCTCATTGAAATGATATCACATGTTCTACTTATTATTGTAAATTATATCAAATGTTCTACTTCACATTGTAAATTATTGTAAATTATAGCAAGTGTTCTACTTTTCATTGTAAATCATATCACATGTTCTACTTCTCATTGTAAATTATATCACATTCTATTTATCATTGTAAATTGTATCATGTGTTCTACTTCTCATTGAAATGATATCACATTTTCTATTTATTATTGTAAATTATATCAAATGTTCTACTTCACATTGTAAATTATACCATATGTTCTACTTCTCATCGATAAATAGAACACATTAAATTGTATTATGTGTTCTACTTCTCATTGAAATGATATCACATGTTCTACTTAATATTGTAAATTATATCAAATGTTCTATTTATCATTGTAAATCATATCACATGTTCTACTTCACATTGTAAATTATATATGTTCTATTTTGCAATGTAAATTATATAATATGTTCTATGTATCATTGCAAATTATATAATGTGTTCTACTTCTCATTGTAAAATCATATGTTCTATGTATCATTGTAAATTATATCACATGTTCTACTTATCATTGTACATTATACCATATGTTCTACTTATAATTTATATCACATTCTATTTATCATTGTAAATTGTATCATGTGTTCTACTTCTCATTGAAATGATATCACATGTTCTACTTATTATTGTAAATTATATCAAATGTTCTATTTATCATTGTAAATCATATCACATGTTCTACTTCACATTGTAAATTATATATGTTCTATTTTGCAATGTAAATTATATAATATGTTCTATGTATCATTGCAAATTATATAATGTGTTCTACTTCTCATTGTAAAATCATATGTTCTATGTATCATTGTAAATTATATCACATGTTCTACTTATCATTGTACATTATACCATATGTTCTACTTATAATTTATATCACATTCTATTTATCATTGTAAATTGTATCATGTGTTCTACTTCTCATTGAAATGATATCACATGTTCTACTTATTATTGTAAATTATATCAAATGTTCTATTTATCATTGTAAATTATATCACATGTTCTACTTATCATTGTACATTATACCATATGTTCTACTTATAATTTATATCACATTCATTTATCATTGTAAATTGTATCATGTGTTCTACTTCTCATTGAAATGATATCACATGTTCTACTTATTATTGTAAATTATATCAAATGTTCTATTTATCATTGTAAATTATATCATATCTTCTACTTCTCATTGTACATTATATCACGTTCTATGTATCATTGTAAATTATAGCAAATGTTCTACTTTTCATTGTAAATCATATCACATGTTCTACTTAACATTGTAAATTATATCATATGTTCTATTTTGCAATGTAAATTGTATCATATGTTATATGTATCATTGTAAATTATATCATGTGTTCTACTTCTCATTGTAAAATCATATGTTCTATGTATCATTGAAAATTATATCACATGTTCTACTTATCATTGTACATTATACCATATGTTCTACTTATAATTGTAATTTATACCATATGTTCTACTTCTCATTGTAAATTATATCATATGTTCTACTTCTCATATGTTCAACTTAACATTGTAAATTATATCACATGTTCTACTTAACATTGTAAATTGTATAACATGTTCTACTTCTCATTTCAAATTATATCATATGTTCTACTTCACATTGTAAATTATATCATATGTTCTACTTCACATTTTCCGGACAGATGAGGTGAAACTGGCTGATGGCTGGAACACACAAAGATGGCCGAGTTGGCCACGTCATGTGCCATATAGGATATAGTATCTTTGATGATTAGGTATAGGACACGTCCATAAAATTCCTAGCACACATAAATATTGGAACAGAATAGAACCCGAGTAAATTATAATCCCCATGCAAAGTGAGTGGGTGGGATATATGCATCATTTTGACAAGCTAAATATGGTATTATTATCGACATATCTACACTCTGTAGCTCATACAATGGTGATTCAAGCATATACGTTCAAATAGTTACTGAGACAAACAAACCTGATATCTTGTATGGTCATAGGAAGAAATCTGACAACTTGACAGAATTGTGGAAAGACTGAAAACCTTGCTAACCATGTCTGGCAATCATATTGTAGATAGGATGCTGGAGGTGTTTCATTGACTGTTTCACTCTTTCTCGTAAAGAGGAATATATTATGATAGTCTAGACCCACATCTGGCAGGCCTATTATGTCTTATATTTGTTTATAATTCCAATTCTGCCAAGTGAACTGTTCATGATTTCTCTCTGACAGCGGCCATGTTTGGCAGATCTGGCAAATCTGACAGATATTGGGAAGCACATTATAATTGCTAAATTAAGGCTATTTAATGAGATATTCACGAGGTTATTAAATCCTACAGTCGCACCTGTACTAACGGCCACCTGTATTAAGCGGCCATTTTATTCCCCCCCCCCCCCCCAATGAAAATTACTCTAAAATGCACCTGTATTAAGCGTGAACCTGTCTAAACGCGGCAAACGGCCAGGCAAAATCGTCCATTTTGACTCGAAATCCTCGTTTTAGCGACCATTCTCGGCAAAATATCGTAAATTCTAAAAAAAAGCTGGAACCAAATTCGTTCAGGTAATCCCCATTTCCCACCCAGTGACATAAATCTCTCTAATTGCAGGCCTGCCAAACTGTTTACAATACCATTTCAATTTGTTTTATGACACCCGATAGTTTGACCAACTTTTCATCACATCATTACGCGATTCACTAAAATCATGCCTAACCGCTGTGACAATAAAAGTCACGGTGGATAAAATCAATAATCCCCTAGCCAAACATTGCTTCTGGCTACTGTAATTGTCAGTTCAAAACACGTGTTATACTCGTGGCCAAGTTATTTATACAGTACAGCCAATCGCTGGTAAGTAAAGGCAGCCCTTAGTGGCATGATTGACAGGTTACTGTGGTGAAAGACGTCGGCAATATATCTATCAGCGATTGATCATGAACCCGGTATAGTTAACTCCCTCCGAATACTCTCAACCAGACAAACAAACACATGCAAACACGCGTTTTAACGGGCGCCAGATGCGAGTTGTTTCTGGCTAGTAAAAATAATAAGCTGGGTCGCCCGGTGGTGAATGAATTTCGTAGTTGTCTACACACATTTTTGTCAGCTTATGACGCTTTGTGGGATACCAGTTCCGAAATAAAAATAGCACCAATCGTTAGCTACAATTGTGGGTATACCCACTCGAGGCGCCACCTGACGAACAGAGTCGTGACAAACACAGCGGAAGCCCATGATTGCAACTTTCTTTTTCGCCGAAAAGTGTGAAAGAATTAAATACGAAATCAATATATTCTAACAAAATCCTTTGATGCCGAAAACAAATATTGTTTATTACATTACTAACTGTCTATTTCAACCAAATATGGCTAACTGTAATATGGTAAACATGAAAAAGTCTAAATATCACGGACAATTTCGGCGATTTCGTACCTACATAGTTTCGTCCTTTTGCAACTTTTTCCAATCGATGTTAACGTAACCCGATTTTTATGATAATTCAGTTTGATATTAAATAAATATACAGAATTTATACACATCCAAATTCATAAATGATATTTTAAGTGAATTTAAGTGGATTAATTTGCTATTCGTCTAAAGTATTTACATAAATGCTGTTTCATTACATGTACACAGTTAAAAGAGGTTCAAATGGGTGGTAAAACCATATACTTTCGAGATGAAATAAACAACAGCACTTCAGTTTTTACAACAGCCCTTCCACATATGCATGCATCATAATGTGCAAGTTATAGCGAGCGTGGCATGGGGACTGCTGTTATGAGCTGAGCTATGCTGACCGTGGCCTAACTACTTATATTTATCTGTTAAAAAAATGTACATATGAACTTAAGACAAGTTTGACAGTACATTAATTGTACATATTAATCTATATGGAACAAGTTATAAGTCGTCCAAGATGAACATCCATTAAGCACCCACCTATGTTAAGCAAGCAATTTTGGACTTTCCCATGGCCGCTTGCTTAAGACAAGTTTGACTGTATTTACTCGGTTACAGAAACGACATTTTCAAAGCATCTCAAACTCATCTTGTATAATATGGGTCAAATTGACATCATGTTGGAATGTTGGCCGATATTTCCTATGAGATGAGCAAAAATAAATATGGCTTACTCAGTACGTGGCCGTGGGCCGAAAAGTATCGTACTCATACGGACCGAAACGTCCACAGGCCGATATGTCCATGGTCCGAAACGTTGACAGGCCGAAACGTCCGTAGGCGTAAATCTGATCACCATTAATGATTGACGCGGTCTTGATATATACATTACCAGTATTTTAACATTTTCACCGACTACCATAACGACAAAAAAGTGGGCAGAAAAATGTCCATAAACTGACAGACAGTACGATCAAGGCCAGCAGACGTTTGAGAATAACGTCCCTTCGTTATGTTTTGTTTTGTTCAGATAGTATTGGGAATTGGCTCAAACACCTTCCATACCCGGTGTTCAGATAGTAGAAAATTGTATATTTTTATCATTTTCCCTTTGCTGAATAACACTTGCCTCTATTAAACGCCCACCCAGTACTTCGGAGCCAGTGGTGATTCTAATAGACGCCCGGGTGTCTAATAGAATATTTACGGTAGTTAGATTGCTCATTGTCCAAACAAATTGTGATGGAATTTTAAATTTGATGTTACATTTCACACTTCTAGAACTGTTCTTGGTGACTTCAAAGTCTTCTTTTCTGTATACTTTTCTCTTCTTTTAATACAAGCAGCCTTCAAATCTGCAAATCTTCAGGTGTCATCTAAATTCGGTTCTCGGGATAATTTCCTTGTTGCGTTAATACAGGTTACATAAGATATCGGTAAGGAAACCTCAAACAACGAGATGGCCGCGGCCAGCATATCGCTTCCAGCGAGACGTTGATAGTATACCGAACAAGAGTGCTGTAAGTCACAAAATACGCCCGTCGAAAAAAGGTTTTGGCCATAAAAACACCAAGGTGCACATCATCAATATGTGTCGAAAGCGTGTGTATAGTTTCAGATCGATTGACTGAAAGGTTTCAGAGGAGTTGTGTACACAAACTATGCACTTTTTCTGTCAGCCGCCTGCCCGGTAAAACATAATACGTATCGGTTTTTTTTTTTAAGTTTTTTTGGTTTAAAGTTGTTTTTTTAAAACGGTCGCATAAAAACTTTAAACCAAAAAGAATTTAACCAAAAACTTTAACCCGGACGCACGTACGCATGCAAGAGGGCACGACAAAAATGGCAAACTTACCTGTATAAAGAAAAATTACAATTATTTTATTATTTCTCAACCAAACAAGAGACGAGGCAAAGCCACGAGGGCCGGTTTTCATCAAGGCATAGACAATTGGATAACATATAATTATACAAGTATGGTGGTTCTATGTGGTATAATGATTAATATGTGAAAACTTAACGTTGAAAATTGATTATGCGGAAAAAATAGGTCAAGATAAAAAAAAAGGTCACATGTTGAACAGTGGCATGTGGTGGGCAACCATGTGTTATGAAGTTGTACAAGTATGGTGGTTCTAGGTGGTACAGTAACAGAGAAATGGGTCTAAACACAAACAATTAACATTGTAAATGGTTATGTCGATTACATGAAAACAAAAGGTCACGGTCAAAAATGGACACTTGATGGATAGTGCAGGGCTCAACACTAACGAGCGTCCGACCGACCGAGTCTAGCAAAAAGTTGGCCCGGTCGTTTCAATTTTCCCGCAATACGTGGTATGTTCCAATTTGACCAAAGTCACTGCCAAAATGTCAGAAATAAAACAATAAAAACTTAGAAAAATTCTAAGTAAGTTACGCTTCACTAGGTCAGGGCTAGTACAAATTAGGCCAGGGCTAGTAGTTTCTAAAAATACTAGCCCGACAGGTCTAGTGAAAAAAAGTTAACGTTGAGCCCTGTAGTGGTAAGTGGTGGGCACACATTGGTAATGAAGTTGTGCAAGTATGGTGGTCCTAGGTGGTACAGTAACAGAGAAATGGACAAAACATGAAAACTTAACATTGGACTTGGACGCCGACACCCTTTCGCCAATCTAATATCCAGGTTATTTTATTTATTTTTTTAAAACAGCTAATAAAAGGCATCAATAAATGCCTGTTTACTTAACATATCATAAATGTGTTGTTAACCCTTTCAACGATAGAGACCTTTTTCTCAATATTTGCAAACAGTGTAGATCATGACGAGCCGTCTCAGCAAGATCTGCACCGGTCGTCTGCTTTATATTTAGCCTTATTTCTCAATAAAAACATGGTTTAACAGCACTTCAGAATAATTTCCAATGTAACCGATTCATTTCCAATGTAAGTGCTGTCAAAGCACGTAGGAAATGATTCTTAAGTGCTGACAAAGCATGTTTTGGGTGATAAAAATGTAAAATAGAAAATAAACAGCAGACGACAAAAAATTATATAGCGGTGTAAGGGTTAATGTAAAGATCTGCACCATTTGTTGATAGCTTTTAATTAAAAAACATTGCTGCACAATGGAATAGTCTTAACCCTTTCAACACCACAGACCTCTATAGAGACAATGTTTGCAAACAGTGCAGATCCAGATGAGCCGGCTCGTAACGAGCCGTCTCATCAGGATCTCCACTGTTTGTTAATAATTTTAAACGTCGTACAGATTACCCTTTTAGAAGAATGGGATAATTTGAATGAACAAAATTAATGAAATAGCGTGAAACATTGGCATGGAACATCCTATTAAGTTACTTGGTGTTGAAAGGGTTAATACTGTTAACCCTTTGAACCCAAAAGCCCGCTATATGCAAACAGTGCAGATCCAGATGACGTCTCATCAGGATCTGCACTGTTTGAAAGTAATTTTCATATTTTTGAGAACAAAAAATATCCCCTTTTTATAAATGGAATAGTCTGACACATTGGCATGGAACATCCTATTAAGTTACTTGGTGTTGAAAGGGTTAAGCTTAACATGAAGGAGTCCATGGCAGTCACTTAGTAACATGAAGGAGTCCATGGCAGTCACTTAGTAACATGCAGTCACTTAGTAACATGAAGGAGTCCATGGCAGTCACTTAGTAACATGAAGGAGTCCATGGCAGTCACTTAGGGGGGCAAAGATCATCTCAGAATAACAACAGCTTTTGCAATATTCTCAAAATTTATTGACAAAAACCTGGATGCATACGTGAAAATTAAAAATGGCCGCCACTAGAGTTCAAATCAGAAAATCAATAAGGTTCCTCTTGCAATAATAACTATGTATAACAAATTGGTTAAGATCAGAAAAGAACAATTTAACTTTAAATTGCATGCTAGCGGTGAAAATATCCGCCAAACAAATTATGAGTACATTTTGTATTTCTGTAAATATGTATTGGGAAATTCCAAGACATATTCATGATATTTACAAGGAGAAATAAAAGAAAATATGATGATTATTGTCCACAAATTTTGAACTATTTATAGCCCACAAGTTTCCCAGCATGCAAAGAGTTAAGTTATCACAAGAACAACCTGTGCCAGAATACGCTCATACACTGTCAATACATAATACGTCGGGTATTTTTCCAACCGGCGTATAGAAGTGAAAGTGAATGGGTTTAACGTCCCAGCAACATCTAAGATCGTATAGATGGGACCACAGTTTTAAAAAAGTGCAAAAAGTGCAGATCCTGATCAGACGGCTCGTTACGAGCTGGCTCATCTGGATCTGCACTGTTTGCAAACCCCGATATAGCGGGCTTTCGGGTTCAAATGTTTAAAGGTACATGCCCACTCAGAGGGCACAAACTGTTCTTTATGGGAATTAAATAAATGTATATTTGTGTCACTGTTCCACCAATTATAAAACTTACGAGTGCCCGCTATACAGATATAATCATAGTAATATTTATTTTACTGATAGTGACGCGCGTGGTATCAGGCCTTTTTCATATGCAAATGAGGCATATGTTTTATTTATTTATACAAATTAAATGCCTCACCTGAAAAAATAGTATTTTCGACAGATTATAAAGTATGATCATTGCACATCAAAATATAAATACAGAGAATAATTAGGTAATGTCTGTTAACATATTAAGGAAACAGGGTTATCACCCCTGCTATCAGTGTGGATATTTACCTCTGATATAAAATGTATAATAATGCCAATCATTATGTGGGGAAATGGTGAATGAATGTTTATTTTGCCAGGAAATGTCTCAGATGACGTCTGATATAAAGAACATTTTGTGCCTACTGAGTGGGCATATACCTTTAACATGGGGAAAGATCATGGGACCACAGTTTAAAGTCTCATCCAAAAGACTAGTGTGATGGAAATATTTTTCCTGCCTAAGTCGAGATTTAACCCATCACCTCCGGAAATCCAATACTCCACCATTAGACTATCAACAGTGCTTCAGATAAGGAATTAATAATTGAGTATTGTCACTCCATCATTTCTGAAGCAATTGGGTATCTAAACATTTTAATTGAGTAAAATGATATCAAACTACTGTTTACACATCCACAGATAGCAATTATTTAATAGTTTGCTTCAAAATGAAAACATGTCTTGGCATTTCATTAGAATTGTCTCCAAGACAATTCTAATGAAATACCAAGATATGTTTTCATGGAAAAATAAGAAAAATATGCTATATTTGTGGTCTGTTTATTGTTTTCTGCAGCATGATGAAGGCACCACAATTTTGTTATTGCTTTTTGATACCGTACTCGCTATTTCTGATTTCAATTGTGTTTTTGGCAATTTTAATTGGGTGTTTAAGCAAACAGTATGAAATACGCAGCTTATCTGGAGCTCCTCTTCTGTAAGAGCACAAGACATTGATGCGAGACTACAGCATGTACATATAAAGTCTCTCAATACTTCGAAAATGAAAACAAACAACACAATGGTATCAATTTTTTTTTTATTTATTACCGGTATACTATTTCAAAAAATAAAATACTGTTACCCATAAGTGTAAAATCTAAGTAAACAGGATGTATCTCACTGTTATATATGTTACATTATAAGTACCAGTATATCACAGCGGGCAATCAAACCCAGGTGCTTTGGACATGTGAACAGCCATACAGCGCTCCAGATAAGGTGCGTATTTGCTTAAATACCCAATTAAAATTACCAAAACCCATTTGAAATCAGACGTAGTGAGTATCGAAAAGCAATGAAAACTTTGTGGTATCTTTATCATGCTGCAGAAAACTGTTAATAAACGGACCACAATTATAGCATATTTTTCTTATTTTTCCATGAAAACACATATTGGTATTCCATTAGAATTGTCTCCAAGGAGACAATTCTAATGAAATGCCAATACATGTTTTCATTTAGAAGCAAACTATTCAATAATTGCGGTCTGCTGATTGCTTCAGAAATGATGGAGTGGAAATACTACTCAATTACTAATTCCTTATCTGGAGCCCTGGACATATATATGTGAACAGCTTATATGAGACACGCCATGTCATTTTGTACCTTCGGACATCTGCGTAATTTCATTAAGTAAATTTACAAAATTTACAATATTTTTCATAAATAATGTCAAAAGTTGACAAAATTCCGCATGTTTGTCCAATTTTGAAGCCATTTACAGAAAATATTGTAAATTTTGTAAACGTATTTCATGAAATTACGCAGATGTCCGAAGGTACAAAATCACATGGCGTGTCACATATGTGGCTGTGACTGGAGAACTGGACTTATGGGATTTGTGACCAGTGTAGCTCCTGATCAAACAGCACACATCTGTAGCCTGATAATGATAATTTGCATGTTTAACATGTTATAAGCATGACGGGTGTTTCAGTGATGGAATCTGGATCCACACTGGTCATACAACCCATAGCCCCATTTCTGCAGTCACGACCACATATCGATGGTCTAGTAACATAAGGTCGTAACTGCTATGCTAAAGCATAGCACTTACGACCTTATGTTACTAGACCATCGATATGTGAACAGCCAAAACAGAACAATTTCGCCTCAACTCCGGTCTCATTCTTATATAACTTTATTTTAACTCTTTGCATGCTAATGGTGAAAATAACATCCAACAGATTACAAGTAAGTTTCTTATTTTCCTGAGTAACTATAATGTCTTGGAATTTCATTAGAATTGCGTCTTCTGCACTTCATTCTAATAAAATTCCAAGACACATTCATGATATTTATCGGGACAAATAAAAGCAAATATAATGAATCGTCGTCTATTTTTTTAACTATTTATAGCTCATAAATTTCCCAGCATGCAGAGTTAATGAAATAAAGTTCACAGAAGGAGAACAGTTAAATGTATAATCTGTGACTGCTGGTCATTTCCTGATATTTCCAGTCAGTTTCTCAAACACGTCCGAACTGTTTGGACAACTTTATCACGCCAATTTTCTTCAAAATTGTTCCAAACTCTTTGGGGAACTGTTTTGTATTTTGTCTTCTGTCATTTATCCCTTTCACCCCTAATTATATAAGTAACTGGAATGGATTTTGATATTTTAATTTTGCAACCAATCCAATCGTCACAAAAGGATTTTCAGACTAGTCCATTTATGAAAAGGTGTTTTTGTTCTAAAAAATATGAAAATTACAAAAAGTGCAGATCCTGATGGGACGAGCCGGCTCATCTGGATCTACACTTTTTGCCAACACCACAAAACAGGCCTGTGGTGTTGAAAGGGTTAATAAAACTGTTTGACAGCACAATGTTCTGTCAAAGTACATGTATGGTTTAGATGAGAAAAATGGAAAATAGAGAATAAACAGCATACGATAAAATTTATTTCAGCGTTGTAAGGGTTAAAGTCGTATAATGATAATGGTTTTGATACATAATCAGCATATGGAAGGTGGTGGTGTGTTAAACTGGGCTACGCAATATAATTAACCCATTACATGCGGAATACACCATTACGGGTATGAATTTATTTTTAATATTTTTTTTTCATTTTTGTTATTTCTCAATGAAAGTATATGTTGCGACCACTCATTTGAACCGTCTCGACGAGACGGTTCAAATGGTGGTCGCGACATATACTTCTAAGCACATTTAAAAGAAATATTTATGATTTTCCCCAATGAAAAGGGCATACTTATTCTCAGCATGGAAAGGGTTAAATGTGTTGTATAACCACTATATAGGGTATCACACATGGTATCGCCCCCATTCATTTCTGGAGTGCGCAGATTTGTTCACGTACAGTCAACATTACCACTAACCTTGTCTGGATCGGGCTCTTGTTGCTTCCATGGTACAGCTAGCAAACTCCGCCAAACATGTGTGCAACAGAGCTCCAGAAAAGTTTTGTATCTAAAGAGTAGTATACCCCCATATTTCAAATTCAATGCGTATTTTACTGAATGGTATTATATTATTGATTTTCTTTCTCATTAAATAGGCAAAAAAGTATACAAAATTAAACAAATTTTAAAAATCACCTATTTGAGCTGCAAAAAGCAAACACTGTTTGCTTTTTGCAGTAGTTTCGACTTTATAACAGTATTTTCACAACTTAATTTGAAAAATCAATGCGTATATTTTCACTCCCACTTGTGATAATCAGTGCGTATTCTGCTAAAATAAGTGCGTAAAATACGGCAATACGTACCTTATCTGGAGCTCTGATGTGCAAACTAACTATCACAAGCCGAGACGAGTTGGGAGATGGCCAATATCACAAGCCGAGACGAGTTGGGAGATGGCCACGAGTTGGGAGATGGCCACGACAAGTTATATACCGGTATATATTTTCGGTCACTGTTAATGTTATGATAAATGAACATGTAATTGTATTTATTTATTTAACGGTGTTTAACGGCCTGTCAACAGCAAATGTCTTTTTAGGTCACTGTATATTTCTATATTTCACCTGCATTTAACTGCAATCTAGCGCTTAACTCGAGAAAGTGAGTAAGGGCTCATGGATACCCCCAGACACTGCCTTGACCGACAAAAAAACAACAATATGGAACATAAATTGAAATGTTATGTTTCTGACTGTTATGGACCGACGCCCCCAGTCAGAACAGGGCTCGCATTAACCCTTAGAATGCGGGAACCGAAATAGCAATTAATTCACTGTTAACCAATATATATCAGGCAACTAATTGCATTGATGAAATACACACTGAGCAATAACAAAATGCTGTATCGGGCATCGATGCGGATACACTAGAATTTTCAATCCAAATTTGAAAAGTACATTTTTCATTGGTCAAACGATGTCATGTGACATTTCTGAATGACGTCAGTGTGAGTACGCAACATAAACAAGAGCAAGTGAGCAGGAGCTCATGGATAACCCGGCCGCCACCTGGTCCGACCAACAAATATTTTCAAGTCATTTGGCCTTGACCTTGGGCATGAAAGCTGCATGGTGGGCTATAAAATGGAAATATGGATGATGATAAAGAACGAAGTATATGAAGTTTCGAGCCAAACTGACTGACGGTTTGCAGAGATATTGTGTACTTAACGAAAATATATAAAAATTACTTTCAGTTTGACGTTGACTTAGGGCAGAAATCCAAATGGGTGGGCTATAAAGAAATATAAATGGTGGTAAATAAGTATATAAAGTGTCTAAGTAAAGACTTACAGGTGCAGAGAGATAATGGGTATCCAAACACCTTAAGCCAACGGACGGACGGAAATACGAAAACTATATACCCCTTGATATACTTTGTATGCCAGGGGTATAAAAAGTCTCTTACTTTGAACACAAGAAATCAGTAACACTGATGGAGGTTGCACATCTCAAAAACGTTTTACGCAAATCTCTAAATCATTCGATCTTGACCTTGAGCACAGGGGCTACATGGGTGGGCTATACAATGAAAGTATGGATGATGACAAATAAGTATATGAAGTGTCAAGCATAAAGTATTGAAGGTGTTTGAGCCAATTCCCACCCTTAAATATAAGCCGAATAGAATAGAATCAAGCGATTTACGGTAACACATACCGGTAATACAATGTAGGTAGACAAAAACAAAGCAAATCTCAGACAGACAAACATGAACAGACAGGGTGGCCACTATATGATACGCACCAAGAAAAATTGTTTGGGGTACAATAAAAATGAACAATTTTAAATCCATTTGCAAAGGACTCGGTCTCAGATATACATGTACATACAAATGTTTATTACACGTACATTTATCAGATTCAATGTTCAATTGCTTCCATAATAAAAACATGGATTGACAGCACTTTAGAATCATTTCCAACGGAAATGATTCTAAAGTGCTGTCAAATCATGTTTCTGATGAGAACAAATGGAAAACAAGAAATAAACAGAAGACAAAATTTTAATTCAGATTAGCAAGCATTAGCATGTCAGTCCCATGTAAATGATGTCAAATTTGAAATGTGTTTGTTAAAGGTGAAATAAGTTTGTCTGTGTAAGTTGCAAGCCTATATATACAGTCCGTTTATACATCCGTTTACGTGAAGTCCGTCGGACCATGAGAAGTAGCTTGAGAAGTCTTATGTTCAATGGAACCAGGGCAGAATTTGAAGTATAATGTATAATAGTCAAGGGAACATAACTCTGATACTGTCCTTGACATATGGAGGTGAATAAGCATTGCACGCCGGCAACTCATAGTCAATGCAAATACTCAGAATTGTGTTTTGCAGATGGAATTATTAGGCCATAAAAAATAAGTACTTTGGTTCTCAGACATTTGTTTGTAGAAAGTGACGCGGGAGGACGGATTTTTTTAATATATTCTTTTTGTTTCAGATGTTCTGATTTTTTCAAGTCGCCAAATGCATTTATGTTCTATAAGTTACTACAACCTCTTAAGACGTTACAAATCACCCGATTATCATCAGACATTTTGCATGTTAGTGTTTTTTATTCATCATGTGGCGAATTTACAGTAAAATTTTATTTCTCCACGGTGATAAAATGCTCAACGGGCAGAAATGTTTCTGATGTGGCGATATCAGAGAACCAAAGCACATTGTTTTATGGCCTTATATGAAGCAGGTAGTAATGATATAACCATATTTCTTTGGACAACAAATGATTTGGCTCAGTTAGTATTAATGTGAGTAATGGTACACATGAGTTAATTCTTTGGATTGATTAATTTAATGGTGTTTAATGTCTGTTTAACAGCTACGTCATACGCGGACAGTTATTTCTTCAAAGAAACTAACATGTACATATAATTGGGCGTGGCACATTCATCAGATATGGTATGTTGTAGACAATCATTTAGAAAATCAACAAGAATATCCAGGCAGGCAGTCAGAAAGTTTGGTTATTGTTTACATATAAATTATGGATATCACAGATATTCAAAATCAAGTTCCAACTAGGGCATCATCGTTAATACTAAGCTAATTCCCTCGCTGGCAGCCATGTTAATGAAAAATTAAAAGGTTTTACTAACGTACGTATCCATGCGCGAATGCACGTTCGTACGGATGTACATGAGCTAATGCTATATCCCCTCTTCAGGGATTCCGCTGGGGAAAATAAAAAAATCGCCACTTTTTTTTTGAAGTGGCGATTTATTTTCGAAAATTGTAATTTTTTATCGCCAATTGTTTATTTTTATCACCAATTGCGAAAGTGGCGATCACCAGCGGAATCCCTGCCTCTTGCCTATCGGCGAGGGATAACTAGGGAGCATGACTAAATACTCTGGTAAGTACGGAGTTAACTCTTTGCATGCTAGCGGCAAAAATATCCGCCAAACGAATTAGGAGTATATGTTTTATTTCTCTCTGTAAATATGTCTTGAAATTTCATTAGAATGAGTCCTAATGAAAATTCCAAGATATATTCATGATATTTACGGGGAGAAATACAAGAAAATATGATAAATTCTTGTCCGCTAGTTTTGAACTATTTATAGCCCACAAGTTTCCCAGCATGCAAAGAGTTAAATGAATGTTGCACTATGGCAACTATGTGCACTGTAATAACCCTAAATATCTGGACATAATTTATTCTGTGAAACATAAATACAGAGGAACCGCTCCAAACCAGACACCCTGGGAGGGCCCCAGTACAGTGTGGGATGTCCCCAGAACAGTGTGGGAGGGCCCCAGGGTGTCCGGTTTGGAGGGGTTCCACTGTAATTCTGGTATACGAGTGCTGCAATACATATCTGTATGCATTGCGATCATGAACAGGCATTACCAATATATGAAGTGAAAGCTACCAAAATTTAACAAACAGATGCGGTCTTGCTGTCCGGTTAAGATAGGTTTTACTGTATATGGTTTTCCACAACAGTGGTTAGGGTTAGTATTTAGTATTTAGGGTTAGTATGACTGTACTGGTTTATCACAATAACATGTATTTGGACACAAATTGTTTTGGGAAAACCCTATTTTATAGGGGTTGCCCAAAACTAATGGTGTCCAAATATTTATGGTTATTAGCAGTGACAGGCTGTTGAGAATAATCGTCTCACTCTCGGCGCTCTAAATAGACAGTATGTCTTACAATGGACACTCTACTAAAGGACAACTGATACCGTGGGTGAATTTGACCCTTTTAACATCACAGGCTGTGTGTATAGTGGTATTGGCAAATAGTGTAGATCCAGATGAACCAGCTCGTTACGAGCAGTCTCATCAGGATCTGCACTTTTTGCACCTAATTTTCATATTTTTTAGAGAAAAAAACACCTCGTTTTTTATAAATGGACTATCATTTTGTGAAAATCATTTTGTGATGATTAGCTTGGTTGGAAAATTAACATATCACAATCCATTCCAGTTACTTAGGGGTGAAAGGGTTAAGGTCAGCAGTTTCCAGTGGAATGACTATAAACAGTCAGTTGTTTAGCAAAAACATGAACTCTTTGCATGCCAACGGTGATATCTTTAGAATAACAGCCCAAAAATGAAGAGTATTTTTCTTATTTTTCTCTGTCTCGGAATTTCATTAGAATTGAGTCCTCCAGAATCAATTATAATCAAATTCAAAGACATAATCATGATATTTATAGAAAGAAAATATAATGAATTCCCAGCATGCAAATATTTAACAGAGCTCCCGATGACTCCTAAAAAGAAGTCAATTACTCGTAATTTTGGGAATTGCGAAAGTCGTCGGTTCGGCAATGTCCATTAAAATTGCAGCCGGTCTGCCGGTCTGCCGGTAAACCGGAAGTCGCCGGACCGAATATCCGACTATAATTTATTTTTTTTTTACTTTTCTATTCTAAGCTTCAATCAAATCACTTTCCTTTGGTATGCCCTTCTGGTGCTAGCTAACTTTACTTATATGACATTTGCTCTTAGGTTGGACAATTTTGTTTGATAATAATGCAGAAGTACCGTAAAGATTCAAATACTAATAGACTATTAGAATCACCACTGGCTCCGAAGTACTGGGTGGGCGTTTAATAGAGGCAAGCAATATTCAGCAAAGGGGAAAGAGGAAATGATAAAAAATATACCATTTTCTACTATCTGAACAAAAACATAACAAAAGGACGTTACTCTCAAATGTGTGACACGACTTGATGGTAGTGTTTCTCAGTTTATGGACATTTTGGACAAAGACGTTTCGGCCCACTCTGGTCATTATGGTACACTCGGTAAAAATGTTTAAATACTTGTAATGTATATATCAATACACCGTCAATCATTAATGCTGATCAGATTTACGCATATGGACGTTTTGGACTGTCACCGTTTCGGACCATGGACGTTTCGGCCCGTGTACGTTTCGGTGCGTATCGGTGTGATTAATTTCGGCCCACCGCCACGTCCAGAATAATAATTTACTGTGACACCGGAAAAAGTTGAACTTCGCTTCCGTTTTCAAAAGTGAAAGTAGCAATTATGTTGTTTTTTCCTCGATT
Source organism: Conchocele bisecta (assembly GCA_029237695.1). Lineage (NCBI taxonomy): Eukaryota > Metazoa > Mollusca > Bivalvia > Lucinida > Thyasiridae > Conchocele > Conchocele bisecta. Next base: position 4,860,760 of record CM055279.1, read on the forward strand.
TTCAAGGAAATACTGGAAAGAAAAGAAATCTAGTTGGACAATTGGCTCCGATTTTCTTTCACGTTAGTACTGGGCGTTTATTAGCGGCACAAATTTCGTGAAAATCAGCAAAAAATTAGGTCATTTTCAGCGTAAAAAGTGGGGGGGTGTGCGTCTATTAGAGCATGGGCGTCTTTTGAATCTTTACGGTAATGTACGGTATATCATTTGTAAGCTATTTTTTTTTGGCATTTGAAATTGTGGAAAGTTTCTTGATAAAATTAGACATCAAATTGACTTCTGACTCCTAATTTTGACCAAATGACTCCCAAAAATGCAGCTAGAGGAGTCAAATGACCCCTGGCATAAACTTGTTACTGGGAGCCCTGTTTAAATACATTAAATGCCTGTAATGGCTGGAATTTTGCCAAATTCATTTAGCTTATTTATTATACTTATTAAAGGTACATGCCCACGCAGCAGGCACAAAATGTTCTTGATAGGAATTAAATAAGTGTATAATTATGTCACTATTCCACCAGTTCTAAAAATTACGAGTGCCCGCTATACAAATATAATCATTTATTAATTATCAATTTACTGTTAGCGACGCGCGGCGGTAACAGTCTATTTTGATAATGTGCGGGGACGCCGACTTTCACATCACAGCTTGCGGTGCGCATGCGCAGTATGCTACGCACGCCAGTAGGCTTCCCAATATGTAAACAAGAATATCAACATGTCGAAACATTCATGACGGAAATTGTATGAAACGGCGTCGGTCAAAAAAAAGTGAAATGTCTGAGGGACAGGCAGTACAGAGAGGGAGTGGTTAATATTGGCGACCAGATCACCAAATGGAAAGAGTTACGTGGAGATTTAGATTTGGACTCGAACAGAGATTTTTCTTCTCAACTTCCGATACTTCACTGCGCATGTCAAAGATGTGATATGATTGACCGTGTCACGTGACGCGTATTGGTAAAAAGAGCACGAGCTCGGAAAATACCCTTTCTGGTCGTGGCATATAAAATGGGATTTAACACCAATTAACATGCGCCGTAATTAAAAATAACTCGTTAGTGGGTAGACAAATGGCTCATATAAGGCATGACAGAAAATGAAAAGTAGTAGTACAGTGTAACCTGCTGCGTGGGCATGTACCTTTAACCTTTCACCCCTAAGTAACTAGAATGGATTTTGAAATGTCAATTTCGCAACCAATCCAATGGTCACAAAATGATTTTCAGACTAGTCCATTTATTTATAAGGGTTTTTTTTCTCTCAAAAATATGGAAATTACTTGCAAAAAGTGCATATCCTGACGAGCCGGCTCATCTGGATCTACACTGTCAATAATACCATTGTACAGGCATGTGGTGTTGAAAGGGTTAAACAGCACAATTGGCTATGCAAATTTCTGATACAGTTTGTGCATATAACTTGCTTTATGTCAAAGAAACATAGAAATTGTAATTGTCCCACAATCATGTTGCAATATTATTTTCATTGACAATATGATGGCTGGGTGGCACTATTTGAGCGGGAGTTACTACTAGAAATAAATATGGTCAATGCACAACCATGTGAGACAGTTCAAATGGGCAGTAGCAACATATACTTTTACGGAGAAATAAAAAAAATAATCAGATTTTTTCAAGAAATGCATCTATAGATTTCAATGGGGTTAATTAACCCTCAGACCGCTACTCACAACAATTGTCGTCTGCTGTTGCTTTTATATCTTGCCTTATTTATCAGTAAAAACATAATTTGCCATTATAATACACAAATAATTTCATAACATTGCATAAGTCCAGGGGGGATTCATTGGAATAAATACATGCTTCCTTTAACCCTGAGAATGCAAGAATCGTAAATTATCGTCTGCCGTTGTTCTATATTTTGTCTTTTTTCTCAATAAAAACATATTTTAACATCACTTTAGAATCATTTCAATTGAAATGATTCTAAAGTGTTGTCAAAGTAAGTTTTGATGAGGAATTTGGAAAATAAAAAAACTAACAACAGATGAGAACATTTAATTCAGCATTGAAAGGGTTAACCATAAAACATAGGTACATGTGAACTGAATCCTCAAAACATGTTATCTGTATGGTGCTGATAGTATGTGAATGTAGACATTTCAGTCTTCTGTATTTTGGAGGCCCCAATTTTTGCATGCCGTTATTTGGACCTATACCAAACGACAGAGTACATATTTTTTCCAATTTCCTAATTCTCAAACAACAAGCGATGAGGTAAAGCCACGAAAGCCAGGGCCCGGTTTTCAAAACACCAGTTAGCTTAACGGACTGTTAAATCCTTAACTGAATGGTTAAAATCTCTGTTAAAACACAGAGATTTTAACCATTCAGTTAAGGATTTAACAGTCCGTTAAGCTAACGGATGTTTTGAACAACCGGGCCCTGGTATTCTTCAAGGTATAGACAATTAGATAACAGATAATTGGCTATTAATGTTATTATGACCACGATCGAAAGTGACAACTGTCATTGGCCTAAGATGTCAAAAGAAGCTAGTGTATGAGAAAACCTACATGCAGTTGCAGGCTGGCATACATGTATTTGTACAAGATACAAGTGAACATCTGTGCCGTCTGATGAGTGTTGTCCAAATTAACATTGAAAATGGCAAAGTAGTTTACGCGGAAAAAATAGGTAAAGGTGAGAAAAACAGGTCAGCTGATGGATACTGGTATGCGGGTACCCGTTGGTTATGACACTGTGCAAGTATGGTGGGATCAGGAGCCTGTTTCACTAACCTTCGTACGACTAAAATGTTCGTAAGTGCAGATTTAGAATAGTCTGTAAATTTCAATTTATGGCTTTACATTTATTGAGCATAGGCTGCATATGCAGCCTCTGCTCAATAAATGTACATCCAATAATTGTTTACAAGAAATCATTGTTAATGTGAAATATACAGACTATCATAATTTTGCACTTACGAACACTTTAGTCGTAGGAAGTTTAGTGAAACGGGCCCCAGGTGGTATACAGTGTGAAACAGATCTAAAAGTGGAAACTTAACTTAACCCTTTCACACCCCTGAGTAACTGGAATGGAGTTTTATATGTTAATTTCCGGACTAATCCAATGGTCACAAAATGATCAGACTAGACCATTTATGAAAAGGGGGTGTTATTTTTCTTAAAAATATGAAAATTACTTGCAAAAAGGGCAGATCCTGATGAGACGGCTCGTCACGAGCCAGCTCATCTGGATCTACACTTTTTGCCAAACCACTCTACAGGCCTGTGGTGTTGAAAGGGTTAATGTGGAAAATTGGTAAGACATACCGAGGGGATAATTATGAAGGTATGTAATGCCCGATTCGCAGTCCTGTGAATGCCTGTACAATCAAGTCCGTCTATGAAGAAATGAAATGCCAGGAGTCTAGATTCCCAGTTCTGTGAATGCCTGTACAAGTCTGTGAAGAAATGTAAGGCTCGAGCCTAGATTCCCAGCTCTGTGAATGCCTGTATAATCAAGTCCGTCTGGGTGGCGAGACTTGATAAACCGTTCACTAGCCACTCTGCATGACGCAGTTTCAACGATGCAAGATTAAGGTCAATCTCAACTGAATGAATGTCCTTCCCGCTCGTAAGCTGGTGCTGTAACGAAGCTGTGTAGAACGCTTCAAACTCAGCCTTAATGTGACCGACTAGTGTCTCCTTCGGTTTCTGGTACAGTGGTTGAAGACACTCCTTCGCAACACTCGGGATAAATACGACGTGAACGCCTTTATTCGAAAGCAAGTTGACAACATCCTCTGTACAATGAGTGTTATACTTCTCAATGATACAGACAGCTTTCTGATCACGATTATTGATGATGTTTCGTACAGATTCAACATACGGTAGGACTACGTTTTCGATGTATTTCTGCGTTGTTTCGCTGCTGATGCCTGTCAACTCATGATGCATGACGTTGTAGTCGGTAGGGAACTTGTATTTTGGGTGGCAAGCATCGGTCTTCCCACGGTATATTAACTGGGGCGAGAGAACGTGACCAGATTTAGTTATTCCGACAACGAGTGTCATTTGTCGGTCCTCTTTACTGTATTTCTGTGTTGTATCGATGGCAGCTGGAAGTTATGAAAATCTGTAAGTTTTCAATTGACCACAAATGCCAGTTGGGGTGGGGACGTGCTTGGAAATGACCTGTAGCCTATTTCATCAACATTGCAAAGTATACTTTACTACCAAAGTATACTTTGAGGGAGTAATCATTTATTTTTCCTGAAATACATAATTTCACATAGAACTAACAAATGCATATATTTCATGATTAAAAGTATGCAGAATTATTATACTGAATTTATTACATTATCACAGCCATTTAATGGCTGTGATAATGTAATAAATTCAGTATAATAAAAATTAATAATTAAAAAAAAAAAATGAAAATTTCTCCCTCAAAGTATACTTTGCTACTAAAGTATACTTTGCAATGTTGATGAAATGGGCTACTGATATCGGTGTAATGATGCCTAATCAAGTAACTGTGTCAGTGTCAGTGCTCCAGATAAGGTTTGTATCTAAAGACTATTACACCCCCAGATTTCATATTCAATGCGTATTTTACTTTTACAAATGTGTTATTGATTTTCTTCCTTATTAAATAGGGAACAAATGATAAAAAAAAACATTCACTTATTTGAGCTGCAAAACTTTTTTCAGTTCAACCAAGTAAATTTTCAACTTTATTACTGTATTTTCACTACTCAATTTCGTATCAATGCGTATTTTCACATTGGTGTCAGTATTTTGTACTCCCACTTTTGATAATCAGTGCGTATTCTGCTAAAATAAGTGCGTAAAATACGCCAATACGCAAGTTCACTGGAGCTCCGAGTGACCTGAGGTTGTCGAATTCTCATCAATCACAGTTATCTGCAGTGCTTCAGATAAGCTGCGTATTTGCTTAAATACTCAATTAAAATTGCCAAAAACCCAATTGAAAATCAATTCTTGACAATTCTAACGAAACAATTGTCAAGGAGACAATTCTAATGAAATGCCAAGACATGTTTTCATTTAGAAGCAAACTATTCAATAATTGCGGTCTGCTGATGTGTAAACAGTACCGTAATGTGATTTTATTTTCCCAAATTAAAATTTTGAAATACCCAATTGCTTCAGAAATGATGGAGTGACAATAGTCAATTACTAATTCCTTATCTGGAGCATGAACCGTGTATATTCAACTACATGTACATGTAATTGAAATGCTCCGTTGATGACTGAATAGGGTTCAACACATTATACTGAATTTATTACATTATCACAGCCAAAATGGCTGTGATAATGTAATAAATTCAGTATAATGCATCCATTCAGCAACCAGACATAGAAAGGTTGGATATTGATTATGTATTTGGTGTTATTTATTTAATGGAATTTCGGAAGATTACCAAACTCACCGGCATCCTGCTTTGTCCAGTGACCAGACGGCACAAAATTGACCGCAATCTGCCCCCAGTTGACCACAAGTTCTGGCGGGATTCCGTCGTCAACAATCACCTTCTCAACATTCCGGGAAAACTTCACCTTAATTTGCAAGAAATTTCCCGGCACGATGTTCATTACTGCTTTACAGCCACGTTTCATGAGACCCATTCGATGCAGCAACGAGACAGCCCAGGCTTTGCTTAGTTCCAGATGTCCACCGTTTTCCATTAAGAGCGATTCATCATGATGCTTAATTATTCCCCTCGCAGCAGCGAGAACGATTGGCGTGTTCACTGGTTCCCCTGACAACCAACGACCCTCTATGTAGTTCTTAACCAGAGTGTCATACCGTCCGATCTTTAGTGGTCTCCCCGAATGCTCGCTCGCCAGCTCGGTTAACGTCTCGCGATTCGGAATCGCCATATATTTCCCTCGAATACTTCTCACTGTACTTTCACAAACCTTTTTACCAAATTTAGTTGTTAAATATCTGGCTGCCCTGGCAGACCCGTGCTGAATACAGTATTTTGCGATGAATATTCGCTGTTCTGGTGTAAATCTCTCGTATTCACCTCGCTTCCGTTTGCCCATTTTCGCTGTTTCTTGGTGGACAGCGTTAGACGCAGCTTCCATCATTGTGTTCATAGTCTCATCCTCAATCTCTGTATGGCGTCTCGTGACAGATTGGTCTTTGTCATGACAATCGGAGGACACATCTGGAAGACACAAGTTGACGTGTCTCAGCTTCCACTTGGTTCGAATATTCAATTCAATGACATTCCTCCACGGCGGGCATCATATCCGTGCCGACTGGAGAATATTCGAGAGGATACCTGTTGTCTAAAATGGATTTATCTTTTACATCTGTATCGTAACATCGGCCCAAACTCTAAACATTCTAAACTGCTGTCAAACTATGTGTTTGATGAGAACAATGGAAAATAAAAAATAATCAGCAGACAACAAAGTTGAATTCAGCATTGTGAGGGTTAAATGACGATCGGAAGATGACCACTGTACAGGTATTATTCCGTGCCGGATCGGCACGAACGCGCTATAAACATTTGTGACGATCAGTGGCGAACGTATTAGATTGTCCGTCGCGGACCAACAATCCTGTCCGCCACAAATGTCAGAAATTTTGTCACGACGTACCGACCAGCACGACGCGCGTGAAAATAGCAATTCCGTCTGGAGTACCGACCAGCACGACGTGCGTGAAAATAGCAATTCCGTCTTGAGTACCGACCAGCACGACACGCGTGAAAATAGCAATTCCGTCTTGAGTACCGACCAGCACGACGCGCGTGAAAATAGCAATTCCGTCTGGAGTACCGACCAGCGACGTGCGTATAGTGAAAATAGCCAACTTCCGTCTTGAGTACCGCCGCCACTGACAAACGTCACCGACACGCGTGAAAAATAGCAATTCCGTCTTGAGTACCGACCAGCACACGCGTGTGATCCCGCATTCCGTCTGGTGTTCCGACCAGCACGACGTGCGTAAAATAGCAATTCCGTCAGGGATTAACCCGACCAGCAGACGTGCTTGAAAATAGCCAATTCCGTTCTTGATTACCGACCAACACGACCGCTGAAAAATAGCAATTCCGTTCTGGAGTACGACAGCACGACGGTCTTTAAAATAGCAATTTCCGTCTGGTACCGACCACCGGACAACGCGTGGGAAAATAGCAATTCGTCTTAGTTACGACCAGCACGACTGCGTGAAAATAGCAATTCCGTCTTGGGAGTACGACCTCACGACGCTGTAGCAATTCCGTCTTTGAGTACAACCAGCACGAGCGCGGTGAAAATAGCAATTCCGTCTTGAGTACCGCCAGCCACGACACGCGTTGGAAAATAGCAATTCCGTCTTGAGTACCGACCAGCACGACGTGCGTGAAAATAGCAATTCCGTCTTGAGTACCGACCAGCACGACGCGCGGATTTTGATTTCTTTGCCCGAGCTGTACTGTAAATTCATTTATTTTTTTATTTTTTTTTTATTATATACGATATTTTCCGGAAAAAAAATCCCACTAAATCGGTACAAAAACACATGGCTTGTAAATGTACTTGAAGAGATGACCATCTGCAACATCACTATATAGTGGAACTAAACTACCGATATTTGTCAATCTAACAACACAATTTATAGCATGTTTTGAGGATTCAGTTTACAGAACGGTTCAATGAAATACAGTCACCCCACACTGACGAACATGCACACCATCACGTTCGAACACTCATGAGTGTGTTTCGTTTAGTTTTATTTTGGCATGGCTTTGAGAAAATCGCTTTATTTTGGTTATTTTACCATCATAGGAATGGTAATAGATATGCCAGGGTAGATAAATATTTTCATAACTGCGAACAAAATATTATCTGTTATCGCATCATAATTTTCTATGTTGATATTGATTTTGATTAAATACAATAATAGCTAGGTTGGCGCTACTGGTAGCCTCAGTAATACTAATGATTTCAGCAATTATTTGAGAAAGGGAGAGCTCCAGATAAGCTGCGTATTTGCTTAAATACCCAATTAAAATTGCCAAAAACCCAATTGAAATCAGAAGTAGCGAGTATCAAAAAGCAGTAACAATTTTGTGGTACCTTTATCGTGCTGTAGAAGACAATAAACAGACCACAAATATTGCGTATTTTTCTTATTTTCCATGAAAACACATCTTACCCAATTGCTTTAAAAATGATGGAGTGACAATACTCAATGACTAATTCCGTATCTGGAGCGCTGAGAAAGTACAAATATTGGAGCAAATGTAAAGTAGTATTGTATTTTTTTTTTCATGTTATTATTGCGTTTTTGGCTACTAAATCCTAGCGCCAACCTAGTAATAACCTTCAGTAAATTGAAAGTTGAAACAAAAAATTAACCCTTAGACCGCTACTCACAACAATTGTCGTCTGCTGTTGCTTTTATATCTTGCCTTATTTCTCAATAATAACATGGTTTGACAGCACTTCAGAATCATTTCCAATGGAAATGATTCTGAAGTGCTGTCAAAGCATGTTGTAAATTATTCTAACGTGCTGTCGAACCATGTTTTTGATGATAAAAATGGAGAATAGAAAATAAACAGCAGACGACAAAAAAATTAAGATAGCAATCTAAGGGTTAAGAGCTCGTGGTGAATTTAATTGCGCATGAGCTCTAAATTTGTTGTCAATAGCCAGCATCATCTACGGGAAATATGACCGATTTGAAACAAGGCACTTCCACAAGGGAAGCAACTCGAGCCTGGCATACATGGTACATATCCTCATAGCCAGCCCCAAAAGATATTTCCTGTGATAAACATGAGAAAGTCTTTCATTTGTTCACTCAGTAACAAACATAAAAGCAAGAATCTGATTGGCTGTCGAGTATCAGTGGGAGGAGCCTGTGTGGGCCAATAGACAGGAGGTCTGGGTACCTGTATCTGTGTGACAGACCAGCGTGTAGTGTTCGAGCTGATGAAAATGGAGGCACTTGGTAGGCACAGAATGTTCTTTATAGGAATTAAATAAGTGTATAATTGTCTCACTATTCAACCAGTTCTAAAAAGTACAAGTGCCCGCTATACAGATAACATTTAGTAATATTTATTTTACTGATAGCGACTCGCGGTGGTATCAGGCTATTTTCATATGCAAATCAGGAATGGCATTTTTTAATTATTTATATTAATTAAATGAGTCACCTGAACAAAATAATATTTTCGACAGATTATAAAGTATGATCATTGCACACCAAAAAACAAATACAGAGCATAAACACGGTATCGCCCCATATATCAGTGTGGAAATTTACGTCTGCTATAAAATGTATAATAATGCAAATCAGTATGTGGTATCAGACTATTTTCGCATGCAAATGAGGCATTATATTTTTTAATTATTTATACTAATAAAGTGCGTCACCTGAAAAATACTATTTTCGACAGACTATATATAACGTACGATCATTGCACATCATAAAATAAATACAGAGCATAAATAGTAATTTCGAACAGTTTATGAAAACACGGTTATCGCCCCTGATATCAGTGTGAAAATGTACGTACGTCTGATATAAAATGTATAATAATGCCAATCAATACATGGGGTAATTGTGAATGAATGTATATTTTGCCAGAAAATGTCACGGATGATGTCCCTGATATAAAGAACATGCTGTGCCTACCGAGTGGGTGTGTACCTTTAAACCCCTTTTTCAGAAATCAACAAGTTTAAACATTGTTTTCATTCAAGAATGTCAACAAACGAAACAAACACTCTCGATGGCGGCCTTTCAACAACGTGACCTTGAACATTGTGACATGCCGGGCATTCAGTGCCAAACGTCATGCCTGCACACGTCAGAGCTCCAGATAAGCTACGTATTTGCTTAAATACCCAATTAAAATAGCCAAAAACCCAATTGAAATCAGACGTAGCAAGTATCAGAAAGCAATAAGAAATTTGTGGTAGCTTTATCATGCTGCAGAAAATAATTACAGACCACAAATATAGCATATTTTTCTTATTTTCCATGAAAACACATCTTGGCATTTGATTAGAATTGTCTCCAAGGAGACAATTCGAATGAAATGTCAAGACATGTTTCGAAGCAAACTATTCAATAATTGCCGTCTGTTGATGTGTAAACAGTAATGTGATTTTATTTTACCCAATTAAAATTTTGAAATACCCAATTGCTTCAGGAAAGATGGAGTGACGATACTCAATTTCCTTATATGGAGCTCCGACACGTGATGTCAAATTTGAGACAAGTCATATGATTGTGTACATAAGAAGATGTGCAATATTTCATGAAAAATATTACAAAATTTATGATATTTGCCGTAAATGGCATCGAATGTTTCTGAAATGTTCAGAGCAAATGCCGCATTACCTGTGAACAATTTGTCAACTTTCGACGTCAATTACAGAAAATGTCACAGTTTCTGCAAATATTTTTCATGAAAAATTGCCTATTTTCTTAGGTACAAAATCATATGGCTCATATTATCATAATCGGTAAAGTAATTCACAAGTTATTACAAAATAAAGACGCTACGATCTGCTAAATTCAATATGAACATGACAGATCGGTGACCTTGACCTTTGGCATTTGGACATCGTACACAGACAAACACTAGTGGGGAGTTGGACCTCATTCTTGAACTTACACTTTCAATTAGAGTTCATAGACAGCGAACATTACGATACACTCATGGCTCCAGATACAGGATACCCATAAATCCCGCCTTGTATGGCCGTAACCATGAAAACTATTGTGATTACTTACTGTAGCCTGATTGGTCGGTGGAAGAGTCGAGGTCGGGCCCTCCGTCTGCTCCAGGGGTGCCGTACAAGTGGGCCCCAGGCGCCATGTCCTGGCCCCAATTCTCCGCGGGGCCCTGCGAGCCGTCCCCAAGCTCGACCCCCGTGATCTCCAGCTCCATCTCACCCTCCGTGATTGGCTCAACCTTAATGTTCGATACTGAGCTCGGCTCAGCCTCCCCCGATGACTCGTTACTCTCCTCCTTTTGGGAGAAATTGTGGTCCGAATCACCGGCCATGTCCGCCACAGATTGTGTACGACTTAGCTGAAGGGTGGATGGAAAACTGGTGGGTGTTGATGAAATACTGTCACTGAATGAGTTATCTCCCCCTTGAGATACACTGGGGGCTTCGACTTTAATGGTTCTGTCGCCACCAGCATCTACACTGGTTCGGCGATCCGGCACATGTACTGGGGAGGCTGGAACATTTCTACTAGCACCGAATGTCTGATCACCAGCTGCACTCGGTGATCCACGGGGGCCCGGTGCACTGATGCGGGCCATCGAGACGGGGTGGATACGCGGCCGCTTGGCGGGCTGTGTGGGCGACTGATGTACGGCCATCCTGGGCCCTGGTATAGAGGGACTGCTGCGTGGTGGCGGACCCCCGCTACGCTCATACGGGGACTGTGGCGTTGTCTCCTGAGATTTCTTTCTGTGGTGGCCTAGAAAGGATATAAAAAATCCTAGTACCGTGGAACCCCACTAGCCGCATGTTTTCCGCTTTATAGGCAACAGGTTGCACTATATTGCTACACTACAGTCAACAGGTTGCACTATATTGCTACACTACAGTCAACAGGTTGCACTATATTGCTACACTACAGTCAACAGGTTGCACTATATTGCTACACTACAGTCAACAGGTTGCACTATATTGCTACACTACAGTCAACAGAATAAATGTGCGTCATAGCAATTACATTTCACACTAAAATATAGAAAAAACCGGCAGGGTAATGATCTTCATACATTGCTATATTGTTATTGGGAGACAATTCTACAATATGAGACATACCGTAAAGATTCTAATAGAATCACCACTGGCTCCGAATTCCTGGGTGGGCGTTTAATAGAGGCAAGTGTTATTCAGCAAGGGGAAAACGATAATGAAAAATATACGATGTTCTGCTATCTGAACAAAAACATAACAAAAGGACGTTACTCTCAAACGCCAGACTTGATTGTACTGTCTGTCAGTTTATAAACATTTTGAACCAAGACGTTTCGGCCCACTCTGGTCATTATGGTAGTCGGTAAAAATGTTAAAAAAATGGTAAATGTATATCAAGACAGCGTCACTCATTAATGCTGATCAGATTTACGCCTACGGACGTTTCGGACTGTCAGCGTTTCGGAACATGGATGTTTCGGCCCGTGGACGTCTATGTCCGAATCAGTGCGATTAATTTCGGCCCACGGCCACGTCCAGAACAAGCCATATTTATTTTATCTCCTAGGAAATATCGGCCAAAATTCAACATGATGTCAATTTCACCCATATTATACGAGATGGGTTTGAGATGCTTTGAAAATGGCGTCTCCGTAACCGTGTAAATTCTGATCACCCTGTGTCAGTGCAAATAGCTACTGCTGATGAGGAATTTACTGTGACACCGGAAACAGTCAAATTTCGCTTCCGCTTTTGAAAGCGAAAGTTGCAATTATGTTTTTTTCCCCGATTTTAAAGGAAGTTGATTTCGAAATAATGAAAAGAAAAAAATCTAGCTGGACAATTAGCTCCGATTTTGAAATTTCGTGAAAATTTGGTAAAAAAATGTGTCATTTTCAACGTAAAAAGTGAAAATTGCCAAAAACCCAATTGAAATCAGAAGTACTTTAGCGAGTAAAAAAAAAAAAGCAATAAAAAAATTGTGGTAACGTTATCCTGTTGCAGAAAACAATAAACAGACCACAAATATTGCATATCTTTCTTATTTTCCATGAAAACACATCTTGGTATTTTATTAGACAATTCTAATGAAATGCCAAGAAATGTTTTCATTTTGAAGCAAACTATTCAATAATTGTGGTATGTTGATGTATAAACAGTAGTGTGCTTTTATTTTACCTAATTAAAATTTTGAAATACCTAATTGCTTCAGGAAAGATGGAGTGACCATACTCAACTACTAATTCCTTATCTGGAGCCCTGGATCATAGACGCGTGATAGCATATACATGATACAGATGCTACAGTATGATATTCAGTCTCGATAATCATTCATAGGTATAAAAATTTACCAACATTTTATTTGTGTTTTCTTTATGATTAAACACTAAACTCTTGGAGAGACTTACTTTTGAGACAGTAGCGAGGAACTGAGACTTGATTTCATCGCGACTCTCGAGGAAACCTTTGCAGGTACAATAGTATCACTATATGTATGGTGTCACTTACTTTTGAGACAGTAGCCGAAAAACTGAGACTTGATTTCATCGCGGCCCTCCAGGAAATCCTTGCCGGAACAATAGTATCGCTGTATATATGGTGTCACTTACTTTTGAGACAGTAGCCGAAAAACTGAGACTTGATTTCATTGCGGCCCTCCAGGAAATCCTTGCAGGTACAATAGTATCGCTGTATATATGGTGTCACTTACTTTTGAGACAGTGCCGAGAACGAGGAACTATTTATCGCTCCAGACCTTGCAGGTACAATATCGCGTATCCCTTTCACTTTTTTGACAGTAGCCGAAAAAATGGACTTGATTTATCGCGGCCCTCCAGGAAATCCTTGCAGGTACAATAGTATCGCTGTATATATGGTGTCACTTACTTTTGAGATAGTAGCCGAGGAACTGAGACTTGATTTCATCGCGGCCCTCCAGGAAATCCTTGCAGGTACAATAGTATCGCTGTATATATGGTGTCACTTACTTTTGAGACAGTAGCCGAGGAACTGAGACTTGATTTCATCGCGGCCCTCCAGGAAACCTTTGCCGGTACAGGAGCCGAGGTGGGAGAGACTGCCGTCATTGACGCTGGCTGTCAGGATGATTGACTCCTCCCCTGTGTGGTCCGACAGCTGCTCCACCTGTCATACACAGTTATGGCAGTGTAGATCCTGATCAAATAGCACATTCATTTAGCCAGATAAATGATCTATATCGCTTGATAGAAGCATGACGATATAGTTTTTAATTGAATAAATGACAAACAATGCAGATGCTGATCAGACTTTGCGGATTCACAGGCTGATCTGGATCTACACTGTAGCCGATTTCATAAAAATTGCAAAGTATACTTATCTAGCAAAGTATACTTTGAAGGAGTAATCATTTATTTTTCCTGAAATGCATTATGTCTTATAGAACTAACGACTGCATATATTTAATGATTAAAATTACAGTTGAGCACCAGTACCTCGAACATCAGTATCTCGATGATATCCCCTATCTCGATGATTCGCTAAAGTCCCGAATTATATCCTTATTTGTTTAATATAAATTTCCTCAGCTATCTCGACCATGCCCTATCTCGTATATGTTCTCTATCTCGACTGTTCATTCTGTCCCCTCCGTATAAAAATACGTTAAAAATCACTTCGCTATCTCGATCACATAAACGCTTGGGTAAATCACCTAAGCGCTTGGCTGCCAAGATCAATTTGGTTAACACTAATTTTCAAAACCTATTATCAAAAACAAAATAAATTCACACCTGCCTCGGGTTGTTTGCTTAATTGGTCCATCTCGATTTGTTAGAGTGTTTGACACGATTCATTAAGCATATCACGCTGGTCATTTAAGCAATTCACTGAGTTATGGCGCCACCTGTAATGTTGGGTAGTTTACTACCTTTGGTCATTAGTTAATTGGTGATTAAAATTTGTCAGGCCTTTCCCCAGCCAGTTATAGCGCCGCAGTACTGAGGTGCCATAATTTCAATTGTCAGTGTCCCGCGGCGCTTCAAGTCTGGCCGCAGCGCTTATATTACGCCCGCGGTGCCTCAATCTGCTGGTGGAATAATGCTTACGACCGAGTTAAAACTTATTAAAATTGGTTGTTTCGTTTCTATTTTATTCGGTTGTTGTTGTTGTTTGTGCCGGAAACAGAAAGCAATAACACACTGGTGCCCGATTTTAAGACCCTCGTGCTTAAATGATCGGTGTGAGCTGGGACCGGAAATTTGTGTTGCAATATGAGTCGCATCGTGAGAAAACCCGTATTCGGGAAATTGTTGGTCAATATGACATTTTGTTACTATGACAATGGTATTTGTACGATGAATTGAACGATTTTTATTTGATCATGATATCTGCAATATTCATTAAGATGTTATAGTTTATACAACACCACTATGCAGGTCGTTTGAGCAAAAGAGACGTCACGCGACGTAAAATGACGTTACAGTATCTACCGTTACACATAGAGTATACGCCAACATTTACAACAGTTTGCAAGTTGACATAATCGAACATGTTTGGCATTGAATAATGACTGTAAACACGGATGAGCTTGAGTCTGGTGGTAACACATGAATGGGCAAAACGAAAAAGTCAAACCGGCAAGTTCATGTATCAGCAAGTATGAACGTGCGCGGGTATGCGAATTAGGTATGCTGATTTCTTCCCAACATATCGATGGTCTAGTAACATAAGGTCGTAAGTGCTATGCTTTAGCATAGCAGTTACAACCTTCTTACAAGACCATCAATATGTTACCTTGAAATATAATCCCACAGTTATTGTATCTAGTTCTTGTTTTTCCCAGATTGTCACTAACGATCCATGATACTAATGTCCCCAACATATGTTGCCTTGAAATATCATCCCACCGTATCTATATCTGTCGGTAATCGAGAAAAGATTCCCTAGTGACTGAATGGCGGACATTGTATGTTCTGATCATACGGATCATACGGATCTGTGGCTATACTAGGCCATCCATAATTATATCTTCGTTTCCTGTAACCCGACCGACCCGCTAAAAACGGTGCGACCCGATTTATTTTATTGCAATTTCGTTTACAATTTCTTTCTTTTTTTACAATTTTTATTTTCTTCTCTTTTTTTTTTCAATTTAGTGCTACAGTGGGTTAAAAGGGTTAATATAATCTCTGGCCCTAAATGGCATACATGTTCATACAACAACACATACAGCAATTGACATACTTTTATTGCAAGACTTGCAATATTGAATTTAAAAATTATTAATATTAAAAAGGTACAATATTTTAACACTTGCAATGCAAGTGTTAAAATATTGTACCTTTTTAATATTAATAATTTTTAAATTCAATAGGTCATGTGACAGAAAAAAAAAAGAAATTGTCTACCGACCCACTTCTAAAATTCTGTGTCGGGTTACAGGAAACAAACAATTTTTTAAGGACGGCCCTAGTCGTAACATCCATGGCTTTGGGGTTTTTTTTGCAGGAGATATTTTTTCTTAAAATTGGTAAAGTTTGCGCTAAATTTGAATTGTATACATTATACTAGAAAGAAAGAATTCAGCAATAGACTGAAAATTCTTGTGGACTTCTGGACTGCCCAAGAATGACGAGTACACCAGCTGATCAGGATCTTTAATGGTTAAAATTAATTAAAGACCATATTCGATAGGTCATGATCCATATAATATATATTTTTTGACTGGCTTGGAAAAATGTCCACATTCCTTCTTGGAATACTATTAATTCACATTCACCTATACAGTCATGTAAAATTACACAAATTTCAGACATACAAATCGTTTATGAGGAACCTGACTGAAAACCGTGAAGCCAGGTTTCATAATCTTCCTCTCCTGTAGGCTATTTCACCAACATTGCAAAGTATACTTTTGTAGCAAAGTATACTTTCAGGGAGTAATCATTTATTTTTCCCGATATGCAGTATTTCAAATAGAACTAACGACTGCATATATTTGATGATTAAAAGTATGCAGACTTATTATACTGAATTTATTACATTATCACAGCCAAAATGGCTGTGATAATGTAATAAATTCAGTATAATAACAAGAAACGAGGCAAAGCCACGAAGGCAAAGCCACGAAGGACAGGTTTTTTCCAAGCATAGACACTTGGATAACATAATTATACCCACTTTTTGTAGACTAGATGGCCGTAGCCTGCATGTCGCGCCTTGGGGCGAGGCATGGACACTAAAAAAATAGATATAGTAGATGGAAAAACTTTAACCAAAAAAACTTTAACCGGACACACGGACGAACGGACGGACGTATGCCAAAATGCCGATGATATCGCGCTTTCCGCAAGCAGGTGTGACAATGATGATAAACACCCATGTGAAGTATCAAGGTATTGGGTGAAGCAGTTGCAGAGATATAGTGCACGAAAAAACTTTAACAAAAAAATTCAAAGTAATTTGAACTTGACATAGGGCACAGGATCGTGCTTTCCACAAGCAGGTGCGACAATGATGATAAACACCCATGTGAAGTATCAAGGTATTGGGTGAAGCAGTTGCAGAGATATAGTAAACGAAAAAAAATTAACAAAAAAATTCAAAGTAATTTGACCTTGACATTGGGCACAGGATCGCGCTTTCCGCAAGCAGGTGCGACAATGATGATAAACACCCATGTGAAGTATCAAGGTATTGGGTGAAGCAGTTGCAGAGATATAGTACACAAAAAAACTTTAACAAAAAAATTCAAAGTAATTTGACCTTGACATTGGGCACAGGGGCCGCACGGTTGGGGGTTAGAATGAAAATATGGATGATGATAAACACCCATGTGAAGTTTCAAGGTAATAGGCGAAGCAGTTGCAGAGATATAGTATAACAAAAAAGTTTTAACCAAAAAACTCTAACCAGACGTACGTTAAAAAGTTAACGTTGAAAATGGCTAAGTCAATTACGTAGAAATAATAGGTGAAGGTAAAAAAATGGTCACATGTTGGATAGTTGTATGTGGTAGGCACCCCTTGGTTATGAAGCTGTGAAAGTTTGGTGGTCCTAGGTGGTACAGTACCAAAGAAATGGACTTAAACACGAAAACTTAACATTGTAAATGCGAAAACGTAACATTGAAAATGGCTAAGTCAACTGCGCGGAAAAAATGGGTGAAGTTAAAAAAAAAAGTAACATGTTGGATAGTGATAAGTGGTGGGTACCCCTTGATTATGAAGCTGTGAAAGTTTGGTGGTCCTAGGTGGTACAGTACCAAAGAAATGGACTTAAACACGAAAACTTAACATTGTAAACGCGAAAACTTAACATTGAAAATGGCTAAGTCGACTACGCGGAAAAAATGGGTCAAGTTAAAAAAAAAGTAACATGTTGGATAGTGATATGTGGTGGGCACCCCTTGATTATGAAGCTGTGAAAGTTTGGTGGTCCTAGGTGGTACAGTACCAAAGAAATGGACTTAAACACGAAAACTTAACATTGAAAATGCGAAAACTTAACATTGAAAATGGCTAAGTCGATTGCGCGGAAAAAATGGGTCAAGTTAAAAAAAAAGTAACATGTTGGATAGTGATATGTGGTGGGCACCCCTTGATTATGAAGCTGTGAAAGTTTGATGGTCCTAGGTGGTACAGTAACAAAGAAATGGACTCAAACACGAAAACTTAACATTGATTGTGGACGCCGCCGCCGCCGCCCGCCCGGCTTTCGCCCGCCCGGCTTTCGCCAATCCAATAGCCTGGATTTTTTAAAAAAAAAACTGGCTAAAAAAGGTAACATGTTGGATAGTGATATGTGGTGGGCACCCCTTGATTATGAAGCTGTGAAAGTTTGGTGGTCCTAGGTGGTACAGTAACAAAGAAATGGACTCAAACACGAAAACTTAACATTGATTGTGGATGCCGCCCGCCCGCCCGGCTTTCGCCAATCCAATAGCCTGGATTTTTTTCCAAAAAACCTGGCTAAAAATTAATAAATTTATCTTTAAATTGAAAATTTCTCCCTCAAAGTATACTTTGCCAGATAAGTTTACTTTGCAATGTTGGTGAAATAGGCTACTGGTTTCAAAATTCACAAGCCCGACTTCTCCAGTCACAGCCACATATTTACAGGATGTTACAGGAGTGGTGATTTATTATGATATAACAAATTATGTTTATTAAACAAATTTAACGATTGAGCAATATGTTATAATAAGTTAACACTGTATTCACTAACTGCAATAAACAGGGATCAGTTTACAGGGCGAAGTGGGCGAAATTCTCTCCCTAAATTGTCTGACTTCTCCCTATTTTGAGTTGAGGGAGAAGTTTTTCACTATATAAAACAGAAGTTTAAAAAAAAAGAGTATATTTTCTCAATATTTTAGTATATTTTGAAGGGATAGCTTGAACCCTGTGCATTAGAAGTATTAAGTGTGCCATACTAGCAAGGTAACTGAGTGATATAAGAATGTATTGTGTGTGATAGCGATGTTACACTGTATTAAGTATGTCATAGCAAGGAAACACTGTATTAAGTGTGTCATATGGAGATTACACTGTATTAAGTGTGTCATAACAAGGCTACACTGTATCAAGTGTCTCATAGAGAAGTTACACTGTATTAAGTGTATTATAGTGAGGTTACACTGTATTAAGTGTGGTATAGCAAGGTTGTGCTGTATTAACTCTTTGCATGCTAGCGGCGAAAATATCCGCCAAACGAATTAGGAGTATATGTTTTATTTCTCTCTGTAAATATGTCTTGAAATTTCATTAGAATTAAGTCCTCAGGACTCAATTCTAATGAAATTCCAAGACATATTCATGATATTTACGGGGAGAAAGACAAGCAAATATGAGGAATTTTTGTCCGCTAATTTTGAACTATTTATAGCCCACAAGTTTCCCAGCATTCAAAGAGTTAAGTGTGTTGTAGAGAGGTTGTTATTTTGTCCGATACAATTTTGAGTAAGATATTTGACCAGGGATTCCGCTGGCGATCGCCACTTTCGCAATTGGCGATAAAAATAAACATTTGGCGATTTAAACAATTTTCAAAAAAAATCGCCACTTCAAAAAAAAAAGAAGATAATAATAATTTTGAAGTGGCGATTTTTTTATTTTCCCCAGCGAAATTCCTGTTCGACTGATACATTGTGTAGAACTCAGTCTGAATGCATACAGTACGAGTACAATTGTCTACTGCCGTTACATAAATGTCCTGACCGACAGACAGTAGATATCGCGATTGTGTTTGTTGGTGTTCAAATGTTAAAGGTACATGCCCACGCAGTAGGCACAAAATGTTCTGTATAGGAATTAAATAAGTGTATAATTATGTCACTATTCCACCAGTTCTAAAAATTACGAGTGCCCGCTATACAAATATAATCATTTATTAATTATCAATTTACTGTTAGCGACGCGCGGCGGTAACAGTCTATTTTGATAATGTGCGGGGACGACGACTTTCACATCACGGCTTGCGATGCGCATGCGCAGTAATATACTACGCGCGCCAGTAGGCTTCCCAATATGTAAACAAGAATATCAACAAGTCGAAACATCCAGGACAGAAATTGTATGAAACGGCGTCGGCCAAAAAAAGGCGAAATGTCTGAGGGACAGGCAGTACAGAGAGAGAGAGTGATTAATATTGGCGACCAGATCACCAAATGGAAAGAGTTAATTACGTGGAGATTTAGATTTGGACTCGAACAGAGATTTTTCTTCTCAACTTCCGATACTTCACTGCGCATGTCAAAGATGCGATATATTTGACCGTGTCACGTGACGCGTGTTGGTAAAAATAGCACGAGGTCGGAACATACCCTTTCTGGTCTTAGCATATAAAATGCGATTTAACACCAATTAACACGCGCCGTAATTAAAAATAACTCGATAGTGGGTAGACAAATGGCTCATATAAGGCATGACAGAAAATGAAAAGTAGTAGTACAGTGTAACCTGCTGTGTGGGCATGTACCTTTAAAACTGCCATAAAATGGAAGATTCTTGGTAAATTCGTACCCATACCATTTCGTACCAGGTTAATCAGTGTTCATTCTAAGACGCGCCATTGATGCATTAAATTGTTCCATGACTCATAAAAAATAGGCAAAATTCATGGAAATTATATTTTGCCATTTAATGACAAATTATTCATTGATCTGACACCTTGAATAACAGGAATTTAATCATCGACAACTGAAACAAAAACTAAAATGTTCAAACCGGATGATGTTTTTTGGCTTATTTTCAGTGATGTTATTACTCTTTAATAAGACAAGAATTCCGCCACGGAAGTGGTGTCGCGCCTGCCAAGGCATTTGACTGTGAACATTACAAGTAAATAAAGACCTTGACCTTGAGAATTTCGATGTGGGGGTGTGCGTAATGAAGCATCATCCATAGACAAACATTGATGTGAAATATTATCAAAGTTTGGCAAGGGGTTAAAGAGATATTGTGAAAAACAATAACTTTAACGCATTTCTGTTACAAAACCGGTGAACATTACAAGTAAATAAATGACCTTGACCTTCAGAATTTGGATGTGGGGGTGTGCGTAATGAAGCATGATCCCTAGACAAACATTGATGTGAAATATTATCAAAGTCTGGCAAGGGGTTAAAGAGATATTGTGAAAAAACAATAAGTTTAACGCATTTCTGTTACAAAACAGGTGAACATTACAGGTAAATAAATGACAATGACCTTCAGAATTTGGATGTGGGGGTGTGCGTAATGAAGCATCATCCCATGACAAATATTGATGTGAAATATTATCAAAGTCTGACAAGGGGTTAAAGAGATATTGTGAAAAAAACAATAACTTTAACGCATTTCTGTTACAAAACCGGTGAACATAAAAAGTAAATATATGACCTTGACCTTGAGAATTTGGATGTGGGGGTGTGCGTAATGAAGCATCATCCCATGACAAACACTGATATGAAATATTATCAAAGTGTGGCAAGGGGTTAAAGAGATATTGTGAAAAAACAATAACTTTAACGTATTTGCCTTACAAAACAAGAATTCCGCCACGGAAGCGGTGTCGCGCCTGCCGAGGCATTTGACCGTGAACATTACAAGTAAATAAATTACCTTCACCTTCAGAATTTGGATGTGGGGGTGTGCATAATGAAGAATCATCCATAAACAAACATTGATGTGAAATATTATCAATGTCTGGAAAGGGGTTAAAGAGATATTGTGAAAAAACAATAACTTTAACGCATTTCTGTTACAAATCCGGTGAACATTACAAGTAAATAAATGACCTTGACCTTCAAAATTTGGATGTGGAGGTGTGCGTAATGAAGCATCATTCCTAGACAAACATTGATGTGAAATATTATCAAAGTCTGGCAAGGGGTTAGAGATATTGTGAAAAAAACAATAACTTTAACGCATTTCTGTTACAAAACCGGTGAACATTACAAGTAAATAAATGACCTTGACCTTCAGACTTTGGATGTGGGGGTGTGCGTAATGAAGCATCATCCCTAGACAAACATTGATGTGAAATATTATCAATGTCTGGCAAGGGATTAAAGAGATATTGTGAAAAAACAATAACTTTAACGCATTTCTGTTACAAAACCGGTGAACATTAGTAATAAATATGACCTTGACCTTCAAAATTTGGATGGGGTGTGTGCGTAATGAAGCATCATCCCTAGACAAACATTGATGTGAAATATTATCAATGTCTGGCAAGGGATTAAAGAGATATTGTGAAAAAACAATAACTTTCAACGCATTTGCCTTACAAAAAGACCGGACGACGACGGAAAAAGCGCCGACTATAGTCGACAAAAACCGGACGACGGAAAAAGCGCCGACTATAGTCGCGCCTCTGCTAAAGCAGGCGCGACAAAAACCGGATGACGCGGACGAGGACGACGGAAAAAGCGCCGACTATAGTCGCACCTCTGCTAAAACAGGCGCGACAAAAAATGAAAACATTTTCTTGAATACTAAACCTTCCAACAATAAAACTAAATTGCATTGTTGAATAACCAGTAGTCGACATAACCAATAGTTGGACAAAATGATTACATTCAAACACATACCTGTGTCATCACTATCACTGACGTTAGCTGATTTGGGAATGACTGAATTAAACTAAGATGGTTATAGTCCCGCCGTATGGTGCATATATGTGATACAATTGCGCACATCGTGCTACAAGCATGAAACTTGGCACAATGATACATCTTGATGTACTGAACATTTTAGGATGTAGACCCACCTGGAGAAAATCCAAAATGGCCGCCATTTTCAACATGGCCGCCATTCAATACATGCATTAGAAATAATATTCTTAATGTGCGAGATAAAATCGCGTGGTTCGTGATTCCAGCACATAACTTTCTATATATATGCATTAAGAGATAGGAAACATTTTGCAATTGAATCCACCCTAAAAAAAAAAAAAAAACAACAAAATGGCCGCCGTTTGTAAAATGGCCGCTATTGTATAGCCAATTTTGAGCCACAGGGGCGGCGGAAGCCGACGATTATTGGGGGGGGGGGGGCGAAGTTTGCGACCGAAGGGCCCTATCGTGCTAGGGGGGTCCGGGGGCTTGCACCCCCGGGAAAATTTTGAAATCTAAGTGGTGTGAAACGCCATTTCCTGCATCCTCAAGAAAGTCTGGAAAATGTATTAGAATAATTATATCATTTTCACAGAATTATTGGGGGGGGGGGGCCACGGCCCCCCTCCCCCACCCCCGCTTCCGCCGCCCCTGAGCCCGTGTTAATTTAACAACGCTTATTCAACAACGCTATGATTTTAAAGCCGCAACGTGTATATGTTTACAGAAGCTGGCTGCATCAAACCACCTTTAAATCACAGCGTTGTTGGTATATGCTTAGCGAATTGGTGACATTTCATTAATCCATAAGTTGTTTCACATCTCAGTGCATACGTCCTGAGTTATAGAAACAATGTAATGTCAAAGTCACTGATAATGGCAGAGGTCGATCAAGCTACCAGTGTAGTTACTGTGACCACTGAGAGGAATGAAATGGTAGATGTTGATAAACATAGACCCCCAGCAAAATCCCGACATGTAGATTGGGAACAATGCATGTTGTGCCAGCAAACGACACACGAGGTTCTTGTTTGTCCTGCGGATACAACGCGAACAAATGTTGGAGCTGGCTATGAAACGTTAGCAAGTAATATCGAGCAGTTTAAAAGTATTCGATGTTTACCCATCGACATTGATGTGACCAGCTTATCACAACCGGATGGTCTACTGGCATCACTTACTCGACAGAGAGCCAAGTGGCACAAAACTTGTGCTAACAAATTCAGTAGTCTGAAGCTACAACGAGCGAAAAAGAGAAGATGCCCAGATGATGGATTTGCAGCTGGTGGTAGTATAGCAAAATTAACACGATCAAGTACTGGTGGAGCATCCGCTGAGAAAGAAACCTCGTGCTTTTTCTGTGGTGAAGGGTTAGAATCAGGCGGTCTTCGAAAAGCGTCCATGTTTCGTCTTCACAATCGGGTGAAGAAAGTGTGCGCGTATCTTAGACGACAGTTTGCTGTTAGGTAAACTAAGCACAGGAGACATGATGGCGCAAGACGCTGTATATCATGTCACATGTCTCCTTTCACTATACAGGAGAGCAAATAACGCAAGTACTGGTGACCAAGAAAGCAATGATAACCGTCTTCACGGCATCGCTTTTGCCGAGCTGGTGGCATACATTGAAGATGCTAGAGCAGAAAGCGGTGACACACCACTTGTGTTGAAACTAGCGGATATGTCCAAGCTGTATACAATGCGATTAAAACAGTTAGAACCTAATGTATCAATTAAGGTACAAACAACACGTCTCAAAACAGACTTCTTGATCAGTTTCCAGACATGGAGGCTCATAAGCACGGTCGCAACGTTTTGCTCGCATTTAAGGACGGGATTGGTATTGTCCTAAATGCATCACATGGCCAGGACTTTGATAATGACGCAGTCATTCTAGCGAAAGCAGCGTCAATTGTTCGCAGAGATATGTTTAATATGAAATCCACATTCAATGGATCGTTCAATTGTAACAGTCAACTGGAATCAGTTCCATTGTCACTGTCAGCATTGGTTGGGATGATCATGGACGGGCCGAATATCAAAACCCGGTCTAGCAACGAATGCGCCTCACAAGCAACTCTTTCTACAGCACAATTGTTGTACTTTAACAGCACAATACGCCGACGCGAAGGTTCTTCTTCAAAATATCACAGCAAATCACGAGAACCACCTCTTCCTATATACACAGGTCTCCTTGTACACGCAGAAACAAGAAAACGTGGACTTGTAGACAAGCTATATGATCTAGGATTGTCCATTTCTTATGACAGAGTACTATCCATATCCACAGACATGGGAACTGCAGTATGCGATCAATTTCAGAAGGATAATGTTGTGTGCCCACCCAAACTTCGCAAAGGTATTTTCACTACAAGTGCAGTTGATAATATTGACCACAACCCATCATCAACTACAGCACAAGGGTCTTTCCATGGAACAGGGATATCACTATTTCAACATCCTACAATTGACTGCACTGGAGAATGCAGAGACGTGGTCGTCCTTCGTCCGTCTGAGACAGCAACACAAATGACTATATCGGCATTGCCTGAGTCATACACAAGTGTGCCACCCGTTATCTTACGGGAAAAGGAACCGACAGTACCTGCCGCCAGTGGAGCGCTCAGAAGAAGTGAGTATCCAGTCCTATCACAAAATAGTCACATCAGTTTCAGTGGCGAGAGCATACAAAAGAAGTATGCCAAGCTGTAACACATGAAGAACAAGACATGGAAATGACATGGGCAGCTTACCATGCATCAAAACAAGCAACAGCTGACCTATTGGCAGATGTGCCGATAAACATTAGTGCGTTGCTTCCTCTCTTCCAGGAAGAGGCGAAATCGCCTGCAATGATACGGCATGCGATGAATGTTATACACAAAGCCGTACAGTTCCTAAATCCAGGCCAAACCACCTGTCATTGCATGTGACCAGCCCCTCTATGCTGTCGCCAAATTAATACAATGGAATTGGCCAGACACACATGGAGAAGACAAGTTTGTGATAATGTTCGGAGGTCTTCACATCGAAATGGCAGCACTGAAGACATTAGGAGATTGGTTACACGACAGTGGATGGACGACAGCTATTTCAGACGCCAACATTGCGTCATCTGGCTCAGCCGAGTCATTTATCAAAGCTGCCCACGTGACACGGACCCGACGCGCATCAAGTGACAGCCAGTAGTCTGTACATATTGATGCACAGCGCATTCTCACAGTATTTGAATAGTGTGGAAGATGGTGAAGATGCGTTGTCATTCGAAGAGTGGCGGGCAGTCAGTGGCTCAAATAGTCCCCAGTTCATGTATTGGTCGATTACACTGGACTTTGAGTTGACAGTGTTGGCATTCGTTCAATCTATTCGCCAGGCAATCTTTGACTTGTACAAAGAATCGTTAGCCAAACTCATACCCTGGTTCTTTGCTCTAAATCACACACACTACTCTCGTTGGCTACCCGTACACCTTCGCGATATGCTCGCACTTTCTCACACTCACCCAAATGTCGCAGCAGAGTTTGAAGCCGGACACTTTGTAGTGCGTAAAACCCACAGCCTATTCTCGGCAATAGCCATTGACCATGCGCACGAGCAAAACAATAAATGTGTCAAGGGTGACGGAGGAGTTATAGGCCTGACAGAAAGTTCTGCAGAGCTTCTGCGGTGGATGGTAGCAGGTCCTGAAGTTGCCAGAGCTATTGGAGAGTTTGAAGCAACACTGATACATAACACGCGCAAAAGGCAGCAACACACAGCTAATGTGCGTCATCACGAACAAGTGAAAAGTGTCCAGACGACCTTTCAAAAACAAGTACTTGCACTTTGTGGAGTCATTGAAAAAATGGGCAATCCATTCATGGATGGAAGTGGGGATCTATTAGTTTTAGACACGAGAGACATAGTCAGTAATGATGTAATAAGCACTGTCGAGAAGATCCAAGAGGCAGGGAAAGAACAGTTTGTACACTTTGTTGACAATAGACTAGGAATACGAACGGTGTCCCTCTTTCAACCAGTCAGACGAAACAAATTCCCCTTGTTTGGTTTTATACCATCAAGGACAGTGTCACACGAGAAGCAGCAAATTGTGTCTTTGAAAAAGAACTGTGCATTGTTCTCTCAACTGTACGTTTCGTGTCAGGTTCGAGGCGGAGATCTTGATGAGTTTTTTTGTCATGAAAATCAGGGATATCCACCGGCTCTCTCACAATTTGGACAAATACGCACTGGGACAAAGTCTGATCTTGTGCACTGTTTAGAAAAACTTGTTGATGTTCAAGAGAGTGCACCTGATGTTGAAGCATTACTCCTAGATGGTGCTGCCATTGTCCATATAGTGAAGCCTGGGGCATCGAAGACTTTCCATGCTTATGCACATGATGTCTTCATGAAGTATATCAAGTCACAACACAAGCATGTCGACAGGATTGACATAGTCTGGGACAGATATGTTCCAGACAGTCTGAAAGCAGCCGAACGCACTAGACGAGGCACAGGCACAAGGCGTCGTGTTTTGCCAGACAGCAATGTACCAAGCAACTGGGAATCTTTTCTGAAGTCGGACGAAAATAAGACCGAGCTGTTCAACTACCTGTCCGAAGTTGCCACGACTGAGGACCACGACGGAAAAGAATTAATATCCACATTCAGCGATACCGTCCTGTGTAGCAGAGACAGAGACGTCACAGAATTGTCACCATGTACACACGAAGAAGCGGATATGCGACTTCTAGTACACGCAGCTGAATGCGGACGACATGGATTCAGCCGGCTGATGATTCGAACTGTCGACACAGATGTCCGTAGTTATATGTGTATGGTCTTTTTTCGAGAGTTGAACGTCGCTGAACTGTGGATTGCATTTGGAGTTGGCAAACACTTTCGTTACATTCTATCCATGCCATTGCGGATGCATTGGGTTCGAACAAATGCAGAGCTCTTCCAGTATTCCACGCGCTCACTGGTGTGACCACCAAACGTCCTCCTTTGCTGGACGAGGGAAGACTACTGCATGGAAGACATGGATGAGTGATGATGGTGTGACCGACTCGTTCGTCGCGCTGAGTACCACACCAACTGGTGCCACGGTCAAGGAGAAGATGCCGTTCATTGAGAGGTTTGTTGTTGTCATGTATGACAGGACAAGTACATGTCAGACAGCGAATAAGGCACGCAAAGACTTGTTCACCAGGAAAGGGAGGCCTATTGATGCTCTTCCACCAACTTCCGCCACCCTTTTTGAGCATACCAAACGAGTGGCCTATCAAGCGGGTCACTGTTGGGGACAGTCATTAACTCCACGTCCAGTCATTCCGTCACCATGTGACTGGGGATGGAAGAAATATACGGCCCAAACATGGGAACCAATATGGACCACCCTACCCGAAGCGTCGAAGGTCTGTCAGCAGCTCATCAGGTGTGGATGTCAATCGGTGAGGGGATGTGCTGGTCGTTGTAAATGTGTCAAAGCATGTATGCAATGCACTGCATTGTGCAAGTGTGGCGGCGATTGCGAACGTGACTAGTCATACAAATAGCAATAATGATATCCACATGACAAACAAAGACAGCGTCATGCGATTTTGCAGACCGCTGAACACCACTACCAGACAAATGGTGTTATCCCGTCCGTTCATCTGTGTCATAGGATGTGCCCAAATAGGCACAGTAAATGGGGCACATACACAATGGAAAGTCAAACGTGTACACCTGTCAGAATGAGAGTAATGCTCAACGACCAACAATGATAGGAAAATAATAACAGCATTGATGGATGCTTGTAGAATACAATACTTGTTATCGAGACGATAACTGAATACAGAGATCCGCTATAATTACCTAGTATGACCATCACAGATAAACAATAGACCACAAGTAGTGCCATAACCCTTGGCAAGAAACACATCACAATACATAATTACCTGAAGCATAGTAAATAGTGGACATAGCATTTACAGTTCGTGTCATTTAGAAATTGGAATTCGATGCCCTTCTATAAATGGCAGCCATCTTGATTTATATGAATATTTACTCATGAAGCAATAACAGTACATTAGCTTACCGTCATAAATGAAAGATTTTCAAATATTTTACGACAATTATGTTGAAGAACGCATGTATTGCTATTTTACCTCGAATTTGGCGGCCATTTTGAAAACTAGTCACTATGTTGACATTTATCAAAAAAATATAATTTACACTTTGTTCTATACCTCTTATTATCCCATATGTGAAATTTTCAAGAACATGATCGACAAATTGGCTTGATAAAATAATTTTTAAAAATTACTGTATAATTTATGGCGGCCATCTTGAAAATGGCCACCATCTTGATTTTTTCAAGTGGGTCTACATCCAAAAAAAATCGGTTTATATATTTCTATAACTGTGCCAAGTTTCATGCTTGTAGCAAAATGTGCGCAATTGTTTCACGGATCTGCCCCACTATTAGTTTGAGTGAGCGTTTAATTTTCTTGTAATTTATAATGGCCCATACTGTTATCAAATGTCCTAAACTTTTTGTGATGAGGGGGGCCCACGGGCCCCACTTTAAAAATTCCTGGAATGAACATTGAGGGTTTTGTAATTTCGTACCCATAGGTGCATGTTTTTTTTGTCATTTTGTACCTATAGCCACGAATTGACCGTGATGTTTGGTCGTTTCGGACATTGGGAGTTGTTTGTTCATTACATTGAATTGTGTCCAGCATACATGTGTACATTACAGTTTGTGCTGGAGTTCTAATGAGACATCAGCTAGACCTGCTACATGTATGTGTGTATGGTCATAGTAATTTATTATGCAGTCTATGCTGGCTGCACATGACAAGTGTTGTACATTTTGCAGACATGGGCTAGGCACATTTGTCTGGTTTTCCTAAAGTTTTGTCAGAAAAGTTCCAATAAACTGTGTGCAAATATTTGACTTACTGGACAAATGTCCTATTCAATAATTTTGGTTCTGAAACACATGTATTTAGTGGATTATAGCGTGGTTACACTGTATGAAGCGTCATTGCGAGGTCATAGTGTGTCATAGCGAGGTCAAACTGTATTAAGTGTTATAGCGAGGTTAAACTGTATTAAGTGTTGTATTGCAATGTTACACTATATTAAGTGTGACATAGCGAGGTTACACTGTATTAAGTGTGATATAGCGAGGTTAAACGATGTGGTATAACGATGTTACACTGTATCCAGCAACTCACCAGCAGCTGTATCTGTGTCTTGAGAACGCTCTTCAGTATCGCCTTGTACCCGGGGATGTCCTTGAGTACGTCCAGGTCAGCCGACATCTTGTCCACACCGTATCACACGATTGTCCCACACCGTATCACACGACTGTCCCCCACCGTATCACACAATCGTTTCCACACCGTATCACACGATCGTCCCACACCGTAGCACACGTTCGTCCTGCAACGTCTCCCACAACTGTCCAGCACCAAATCCCACAACTGTCATGCACCGTATCCAACAACTGTCCCGCACTTTCGCGCATCAAACAACTACCGCCACGCACAGTATCATACAACTGTTTCGCACATGTACACAAAATGTCTGAGCGTTCTATAGTTTGATCAGGCCAAAAGTCACAATACATTTAAGTCTGATTGCCGTCAATGTTATGGTTTCCACAATTGCCAATTGTCAGTCTTTGTTAGCCAATGGTTCTACAGTTCATCTCACAGCCATATACCTGAAACACAGAAGAATAGAGTGGAATCATAACTCTGCTATGGACAGTAGATTGACACAATTAAAATCATAGAATAATTTTTTTTGGGGAGGGTGACTTTTTTGTCATTACATTTTAATATATTTTAGATTTAACAAACATACACCAGCATTATTTTTGTTGATTTCAATACGATTTTTTTCTCTCAGATATTCATGAATTTTGTCGATAAAAATTTCATTTCTATAAACAACTAGATTGGTCAGTAAGCGAGGCTTACGGAATACCCCCCGCGTGGGCCCAGGTACCCCTAAAATATGTACAAATTTCCAAGTGTGTGGGCTTGTGACCTTGACTCTGGGATTAGCGCGAGCGGCATGAACGTGAATTTGTCACAGGGTGGTAGAGGTCCATTGGAGCAATGAGTGTGTGAAATATGAAGCAGATCCGAGCAAGGAAATAGAAGTTATAACCGATTTCTCTGATGTTAAGTTTTGTAAAGAGACTACCGTATAACCTCGAATTAATGCCCCCGGAGGCGTTACATTTTACAAAAGGGAGGGGCGTTTATTTGTCAAAGGGTGGTAGAGGTCCATTGGAGCAATGAGTGTGTGAAATATGAAGCAGATCCGAGCAAGGAAATAGAAGTTATAACCGATTTCTCTGATGTTAAGTTTTGTAAAGAGACTACCGTATAACCTCGAATTAACACCCCCGGAGGCGTTACATTTTACAAAATGGGGGGCCGTTTATTAGCCAGTAAAAAAAAAAAAAAATAAAAAAAAAAATAAAATTTACCAAGGACCGACAATTTCAAACACAAATAAGGATTTAAGGATTATTTGTGTTTACTTTTAGTGTATTGATTTTATTGGGGGGGGGGCGTTTAAAGATTATTTGTGTTTGAAATTGGCGGTCATTGTTTTTTTGTTTTATTTGGGGGGGGGTCGTTTATTAGCCAGTAAAAAAGAACAAAATTTACCAAGGACCGCCAATTTCAAACACAAATAAGGATTTAAGGATTATCTGTGTTTGAAATTGGCGGTCATTGGTCATTTTATTTGTGGGGGGGGGGGAGGGTTTATTAGGAGGGGGCGTTAAGTCGAGGTTATACGGTATGTATGTGACGTTGACCTCGAGATCAGCGGGGATTTGTCACAGCATATGAAATATTAAGTATTTTCAATGAAAGAAATAGAAGTTACTAGAAATGTGGCCTGTCGGCACATGAATGCCCCCGCTGGCAGCCAAAGAAAACGAGGCATATTTGATTATAAGCCATTTACCCGAGCGTTAAGGTTTCGAACGCACCAAGTCTGTGACCTTGACCCTGGGCTTAGCGGGGGTGGGACGAATGTGGATTTGTCACAGGGCGGTAGAGGACCATTGGAGCAATGCGTGTGTGAAATGTGAAGCAGATCCGAGCAAGGAAACAGAAATTATAAGCCATTTACACAGCGTCAAGGTTTCGAAAGCACCAAGTCTGTGACCTTGACCCTGGGCTAGCAGGGGGTGGGACGAATGTGGATTTGTCACAGGGCGGTAGTGAGGACATTGGAGCAATGCGTGTGTGAAATGTGAAGCAGATTCCGAGCAAGGAAACAGAAATTATAAGCCATTTACCCAGCGTTAAGGTTTCAAAAAGCACCAAGTCTGTGACCTTGACCCTGGGCTTAGCGGGGCGGGGGGACGAATGTGGATTTGTCACAGGGCGGGTTGTAAGCGGACCATTGGAGCAATATGCTGTGTGTGAAATGTGAAGCCAGATCCGAGCAAGGAAACAGAAATTATAAGCCAATTTACCCAGCGGATTAAGGTTTCGAAACAAGCACCAAGTCTGGTGACCTTGACCCTGGGCTTAGCTCGGGGGCGGGACGAATGTGGATTTGGTCACAGGGGTGCGGTAGAGGACCATTGGTAGCCAAATTGGCGTATTGGTGTTTGTGTGAAAATGTGAAGCAGATCCGAGCAAAGGAAACAAGAGGAAATTATAAGGCCATTTTTTACACAGCGTTAAGGGTTTCGGGACGTTACGTACGTTCGGACGCCGGTAACACTATATGCCCCCCTCACCATTCGGTGGCGGGGGCATAATAACATATTTCTCTGATGTTAAGTTTTGTAAAGAGACTAAGTATGTGACCTTGACCTTGGGATCAGCGGGGGTTGGACAGTCGTAGATTTGTCACAGCATGATAGTACAACCTTAGAGGAATGCACAAGTGAAATAATAAGAATTTTCAATGAAGGAAATAGAAGTTATAACTTATTTCTCTGATGTTAAGTTTTGTAAAGAGTATTTGACCTTGACATTGGGATCAGCGGGGGTTGAACGGTCATGGATTTGGCACAGCATGGTAGTAGAGCCTTACAGGAATGCATGTGTGAAATATTAAGCATTTTAGATGAAGGAAATAGAAGTTATAACAATATTTCTCTGATGTTAAGTTTTGTAAAGAGACTAAGTATCTGATCTTGACATCAGCGGGGGTTGGATGGTCGTGGATTTGGCACAGCATGGTAGTAGAGCCTTACAGGAATGCATGTGTGAAATATTAAGCATTTTAGATGAAGGAAATAGAAGTTATAACAATATTTCTATGATGTTAAGTTTTGTAAAGAGACTAAGTATTTGACCTTGACCTTGGGATCTGCGGGGGTTGGACGGTCGTGGATTTGGCACAGCATGGTAGTAGAGCCTTACAGGAATGCATGTGTGAAATATTAAGCATTTTAGATGAAGGAAATAGAAGTTATAACAATATTTCTCTGATGTTAAGTTTACGGACTAAGTATTTGACCTTGACCTTGGGATCTGCGGGGGTTGGACGGTCGTGGATTTGGCACAGCATGGTAGTAGAGCCTTACAGGAATGCATGTGTGAAATATCAAGCATTTTAGATGAAGGAAATAGAAGTTATAACAATATTTATCTGATGTTAAGTTTTGTAAAGAGACTAAGTATTTGACCTTGACCTTGGTATCAGCGGGGGTTGGATGGTCGTGGATTTGGCACAGCATGGTAGTAGAGCCTTACAGGAATGCATGTGTGAAATATTAAGCATTTTAGATGAAGGAAATAGAAGTTATAACAATATTTCTCTGATGTTAAGTTTTGTAAAGAGACTAAGTATTTGACCATGACCTTGGGATCTGCGGGGGTTGGACGGTCGTGGATTTGGCACAGCATGGTAGTAGAGCCTTACAGGAATGCATGTGTGAAATATTAAGCATTTTAGATGAAGGAAATAGAAGTTATAACAATATTTCTCTGATGTTAAGTTTACGGACTAAGTATTTGACCTTGACCTTGGGATCTGCGGGGGTTGGACGGTCGTGGATTTGGCACAGCATGGTAGTAGAGCCTTACAGGAATGCATGTGTGAAATATCAAGCATTTTAGATGAAGGAAATAGAAGTTATAACAATATTTCTCTGATGTTAAGTTTACCCGGACGGACGGACAACCTGACTCCAGTATACCCCCCCACAACTCGTTGCGGGGTGTATAATAAAAGCTCAAAATATTTTACCACTACTATTTACATGCATATTGAAATAACTCTCAAATTATTTAATTTAAAAATATGCCACAGGAAAATGCCACTTTACAAGAGTAAGCCATCATGTAGTCACTGTTCTCCTGGATCCGCGCCCCTAAGCTCATACATTCATATTGTGTGTTATATTCAGATTAATTCCTGAAAATGTACACAACAACATAAAGTTCAAACACTTGACTACGAGTGCACATAAGGCCAAAAGAAACTAGAAAATGTGTTCATAGAACACGGACGCCCCACGTATCGCTTTGATAATAAATGAGGCCAAATTTACCCGAGCGCTAAAGTTTTGTGACGGACGGACAAGGGTAACACTAAATCACTGTATCGTGGTGGGGCATAAAAAAAGAGTTGTGTTTCCGGTAACGGCTCCCAAAATATGCTGGGTAGGTCGGTCGGGTTTTTTTTTGTTTAATATGTATGTCCCTCCATGCCTGTATATATCATGTTTTTGTGACAGATGGTTC
Organism: Conchocele bisecta; assembly: GCA_029237695.1. NCBI lineage: Eukaryota > Metazoa > Mollusca > Bivalvia > Lucinida > Thyasiridae > Conchocele > Conchocele bisecta. The sequence continues at coordinate 4,895,228 of CM055279.1, forward strand.
TAATTCTGTTTAATGTTGTAGATACTCGCGACTTAGTCACGGAAAGGAGCATCTTTGCCCCTTTCCGGTGGCCACAAGCGGCAAATTTCGTCGTGACAAAGCGAAAATCGGCCATTTCAGCCTGTTGTTGTTTGTCTAAACTTCAGCCGCTGACTTTTTCGGCGCTAACGTAACGATAAAAAACGATTAATCCGAATGGTGGTACAGTTTATAAAACACAACGAATTTCATGACAAATAACCCACCCAAGTCACCTAATTGATCTTGAAACTTCTCATCAGGTTCATGCCCTACAACTTTTTGCATATTTGAGTGACATTTCTTGATCACTCATACAATACAAATATAAAAGTGTTGCTGCCTAGATGCATCAAATTTAAATATGGTGATGTCCAGATTCACCTAGCAATCAACATATATCACAAGTTATGTATAATTTGTGAATAGACCCTCTTCAGATTAAGGAAGTATGTAGAAAAATCATAAAATAGGTGGTAAATTACAGTTGTATGTAACTGTAACTTAGAAAACCGTGGGAAACAACTTAAAATACCTTTTTAAAACAATTTTCAAGTAACACTATTCTTAGAATATGGATATTCACTTGTTTTCTAGAGGCATGAATCAATGAGAAGGCACAAATCAATGAGAATTAAGGGTTTATCAAAACAGTCATGAAGAGTTGAATAAGTGTCGATTGCGTAGCTGTTTACACATTGAGTTTGCTTACGTTCACGAACTTCGGACACGCAAGGTACGAACTGATCAGGGTACGAGTTGTAAGTTTTCGGTACGAAAATGTTTGTGACCAGGAAACAATAAATCCGACGCTACAACACTACTGGTGTCAGTACAAAAATATAAAATAAGGTATTCACTGTCAATAAGGAGGCATGTCAACCACTTACGAATTATTGTAATGTCAACTATACCAAAATATAGCACGAAATTTACCCCGCTTCTTTGAAAAATAATGGAGCTGTTGCTGGACTTGTTTGTAGACTTCCTGGACCCGGTATCACTAAATGGCGTAATGGTAGATTTTTGTAAATGGTAACATTGTAACGTAATGGTGAAACTGGGGTGTAATTGTGGATTATGATACTATAATATAGATAGATAATGGTGATATTTCAGGCGCGGATACAGAAATAATTGCAAGCGGGGGGGGGGGGGGGGGTCTGTAATTAAAATTCGGCGTACCCGACCTCCGCGCGCGCGAAATTGTAAAGTCGGGGGATCTGGGGGTCCTCCCCTAAGAAATGTTTAAATGCCAGATCGCCGCAGATGCGATTTCCTGACACCTAGGCCACGACACGAACAAAGTGCCGGAAGCAGGGGTGGGGTCCGGACCCCCCCCCCCCCCCACTGTATCCGCACCTGTATTTGTATACCATGATTGGTGCTGGTGGCGTTATTGGCGGGAGACATACTGTCTCCACGCTATTGGGATCGTGATTCTGGCCGTTTGCACGGGTCTACTTTCGGAAGTGGCTCTCTGTTCATCGGGGGACGTCTCAATAGGCTCAATTTGCGTTCGCAATTAACAACAGTCAGGTGACATTTAAAGTCAACGAGTGAACTGAAAGCAAGTTATTAATAGCAACGGCAATGCTCAACATTATGTGCAAAATAGTTGGCATGCCCAACTTTACTTTTGAAGAGAACAAATTGCTGTTATTGAGACGCCCCCCGTATCGTGTACCACGCAGTCGCAATGCGACGTCGAATGCCATTTCTTTTTCATAGTGTGGTTTACGGGCGATTTTCGAAAAATTACCCTCTGGGTGAGCGAAACAAAATTCATGAAAACATTTTGCCGTTCATGCAGCATACACGTATGTAGGCCTACGCCCAGTCATAATTTTGAAAACATTTCACATAATACGTCTGCAATATACCTCGTAAAACGGTTTATTAGTCGGACATAAAGCACCTTTGCTTCATCAACCTATTTGTGTTTAGAGCAGGCTGTATTTTACAAACACCAGTAACTGATCAAGTTCTCCAAATTTGCAGATTGTACATCCAATAATCAACATCGAATATATTTCTAACAAGGAATTTCTGAGTATGCAAATTCACAAGTGGCTACTTGTCTCCCGCCAGTCAGTACTTTCAGTACTTTGATTTTTACTAGGTTAGCTCATTTGGAGCTACCTAGTATAGCAGTCGTAGAGATGGAATGTCAACTATTTCTACATTTAAAACTACCATGCATTATCAGTGTCGAAATTATAAAGTTTCATTACTGAATTTTACTGAATTAGCACATGTAAACTAAAGAATAAAGCACACAGTCTGAATTATTTAATTATATATTTACGTTATAGTCAATGTGTTGTCATACTGTCCCATTAAACAATAGTTAACTGAACTGTCACCAGAGGTATCGCACCAGTTTGGTGGAAGGATACCTCGCGGCCATTATGGCGACTTGTGAGGCCATACTTATAAAGTTAATTATTTTTTATATTTTTGAGAGTGGAGGGGACAGGGGTAAATAGGGCGCTGTGTGTGTCTTGTTTTTTATTTTATTTTTATGAAGAGTTTTTGTAAATAGTGTTAACAAACAATAATTAATGATTTATCTTCAAATATATTCAAATAAAAAAATAATCTGGCATTTCTGTTTAGGGGCGGGTGGAGATTATATATGGTAGTACATTATTTTTATATTGCCTGATGATTTTTATGAAGAGTTTTTGTAAATAGTGTTAACAAACAATAATTAATGATTTATCTTCAAATATATTCAAATAAAAAAATAATCTGGCATTTCTGTTTAGGGGCGGGTGAGATTATATATGGTAGTACATTATTTTTATATTGCCTGATGATCTCTGAACAGAGCCGTCGGACACACAGGTTGAAGTTTTGTTTGTATATTTAATGTATTTATAGACCATGGTCCGTCACTTCAACCTGTGGCCGGACACACGCCACACCGATGCTGTGTATTGAGGGAGCAACTGTTTAGTAGATTCAGCCGCTGATTTTCCGGCTCATTCTCTCCAGTTGGTATTTGGTCAATATTATTTGTTGTTTTTCATACACGGTGAAACGTTTGAATAGTAAATTGAATCTGTTGATGTAGCTGGGTGTCAGACATCACCATTGTGGATGTCTTCATAAATGTTTTGTTGATATGTCTTTATTATTTGAAAGTATAATGGATTGACAGGGAACATCAAATTTAATTGTTAGAGTACATAAGTTAGATCTGAAGATTTTCGGATGTGCGAAGCCATGTACATTTCCATGTGTTTTCAAATTGATTCACGTAGTACAACAGCAATGGCGCATCCTTGAGCTCGCGTGAACTGGCTGACATGTGACACACATATGTCTAGTGTTGAGTATCATATCTGTCAACATACAAACATAGGCGAACTTTATTTGTATACTTAATTGTTTCTGATAGTTATCAAAATATATGTAAAGTGTGCTAAGCCACGTACACTGACTGTATATTTCTGCCTGTAAATATTCTGTTCTGATTTTGGGATTTTTCTTCTTCCCTACATATCAAATATATTATATTTTGACCATGCCAACAAACCTAAAATGACGTTAGCTGTGGGGGTGGGGGGGGGGTGGGGGAATGAATGATAATGGGGAAATGACGGATAATGACGTGTGTCGTGAATGATGGCTATTTTTTTAGGGAAAATTGTGAAAAAATTAAGGGTGTATATATGGTGTTTATAAATGGCATAGCAACACAAGTTTAGCAATGTAATTAATATATAGTAATGGAATTTCATCAAATATTTTGAGGATGGTTTTATTCTTTGGAAATTGATATAGGCCAGGGTGTGATATAATGAGTTGGAATATATTTTGTTGCAAAATAGCCAATATACTGAGTTTATACTTACATTAAAATAAGCAATCGATGTACTGTTATACAAATGCAATAACGTTCTATAACAAAACAAACAACAACACTTTAATTGTATACGTACATGTATATGACGAAATGGTATGTGTATATACATTTCTCTTACTTTGTCAACTGTCAGAAAACAAATAGACATCACTAATTGACTTTTTATATAATGGGTCTTATGGCCTGCGTGATTAGCATCGATTGCCTGTATAATGTGTGACCCGCCTAGAGAAAGGAATATGTCGACTTGCTTATCAGTGTAGCCCCTAATAAAAAACACACGTTCTTTCAGCATAATACCTGCCCGTACTTATGGAACACGTTCTGGAAAGCAGGTAGTTTGATTGGTTGAGAGTGAGTATATACAGCTCAACATTGACTAGAAACAAGATTGCTACCGCGCTCCATACCACTCGTGAGGGTAGCAATTTGACCCCATAAAAAATGACTTTATTGCAAACAAGTAGCTTTCATATGTGAATTTAACATGGGGAAAAGGAGCTGGTGACTGACCTGGAGGGTCTAAATCTCTGAAACCTGGCTATACAGCACGGACATGAGATAAACCAAAACAAATTTTTTGAAATTTCTTGTTTATCCCCCCTATCAAGCTCCCCGCCGTCCACGAATACCATGTTAATATCATACAGTTGATTTAATTTCGTTAAATAAAAGAAATGGGAATAGTGACCTTTTTATTATTTGCGAAAAGTATCTAATATGGATATTTAATTTGGTCGGCAGGTCGGCAGGAAAACGTGAAACAAACAGTAAACACTCATGCATATCCACATATAATTTCGAAAATAACCAAGAAAATCATACGAACAAAATTGTATATCAGACGTCATATACTGTTGTGGATTTCATGTTTGTGACACCTGACAGCCAGATGCCTCGTAGAAAATTGTATTAACTGTTGGAACTGTGTGGCCTCTGATCATGTACCACAACCATTTAGTTTAAAGGTACAGTCCCACTCCGTATGAACAAACTGTTCTTTATAGGAATTAAATAAGTGTATAATTGTGTCACTATATCACCAATTCTAAAACTTACGAGTGCCCGCTATACATATATAATCATTTAGTAATATTTATTTTACTGATAGTGACGCGCGGTGGTATCAGGCTATTTTCATATGTAAATGAGGCATGATATTTTTTAGTTATTTATACCAATTAAATGCATCACTTTAATTTTTTTTTATTTTCGACAGATTATAATGTATGAGCATTGGATATCAAAAAATAAATACAGAGAATAAATATTAATGTCTGTTAACAGTTAAAGGAAACACAGTTATCGCCCCTGATAGCAGTGTGTACATTTATGTCTTCTATACAATGTATACCAATGTCAATCAATACGTGGGGTAATGGTTAATGAATGTTTATTTTGCCAGAAAATGTCTCAGATGATGTCTCTGATATAAAGAACATATTGTGCCTATATAATGAGTGGGCATGTACCTTTAACACATGTCATAGGTCGCACACATACATTTTTGACAATGTGTATACGTGGCTGTGACCGATTTACATTTATTGAGCATATATAGGCTGCATATGCAGCATATGCTCAATAAATGTAAATCCAATGGGAAATGGGGTGTATAGGTGGTGGTTTTACAAACACCGTTTCCTTGATGCCCAGTTTATCATATGACAATTTCACCTTCCTTATAGGTTAACTCTTCCACTAAATTGTACGTGTGATTATGCATTTTTGTTATATGCTCATCTATAGATGCCGTTATATTTTTTGTCTGGGCATTCCGTTACAACAGTCGAGAGTCACGGCTTAAACGAGTCAGTTGAGAGGAGGCCTTACTTGAAGCAGGGACCATACAGCTTCGTCCCAGCTTGAAGTTATCATCTTGGTAGTTGATCTTTTCCCTTATATTTAAGGATAGAAAATAATACCTTCCAAGGTGGCCGTATTAGCTCAGTAGGTAGTGCGTCGGGACTGCGGATCGGGAGACCCTGGGTTCGATTCCCACCTCACCTGCTCCGAATGGCCGATTCGTGACATGATATGACAAGACAAGACAACTTCGTGCTAGACTAGCTAGTCATTTCGGATGGAGACTTAAATAGTCTGTCCCGTCGTTAAATCAAATAATTTCCATACCCGGTGGTCGCTACCAGCAATTGTTACAATATATAGTTATCTATATGTACGGAAGCCCAAATCGAAGCCTCTTTGTACGAAGCTCGAATTTTCAAGATCTTTTCTCGAATTTTCAAGATCTTTTCTTGAATTTTCAAGTTCTTTTCTCGCTCGAATTTTCAAGATCTTTTCTCAAATTTATTAGATCTTTCCTTGAATTTTCAAGATTATTTCTTGAATTTTCAAAAAAAAATCTTGAATTTTCAAGATCTTTTCTTGAACAATTAGTTTTTTTCTTGAATTTTCAAGATCTTTTCTTGAACAATTTCAAGAAAAGATCTTGAAAATTCAAGAAAAGAACTTGAAAATTCAAGAAAATATCTTGAATAAATGGAAATTAAAAAAAAGTGAAGTGGCCCTAATGGGCTTCCGTATTAATTATTTATATTTAAATGACAACTCTAGATGTATACTACTGTGTACTCGTTCAGTATGGTCTGCTGTATACGGTTGTGCAGATATATTCAAGACTGTATTACAGTCGCAAATTTATATTTATCCCGTCAACTATGTCGCTACTAGACGTGAAAAGCAGGTACGTGTATTTTTTCTCGTTCACGTCTAGTAGATACGTCATTATGTATGACGTTACGTCATTATGTGAATGACGTAACACGATAATCTCAGGCGCGGATACAGGGGGGGGGGGGGGACGAAAAAAGACGAAAATCTACAATACTCGAATAGTTGGATGACTTTTTTCGTGGCCTAGGTGTCAGGAAATCGCATCTGCGGCGATCTGGCATCTAAACATTTCCTGGGGGAGGACCCCCAGACCCCCCTACTTTACGATTTCGTGCTCACAGAGGTCGGCTATGCCGAATTTTAATTACAGACCCCCCCCCCCCCCCTGCAATTATTTCTGTATCCGCGCCTGAATCTTGTCGCTTCAGAAGACAAACTTATGAGGCCACAAATGCATTTTTAGAGACATTTGAACAACTTTGATGTGGTTAACGGGATAAATAGAATATTATTATAGTGTCATGAGCGTGAATAAATATCTGACTCGGCTCGAAATCAGGATGTGCTCGGCAAGCCTCGCCCATCCTGATTTCTCAGCCTCGACAGATATTTATTCACGTTCATGACACTATACTAATATTCTCTATGAATTTGCACATATATAATCGTGCATGGACAGTTGAACGTGAATGTGTACAGTAATTTGGGGCATGCTCAGATGTACAAAATGCGTTTACACCTGCCCTCCCCTCTTGTGAATACCCACACCCCCAAAACCCCACCGGAGCCTCAGCCACGACAAAGACTTTGGCGGGAACATGGTTAGGCGGGAATTACCCTAGTTACTTCCCTTGTATGTTCTCTTCCTAATTTACAGAAGGCGCAAAAGAACAAAGAATTTTTAAACGAAGCCACTTGCTTGGCATTTTTTGCCTAGTTTGGTGTCAACATATCATGTAAGCCTATTAATACATTATTAATTTGGGAGCGAATAACTTTATGTTTGTTGTTGCAGCGATTTCGAATTATGTAGTTTGCAGATTATTTGTAAATGAAGTGAAATAAATGTCATATTAGCAAACCGGTGTTTCTTATTGTTTCTGTCCGTAAAATATGTCCACATGTCTAGGTCCACCACATTGATTTTTCATACATAAACAAACCAACGATCACACATTTTGCTATTTTTTGCCATGTAATGTATAACATTCCACTTCCCTTCCTTGAAACAAAAAGGCATATGTGTACGTGCCGTGTCTTTGAAAAAACCAAGTTTTACATTTATGAAAAACACTATAAACCTTAACGTCTGGAAGCAAGTGAAGCATCAGACCACAAGATGGGGAAAATGTAACAATTAACCAATATAATGTATGTACAAGTAAATTTTGGAGCTATTTTCTAAAAAAAAGTAATGAAAACTCCCATCTATTTCAACAAGCATTATGGGAGTCGGCTAGCTGCATGTTTTTCCGCTTTATAGGCAACGGGTTGCACTATATCGCTACACCACGCTACACAGTAAAAATGTACATAATAGCATTTACACTTCGCGCACTAAAATAGAGAAAACTAGAAAAAGTCGATGGCGCGCCATCGCAATATACCCACTTTCCCCAAATGCTAAGTCCGAAAGGGGGAGGTAATCCATGATGGAGGGTCGGATAAAAAATCCGAATTCACTGCGCATCAGCACATCAAAACGAAGCTACGAACCAAATATCAGACGCGTAGGTATTAAGGTGGAAAAGTTTTTCGACCTACGAGGAAAAATAGTGAAATTCTAAGTCTGAAAGGGGAAGATAATCCATAATGGAAGGTCGGATCAAAAATCCGAATTCACTTTGCGCATCATAACGAAGCTACATATCAAATATCAGAAATGTAGGTATTAAGGTGAGAAAGTTTTTCGACTTCCAATGAAAAATAGGGAAATTCTGAGTCCGAAAGGGGGAGATAATCCATGATGGAGGGTCGGATCAAAAATCCGAATACACTTTGCGCATCTGCACATGATAACGAAGCTACATACCAAATATCAGGCGCGTAGGTATGAAGGTGAAAAAGTTTTTCGAGTTACAAGGAAAAAGTGGGAAATTTTGAGTCCGAAAGGGGGAGATAATCGATGATGGAGGGTTGGATGAAAAATCCGAATTCACTTTGCACATCTGCACATGATAACGAAGGTACATACTAAATATCAGGCGCGTAGGCATGAAGGTGAAAAGTTTTTCGAGTTACAAGGAAAAAATGGGAAATTGTGAGTCCGAAAGGGGGAGATAATCCATGATGGAGGGTCGGATGAAAAATCTGAATTCACTTTGCGCATTTGCACATGATAACGAAGGTACATACCAAATATCAGGCACGTAGGAATGAAGGTGAAAAAGTTTTTCGAGTTACAAGGAAAAAATGGGAAATTCTGAGTCCGAAAGGGGGAGATAATCCATGATGGAGGGTCGGATGAAAAATCCGAATTCACTTTGCGCATCTGCACATGATACCGAAGCTACATACCAAATATCAGGCGCGTAGGTATGAAGGTGAAAAAGTTTTTCAAGTTACAAGAAATGTGACGGACGGACGGACACTCGTGACGAAAACAATATACACATTTTTTCCTAAAAAAGTGGGTATAAAAATAGTTGCAGCCTGTAACTCTGTGACCCTCCCGTACGTACTAGAGTTACAGTTCCTCCCATAGCATTCCTTTTATTACATTGTAGTTTCTACTGGTAGAAATCCTGCCTATGCAATACTAGAAATCAATGGATTAATACAAAATATCTGTACATTCTAAGACCAAAAATGTGTATACACACAGCAGGGTGTGACGAAACAGTTGATCCTTTCTTATTAAAACTACATGTTATTATCAAGCTGTCAACTGTTTAAATAACCAATATTGTCCTTAAAACAGAATTAGGCTGAAATTTGTTTAAAAAGGCAGGAAAAATTATGTGCAAAATCATATTTCCCGGTGACGGAAAATACCGACGGGGCCCCTGGTATTTTCCGACTAACCCTGTTCTAAAGTAGTTTTTATCCTTTCAGAATATCCAAGGAATAAAATTTTGTCTACTTAGAAACTGGAGTCCAACAAAAATATTTCATGCAAGTTTTGGCTGGTACCGATTTGGTGTCTTTAATAGATTCTAGCTTAAATTTACTTAGTAAGTCTTGTGCATTGGTAAATTTATGAAATAATTAATGTAATTATGCTAGTTTCACAAAACTGACATTTTCTTTGTATAAAAAATTCACAAAATTGCTCATAATTAACATTTGAAGTGCGAATCAGATCTGATTCGCTACTCTGCAGGGGAATGTTATGGGAGGAACTGTAACTCTGGTACGTACAGTACGGGAGGATCACAAGAGTTACTGGCTGCAAGTAAGAAAACACCTGCAGGGTGTTGACGCTCATACTTCACTATAGCTTAGAAAATGTCAGCTCTACGGATGTGTTTTAATATTTCATACACGTTTTATATTTTCTGTATCCGTGAGAGCTGAGACCCCATTAATATAAACATTGGTCACAATAACAGCCCAATCTGTCCTGGCATTTTGTGACACAGTCGGACGCGGAGCAGTTTAACACTTCAGTCATGTTAAAAACTCTCGTAGGCCAATAATACTTTCTATTCCCATTTTTGTAAACCAACTGTCAAATCACCCCGTTTCGTGCTGTCTACCGCCATTTTTAGGTGGCAACACAAATTTGTGCACAATAATTCTGTGTCCCCCCTAAACACTGCAAAGGCTCACAAAAGACACAAAGGTCGCAAAGGATGCGAGTCTCCGCTGGATATATAGTCTTAACCAATGTGGGAACAGTGTAGAATCTGATAAGACTGAATGCCAAAATCCCCTAGATCTGTAGCCTCAACAAGTGGTTATGTTCAAGATGGGAAACATTGTAGACCCTGATCAGACTGTGAACACAAGTTTCCCCTAGATCTATAGCGTCAACAAGTGGTTATGTTCAAGATGGGAAACATTGTAGACCCTGATCAGACTGTGAACACTAGTTTCCCCTAGATCTATAGCCTCAACAAGTGGTTATGTTCAAGATGGGAAACGGTGTAGACCCTGATCAGACTGAACGCAAGTTTCCCCTAGATCTATAGCCTCAACAAGTAATTATGTACAATATTGGAAACATTGTAGACCCTGATCAGACTGAATTCATATTTCCCTTATATGTATTATGTATAGTCTCAACAAGTAATTATGTACAATATGGGAAACATTGTAGACCCTGATCAGACTGTGAATGCAAGTTTCCCCTAGATCTATAGCCTCAACAAGTGGTTATGTTCAAGATGGGAAACGGTGTAGACCCTGATCAGACTGAACGCAAGTTTCCCCTAGATCTATAGCCTCAACAAGTAATTATGTACAATATGGGAAACATTGTAGACCCTGATCAGACTGAATTCATATTTCCCTTATATGTATTATGTATAGTCTCAACAAGTAATTATGTACAATATGGGAAACATTGTAGACCCTGATCAGACTGTGAATGCAAGTTTCCCCTAGATCTATAGCCTCAACAAGTGGTTATGTACAATATGGGAAATAGTGTAGACCCTGATCAGACATTGAATGCAAGTTTCCCCTAGATCTATAGCCTCAACAAGTGGTTATGTACACTATGGGAAACAGTGTAGACCCTGATCAAACTGTGAATACAAGCTTTCCCTAGATCTATAGCATCAACAAGTGGTTATGCACAATATGGGAAACATTGTAGACCCTGATCAGACTGTGAACACAAGTTTTCCGTAGATCTATAGCATCAACAAGTGGTTATGTACAATATGGGAAACATTGTAGAGTCTGATCAGACTGAATACAAGTTTCCCCTAGATCTATAGCATCAACAAGTGGTTATGTACAATATGGGAAACATTGTAGTCTGATCAGACTGTGAATACAAGTTTCCCCTAGATCTATAGCCTCAACAAGTGATTATGTACAAGATGGGGAAACATTGTAGACCCTGATCAGACTGAGAATACAAGTTTTCCCTAGATCTATCATCTATAGCATCAACAAGTGATTATGTACAAGATGGGAAACATTGTAGAACCTGATCAGACTGTGATAACAAGTTTCCCCTAGATATATAGCATCAACAAGTGATTATGTACTAGATGGGAAACATTGTAGACCCTGATCAGACTGTGACTACAAGTTTCCCCTAGATATATAGCATCAACAAGTGATTATGTACAAGATGGGAAACATTGTAGACCCTGATCAGACTGAATACAAGTTTCCCCTAGATCTATAGCATCAACAAATGATTATGTACAATATGGGAAACATTGTAGACCCTGATCAGACTGTGAATGCAAGTTTCCCCTCTAGATCTATAGCCTCAACAAGTGATTATGTACAATATGGGAAACATTGTAGACCCTGATCAGACTGTGAATACAAGTTTCCCCTAGATCTATAGCATCAACAAATGATTATGTACAATATGGGAAACATTGTAGACCCTGATCAGACTGTGAATGCAAGTTTCCCCTCTAGATCTATAGCCTCAACAAGTGATTATGTACAATATGGGAAACATTGTAGACCCTGATCAGACTGTGAATACAAGTTTCCCCTAGATCTATAGCCCCAACAAGTGATTATGTACAATATGGGAAACATTGTAGACCCTGATAAGACTGTGAATGCAAGTTTCCCCTCTAGATCTATAGCATCATTACCAAGTGATTATGTACAAGATGGGAAACATTGTAGACCCTAATCCAGTGTTCTGCCAAGGATGCGGGATCGCTCCATTGGCGCGGAAAAATCATCAATGGCGCAAGAAAAAAATTACCGATGGGCCAATGGGCCCATTAAATATTCGGTCCGAGTTCGCGGGTTGCGAAATTAAGAAAGTCCGAACTGTGTTAGGGGCGCTCGTGAAATGTACCGGAAATGTAAAATTCGCATAGCAACAGCGCTTAGCTATACATCTATCAACGGTTTTCATTGGATGGTATATTTACATAAGTGATGCAAGTATAAAGCGAACTATTTTGGTCCGCCAATCAGAAAAGCCGTTTGAAATGCGCGTATTGTCTGGGAGCCGATGGAATGATAAAGAACTACAAATACATCATGATCATGTTTTAATGTTTATTTCCATGTTTTTTTCACAATCACAACATGCTGAAAATTTACATGAATTAATTATTGCAAGTCCATTGTCGGGCTCAGCAAAACACTATTTCAAACTATTAATTACTTTAATTGCTGATATTTAATAGTTCGAATCAGTGTTTTTCTTCAAAATACCATGTGTGACCCCATCATTTTTGAAAATGTCCCCACTTTTTTTTACCCATGGGGTCATTGGCTCCATGTCTCCGATTTCTTGGCAGAACACTGCCCTAATCAGACTGAATTCATATTTCCCTTACATGTATTATGTATAGCCTCAACAAGTGGTTATGTACAATATGGGAAACAGTGTAGACCCTGATCAGACTGAATGCAAGTTTTCCCTAGATCTATAGCATCAACAAGTTATGTACAATATGGGAAACATTGTAGACCCTGATCAGACTGTGAATACAAGTTTTCCCAGATTCTTTCATGTTCAATTGTCCAGGCGGTGGCCGGGAGTGTACATGAGCCCCCGCTCACTTTCTCTAGTGGTAGTTACTTGTCTCCATGTTGGACAAGTCCGGGTACTCCAGTTTCCTCACATTGAAATGCCCGCTCCACCTAATCATTAATGATTTAAGTAGTGACATCATGTAACAATTTTCACGAAAGATAAGAAAACATATTGTAACAAATACGGCTAATAGAATACAATTTTTTTGTTTGTTTTTTAGCCATTTTTTTTGAGAAAAAAATCCAGGCTATTGGATTGGCGAAAGCCGGGCGGCGGGCGGCGTCCACAATCAATGTTAAGTTTTCGTGTTTTGAGTCCATTTCTTTGTTACTGTACCACCTAGGACCACCAAACTTTCACAGCTTCATAATCAAGGGGTGCCCACCACATATCACTATCCAACATGTTACCTTTTTTTGAACTTGACCCATTTTTTCCACGCAGTCGACTTAGCCATTTTCAATGTTAAGTTTTCGCGTTTACAATGTTAAGTTTTCGTGTTTAAGTCCATTTCTTTGGTACTGTACCACCTAGGACCACCAAACTTTCACAGCTTCATAACCAAGGGGTGCCTACCACATACAACTATCCAACATGTGACCATTTTTTTTACCTTCACCTATTATTTCTACGTAATTGACTTAGCCATTTTCAACGTTAACTTTTTAACGTACGTCTGGTTAAAGTTCTTTGGTTAAAAGTTTTTCGTTATACTATATCTCTGCAACTTCTTCGCCCATTACCTTGAAACTTCACATGGGTGTTTATCATCATCCATATTTTCATTCTACCCCCCAACTGTGCGGCCTCTGTGCCCAATGTCGAGGTCAAATTACTTTGAATTTTTTTGTTAATAGAACTACGAAAATAGTAAATGGTGATAACAATTTTTGTCGCGCCCGCTTGCGGAAAGCGCGATATAGTTTGGCGTACGTACGTGTGTCCGGTTAAAGTTTTTGGTTAAGTTCTTTGGTTAAAGTTTTTGGTTAAGTTTTTTGGTTAAGTTGTTTGGTTAAAGTTTTTGGTTAAATTCTTTGGTTAAAGTTTTTGGTTAAGTTTTTTGGTTAAGTTTTTTGGTTAAAGTTTTTCGTTAAAGTTTTTCGTTATACTATATCTCTGCAACTGCTTTGCCCATTACCTTGAAACTTCACATGGGTGTTTATCATCATCTATATTTTCATTCTACCCCCATCCCGTGCGGCCCTGTGCCCAATTGTGGTCAAATTTATTTGAAAGTTTTTGGGCTAAATTTGTTTTTGGTTAAAAGTTTTTGGTTAAGTTTTTTGGTTATGTTTTTTGTTTTTGGTTAAGTTTTTTTCGTTATACCTATATCTCTGCAACTGCTTTGCCCATTACCTTTTGAAAACTTCATATGGTGTTTATCATCATCTATATTTTCCATTCTACCCCCTCCTGTGCGGCCCCTGTGCCCAATGGTTCAAGGTCAAATTATTGAAATTTTTGGTTAATTCGGTTTCAAAAGTTTTGGGGTTTAAAGTTTTTGGTTAAGTTCTTTGGTTAAAAGTTTTTGGTTAATTTTTTGGTTTAAAGATTTTCGGTTATACTATATCTCGCCCAACTGCTTTGCCCATTACCTTGGATTCATATGGGTGTTTACATATCTATCATTCTACCCCCTCCTGTGCGGCCCCTGTGCCCAAGTCAGGTCAAATACTTTGAAATTTTTGGTTAATTCTTTGGTTAAAGTTTTGGGTTAAAGTTTTTGGTTAAGTTCTTTGGTTAAAGTTTTTTTGGTTTTTAAGTTTTTTGGTTAAAGTTTTTCGTTTTATATATCTCTGCACCCCTGCTGCCCAATACCTTGAAACTTCATATGGGTGTTTATCAAATTATCTATAGTTTTTCGGCTTAGTCCCGTGTTCGGCCCCAAAGTTTTTGGTTAAGTTAAGGTTCGATAAAGTTTTAAAAGTTTTTGGTTAAGTTCTTTGGTTAAAGTTTTTGGTTAATTTTTTGGTTAAAGTTGGTTAAAGTTTTTAAAAGTTTTTGCTTTAAGTTTTTCGTTATACTATATCTCTGCAACTGCTTTGCCCATTACCATGAAACTTCACATGGGTGTTTATCATCATCTATATTTTCATTCTACCCCCCTCCCGTGCGGCCCCTGTGCCCAATGTCAAGGTCAAATTACTTTGGAAGTTTTTGGTTAAGTTTTTTGGTTAAAGTTTTTGGTTAAGTTTTTTGGTTAAGTTTTTTTGTTAAAGTTTTTCGTTATACTATATCTCTGCAACTGCTTTGCCCATTACCTTGAAACTTCATATGGGTGTTTATCATCATCTATATTTTCATTCTACCCCCCCCCCCTCCTGTGCGGCCCCTGTGCCCAATGTCCAGGTCAAATTACTTTGAAGTTTTTGGTTAAGTTCTTTGGTTAAAGTTTTTGGTTAACTTTTTTGGTTAAAGTTTTTGGTTAAGTTTCTTGGTTAAAGTTTTTCGTTATACTATATCTCTGCAACTGTTTTGCCCATTACCTTCAAACTTCACATGGGTGTTTATCATCATCTATATTTTCATTCTACCCCCCTCCCGTGCGGCCCCTGTGCCCAATGTCAAGGTCAAATTACTTTGAAGTTTTTGGTTAATGTTTTTGTCGCGCCCGCTTGCGGAAAGCGTGATATAGTCGGCACTTTGGCGTACGTACGTGTGTCCGGTTAAACTTTTTGGTTAAGTATTTTGGTTAAAGTTTTTCGTTATACTATATCTCTTTTTTTAGTGTCCATGCCTCGCCACAAGGCGCGACATGCAGGCCGCGGCCATCTAGTTTTAATGAACATTTAACATTATAAATCTGCTTTAAATTTGATTTAGCGATTGGAATTTAGTTGTTCAAAAATGATTACCTTTTTAATTTAGCCATGATTTTCTACATTTTTGTATTCAATTCTATATGGGGTACATACCGTAGTTTATGTACACAACTTCTCTGAAACCGTTTAGTCAACACATATTGAAGATGTGCACCTTGGTGTTTTTATGCGGAATTTTTTTTTAACAAACATATCACCTTTTTAACTTAGCCATTTCTTCTACATTTTTTTGTATCCAATTCTATATAATTTATACATCTCTACCTAAATTAGTATATCTGTTTATCACAACAAGAGGTTGAAATAATGCTATACATTTTCAAATTTTCATTAATCTTCCTTGCCTTGGTGACAGCTTCACATTTCTGCATCTTCGCTGTCTAGCCCATCTTCGACGGGTGTATTTTGTGACTTACAGCACTCTTGTTACAAAATGGATTATGGAAATCTTCCGTTATCGAATAGGGAATAGATGATAAAAAATGAAATAACGTTAAAAATTCACTTATCTCGAATAAGTGAATTTTCAATTTTATTAGAGCATTTTCACTCCTCAGTTTGAAAATCAATGAGTATTTTCCAATTGTTGTGAGTATTTTGTACCCCCACTTTTGGAAATCACTGCATATTCAGCTAATATAAGTATAAAATGCACCAATACACACCTTATCTGTAGCATATTTCACCAAAATTTCAAAGTATGCTTATCTAGCAAAGTGTACTTATCTAGCAAAGTACATGTATACTTTGAAGGAGAAATTTCAATTTAAGGATAAATTTATTTATTTTTATTATACTGAATTTGTTAGGCTGTGATAATGTAATACATTCAGTATAATAATTCTGCATACTTTTAATCATCAAATATATGCAGTCGTTACATGTAGTTCTACATTGTATATGAAATAATGCATTTTGGGAAAAAATAAACGATTACTCCCTCAAAGTATATTTTGCTAGATAAGTAAACTTTGCAATTTTGATGAAATCGGCTACAGGGGCTCTGAATATTATTATTGATACATTTCAGATCACGGACGGCACCAGCGCAGTGGAGTACAACGGTGTAATGCGAGCCTCTGCATGCAAACATTCACTGTGTTCTGCCAACCTGTATGCCAGGTAACCGTGGAAACTGCCTCACAAAACTGTTTCAGTATTCATTTTATTGTTGAATGCTCGCTGCTCCCCCAGTCTGTTATGACATTGCTGTTGTACGTGTGGACGTAAGCCCCAGTTAACCAACCATCAAGCCAATAAATGCGTGACTTCCATAGTTAAAACTGCCTACAACGGACAAGACGTGGTACAGGGTGTAGGACTCCCTCAAATTGTGTGATACTGTGTGGGACCAGTGATACGGTTCACGACCATTGTGATACGGTTCGGGACCATTGTGATCCAGGGTGTAGGACTCCCTCAAATTGTGTGATACGGTGTGGGACGATTGTGTGATACGGTGCGGCACAATTGTGTGACAGTGCAGGATTTCTGTTGATACGGTGTGGGAACTACAAGATGGCCGACCTGGACATACTCAAGGACATCCCCGGGTACAAGGCGATACTGAAGAGCGTTCTGAAGACACAGATACAGCTGCTGGTGAGTTGCTGGATACAGTGTAACATTGTTATACCACACTTAATACAGTGTAACCTCCCTATATCACACTTAATACAGTATAACCTCTATGTCACACTCAATACAGTGCAACCTCGCTATGTCACACTTAATACAGTGTAACCTATCTATGTCACACTTAATACAGTGTAACATCTCTATGTCACACTTAATACAGTGTAACCTATTCTAAGTCACTCGTTAATACAGTTTGTAATAACTCTCTAATGTCACCACTTGTAATTCAGTGTAATTCCAATCTGGATGTCACACTCAATACAGTGTAACATCTCTGTCGCACTTAGTACAGTGTAACATCTCTATATCACACTTAATACAGTGTAACCTATCTATGTCACACTTAATACAGTGTAACCTATCTATGTCACACTTAATACAGTTTAACCTCACTATGTCACACTTAATACAGTGTAACCTCGCTATATCACACTTAATACAGTGTAACCTCACTATGTCACACTTAATACAGTGTAACCTCTGTCACACTTAATACAGTGTAACCTCTCTGTCACACTTAATACAGTGTAACCTCTCTATGTCACACTTAATACAGTGTAACATCGCTATATCACACTTAATACAGTGTAACCTCTCTATGTCACACTTAATACAGTGTAACCTCTCTATGTCACACTTAATACAGTGTAACCTCACTATGTCGCACTTAATACAGTATAACCTCGCTATATCACACTTAATACAGTGTAACCTATCTATGTCACACTTAATACAGTGTAACCTCACTATGTCACACTTAATACAGTGTAACCTCTATGTCACACCTAATACAGTGTAATCTCTCTGTCACACTTAATACAGTGTAACCTCTCTATGTCACACTTAATACAGTGTAACATCGCTATAACACACTTAATACAGTGTAACCTATCTATGTCACACTTAATACAGTGTAACCTCTCTATGTCACACTTAATACAGTGTAACCTCACTATGTCACATTTAATACAGTGTAACCTCGCTATAACACACTTAATACAGTGTAACCTATCTAGTCAACACTTAATAACAGTTAACCGCACTATTCAACCTCTAATACAGTGTAACCTCGCTATATCACACTTAATAACAAGTGTAACCTCAATCTATGTCAACACTTTAATACGAGTGTAACCTCCTATGTCACTTAATAAAACAGTTGTCATTCAACCAGTCTGTCACACATAATACCAGTGTAACCTCTCGATGTCCACACTTCAATACAGTGTAACCACTATGTTCACACATAATACATTGAAACCTCTCTATGGTCACCACTTAATACAGTTGTAACCTTCTCTTATGTCACACTTTAACTACAGTGGTAACCTCTCTTGTCACACTTAATTTCAGTGTAACCTATCAATGTCACAACTTAATAACAGTTGGTAACCTCACTATGTACAACTTAATACAGTGTCAACCTCTCTGTCAACACTTAATACAGTGTAAACCTTCGCTATGTTCACACTTAATACAGTGTAACCTCGCTAATATCAGACTTGTACAAGTGTAACCCTCGCATATCCACACTTAATACAGTTAGACCTCATCTGTCAACCTCTTAATACAGTGAAACTCTCTGTCACACTTAATACAGGTGTAACCTTCTCTTTATGTCACACTTAATACAGTTGTAACCACGCTAATAATCCACACTTAATACAGTGAGAAACCTCTATGTCTCCCCCCCCCCAAAACTTACTAATTTACAGTGGTAAACCTCTGTCCCACTAAATACATTGTAACCTCTATGTCCCACACTTAATTTACAGTGTAACCTCTCTGTCACACTTAAACAGTGTAACCACTAAGTCAACACTTAATATTCAGTGTAACCTCTCTGGTCACACTTAATACAGGTTAACCTCTATGACACACTTAATACAGTAAAACCTCTCTGTCACACTTAATACAGTGTAAATACCTCTCTATGTCACAACCTTTCAATTACCAGTGTAACCTCGCTATGTCCACACTTAACTTATTCAGTGTAAAACCATCTCTATGTCTGCACTTAATACAGTGTAACCTCTCTTGTCACACTTGAATACCAGTGTAACCTCTCTGTCACACTTAATACAGTGTAACTCACAAATGTCACACTTAATTACAGTGTAAACCTCGCTATTTATCACACTTCAATTACAGTGTAACCTCTATGTCACCACATTAATACAGTGTAACCCTCTGTCACACTTTAATTACAGTGGTAACATCTTATGTCACACTTAATTAACAGTGTAAACCCTCTCTGTCCTCACTTAATACAAAGTGTTTAACCTCTATGTCACACTTAATTCAGTGTAACCATATCTGTCCACACTTAATACAGTGTAACCTCTTATGTCACACGTTAATCAGTGTTTAAAACCTCTTCTGTCACACTTAAATACAGTGTAACCTCTCTATGGTCACACTCAATACAGTGTAACCTCTATGACACACTTAATACCGTGTAACCTCTAGTCAACACTTAACTTAATTCAGTGTAACCTATCTGTCCACACTAATACAGGTAACCTCTATGTCACACTTAATACAGTGTAACCTCTCATCGTCCACACTTAATACAGTGTAACCTCTATGTCACACTTAATACAGGGTGTAAACCCTCTCTGTCCACACATCAATACAGTGTAAAACCCTCCTCTTGTCTCAATTGTAAAACAGTTGTAACGTCGCTATAAATCACACTTAATAAGATGTAACCTCTATGTCACACGTTGAATACAGTGTAACCTCTCTGTATCACACTTTAATACAAGGTTGTAACCATCTATGTCACACGTAATACAGTGTAATACCTCTCTGTATCACACTTAATACAAGGTGGTAACCTCTCTGTCCACACTTAAATTCAGTGTAACCTATTCTGTTCAACTTAATACAGTGTAAACCTCGCTATGTCCACACTTTAATACAGTGTAACCCTCTTGTCACAACTTAATTACAGGTGTAAACCTCTTAATGTCACACTTAATATAACAGTGTAACCTCGCTTATGTCACAACTTTAATACAGTGTAAACCTCTAAAAAAAAAAAGTCAACCCCCCACTTAATACAGTTGTAACCTCTCTGTCACACTTAATATCAGTGTAACCTTTCTCTGTCACACTTAATACTGTGTAACCTCTCTTGTCACACTTAATACTGTGTAAACCTCTCAATGTCCACAACTTAATTCAGTGTAACCTCTATCGTCACACTTAATACAGTGTAACCTCTATGTCACAACACTTAATACCAGTTTGTAACCTCTCTGTCACACCTTAATACAGTGTTAACCTCTCTATGTCACACTTCAATACAGTGTAAACCTCTTCTATGTCACAACTTAATACAGTGTAACCTCTGCTAATGTCACACTTAATACCAGTGTAAACCTATCTATGTCGCCACTTTTAAATACAGTGTAAACCTCTCTGTCATCACCTTAATACAGTGGTAAACCTCTCTGTCACACTTAAATACAGTTGTAACCTCTCTATGTCACACTTAATACTGTGTTAACCTCGCTATGATCACAACTTAATACTGGGTTGGTAACCTCTCTGTCACTCTTAATAACAGTGTAAAACCTCTCTGTCACACTTGAATACAGTGTAAACCTCGTAAATGTCACACTTCAATACAGTGTAACCTATCTCGTCACACTTAATACATGGTAACCCTCCTATGTCCACCCTTTAATACAGTGTAACCCTCTGCCTGACCCCACTTTAATACAGTGTAACCACTTAATGTCACACTTAATACAGGGTGTAACCTCTCAGTCACACTTAATACAGTGTAACCTCATGTCACACTTATTCAGTGTAACCTATCGTGTCACAATTAATTCAGGTGTAACCTCTATGTCACACTTAATACAGTTTAACCTCTCTGTCACACTTAATACAGTATAACCTCTCATGTACACTCAATACAGTGTAACCTCATCTATGTCACAATTCAATACAGTGTAACCTCCTCTATGTCAGCACTTATACAGTGTAAACCTCTCTATGTCACACTTAATACAGTGTACTCTCTGTCACACTTATTACAGTGTAACCTCTCTGTCCACACTTAAATACAGATGGAACCTCTTATGTCACACTTAATACAGATGTAACCTCTATGTCCACACTTAAATACTGTGTAAACCTCTCTGTACACTTAATACAGTGTAACATCCTGTCTTCCACTTAATACAGGTGTAAACTTAGTATGTCACTCTCAATACAGTGTACATCTCTGTCCACACTTTAATTCAGTGTAACCTCTATGTCACACTTAATTCAGTGTAACCTATCTGTCACACTTAATACAGTGTAACCTCTATGTCACACTTAATACAGTGTAACCTCTCTGTCACACTTAATACAGTGTAACCTCTCTGTCACACTTAATACAGTGTAACCTCTCTATGTCACACTTAATACAGTGTAACCTCTATGTCACACTTAATACAGTGCAACCTCTCTATGTCACACTTAATACAGTGTAACCTCTCTATGTCACACTTAATACAGTGTAACCTCTATGTCACACTTAATACAGTGTAACCTCTCTGTCACACTTAATACAGTGTAACCTCTCTGTCACACTTAATAATAGTGTTACCTCTCTGTCACAATTAATACAGTTTAAACCTCTCTGTCACACTTATACAGTGTAACCTCTCTATGTCACCACTTAATTACAGTGTAACCTCTCTGGTCACATTAATACAGTGTACTATCTATGTCACACTTATTACAGTGTAACCTCTTCTATGTCACACTTAAATACAGTGTAACTCTCTATGTCACAATTTAATACCGTGTAACTCTCTATGTCACACTTAATACAGTGTAACCTCTCGTCACATTAATACGTTATCCTCTCTGTCCACACTAAATTTCCGTGTAACCTCTATATGTCACACTCAATACAGGTGTAACTCTCTGTCACACTCAATACAGGTAACCTATCTATGTCAACTTAATACAGTGTAACCTATCTATGGCACACTCAATACAGGTGTAACAATCTCTGTCACACATAATAATTCCAGTGTAAACTCTCTGTGCACACTTAATTACAGTGTAAACCTCTCTATGTCATCACTTATTACAGTGTAATCCTCTCTGTTCACAACTTAATACTGTTTAACTCTATGTTCAAACTTTAATACTGTGTAACCTCCTCTTCTGGTCACACTTAATTACTAGTGTTAGCCTCTCTGTCACCACTTAATTACAGTGTAAAATTCTATCTATTGTCACACTTCAATACAGTGTAACCAATCTCTGTGTCTATCAAACTTTAATCAGTGTAACCATCTCATAGGGTCACACTTAATTACAGTGTAACATTCTCTCTTGTCACTCCTTCAATACAGTGTAACTCTCTTGTCACAACTTAAGTTACAGTGTAAAACATCTCTATGTCACACTTAATTACAGTTGTAACCTCTCTGATGTCACATCTTAATACAGTGTGTAACCTCTCTATGTCACATCAATACAGTGTAACATCTCTATGTCACACTTACTAATACAGTGTAACCTCGCTATGTCCACTTAATACAGTGTAACCTATCTAAATGTCCACACTTAATACCAGTGTAACCTATTCTACTGTCACTTACATTTATCAGTGTACTTAATCGTAATGTCCACACTTAATACAGTGAACCTCTATGTCACACTTAATACAGTGTAACCTCTCTATGTCACACTTAATACAGTGTAACCTCTATGTCACACTCAATACAGTGTAACCTCTCTGTCACACTTAATACAGTGTAACCTCTATGTCACATCATATACTCGTGTACTCATCTCTGTCACACTTAAGTACAGTGTAACCTCTCTGTCACACTTAATACAGTGTAACCTTCTATTAATGTCACACTCATACATTGTGTAACATCTTCTGTCATCACTTAATACAGTGTAACCTCGCTTATTGTACCTCTTAATACAGTGTAAACTATCGTATGCTACACTTAATACAGTGTAACCTATCTATGTCACACTTAATTCAGTGTAACCTATCTATGTCACACTTAATACAGTGTAACCTCTATGTCACACTTAATACAGGGTAACCTATCTATATCACACTTAATACGGTGTAACCTCACTATGTCACACTTAATACAGTGTAACCTATCTATGTCACACTTAATACAGTGTAACATCACTATGTCACATTTAATACAGTGTAACCTCACTATGAAACATAGTACAGTTGGTGTAACATCGCTGTATCACACTTACTACAGTGTAACCTCACTATAAAACTTAGTACAGTTGGTGTAACCTCGCAATACCACACCTAATACAGTGTAACCTCCCTATGTCACACTTACTACAGTGTAACCCCGCTATAAAACTTAGTACAGTTGGTGTAACCTCGCAATACCACACCTAATACAGTGTGACGTCGCTATACCACACCTAATACAGTGTAACATCGATATATCACACTTAATACAGTAGCCGCACTATAGCACACTTAATGCAGTGTAACCTCGCTGTATGACTTAATAGTGTCACCTCGCTATAACACTATACAGTTTAACTTTGTTATAGCACATTTAATTCTGTGTACCCTCGCTATACCACCCTTAATACAGTGTAATAACCTCTCTATACCACACTCAATGCAATGTAACCTCACTATGCCATACTTTTAAATGTAGTGTAACCTTCATGTAATCAGTGTACACTCGCTATGACACTTAATACGGTGTAACCTAACTATGACACTTTATACTGTGTACCCTCGCTATGGCACACTTAATACAGTGTATCTGTGTATGACAGGTGGAGCAGCTGTCGGACCACACAGGGGAGGAGTCGATCATCCTGACAGCCAGCGTCAATGACGGCAGTCTCTCCCACCTCGGCTCCTGTACCGGCAAAGGTTTCCTGGACCGGCAAAGGTTTCCTGGAGGGCCGCGATGAAATCAAGTCTCAGTTCCTCGGCTACTGTCTCAAAAGTAAGTGACCCCATACATACAGCGATACTACTGTACCGGCAAAGGTTTCCTGGAGGGCCGCAATGAAATCAAGTCCCAGTTCCTCGGCTACCATCTCAAAAGTAAGTGACACGATACATACAGCGATACTACTGTACCGGCAAAGGTTTCCTGGAGGGCCACGATGGAATTAAGTCTCAGTTTCTCGGCTACCGTCTGTAAAGTAAGTCTCCAAGAGTGTGTTGAATCCTAAAGAAAACACAAATAAAATGTTTTAAAATTTTGATGGCTAGGAATCGTCATCCCAAATGAAATAATGAATATCACACCGTATCATTTATAGGCGTCTATGATTAGAAATCTTCCACAGTTACTGTCCCCATCTGAATTGAACACCTCACAGTTCTTATCATTTGTAGACCACCATGCCCAAATTACAGTGTAACCTCACTATGCATGACACCAATACACGCCTTATCTGGATCTCTGGTTCTAGGGTTTTGTGTATCCTTTCTAGGCCACCACAGAAAGAAATCCCAGGAGACAACGCCACAGTCCCCGTATGAGCGTAGCGGGGGTCCGCCACCACGCAGCAGTCCCTCTATACCCGGGCCCAGGATGGCCGTACATCAGTCGCCCGCACAGCCCGCCAAGCGGCCGCGTATCCACCCCGTGTCGATGGCCCGCGTCAGTGCGCCGGGCCCCCGTGGATCACCGAGTGCAGCTGGTGATCAGACATTCGGTGCTAGTAGAAACATTCCTCATGGAACAGAACACGGACTTGGTATGGATGCTAATGGACACAGTGTTGCTAAAGTCGAAGTCCCCGATGATTCGCAAGGGGGAGATAACTCGTTCATTGACAGTATTTCATCAACACCCACCAGTTTTCCATCCACCCTCCAGCTAAATCGTACACAATCTGCAACGGACATGGCCGGTGATTCAGACCAAAAGGTCGCCCAAAAGGACGAGAGTAACGAATCGTCGGGGGAGGGTGAGCTGAGCTCAGGCTCGAACATTAAGGTTGAGCCAATCACGGAGGGTGAGATGGAGCTGGAGATCACAGGGGTCGAGCTTGGGGATGGCTCACAGGGCCCCGCAGAGAATTGGGGTCAGGACGTGGCGCCCGGGGCCCACTTGTACGGCACCCCCGGGGCAGACGGAGGGCCCGACCTCGACTCATCCACCGACCAATCAGGCTACAGTAAGTAACCACCATAGTTGTCATGGTTACGGCCATACACGGCGGGATTTATTGGTGTACTGTAAATGTGTGGTAGGAAATTCATCTCAAGAGAGGAGAAAGCTGTAACCTTCATGTTCTCATTAACCCATTTTGTGCTGAAGATACGCCATTTTGATTGGGGAAAATCATAAATATTTTCTTTAAATGTGCTTAGTATATGGCGCGACCACCATTTGAACTGTCTCATTGAGACTGTTCAAATGAGTGGCCGCAACATATAGTTTCATTGAGAAATAACAAAAATAAAAATAAAATATTTATAAAAAATTCATTAAACTGCGCTTCAGTTTGCAACTCGCAACATTAATGTTAAACGAACACATAACAATATTCACTGACATTGGTATCAAACTATCATAGAACACCATAACTGTCTGAATATGACATCGATGTTCATCGAACATAGATCACCATTGCACTGTCTGAATATGGCATTGATGTTTAACGAACATAGATCACCATAGCTCTGTCTGAATATGGCATTGATGTTAAACGAATATAGATCACCATAACTCTGTCTGAATATGGCATTGATGTTAAATGAACATAGATCACCATAGCTCTGTCTGAATATGGCATTGATGTTCAACAAACATAGATCACCATAACTCTGTCTGAATATGGCATTGATGTTCAACAAACATAGATCACCATAGCTCTGTCTGAATATGGCATTGATGTTCAACAAACATAGATCACCATAACTCTCTCTGAATATCATTGATGTTCAACAAACATTAGAACCCCATTGCACTGTCTGATTAGGCATTGATGGTTCAACGAACAAAAGATCACCAACAAAGAACACCATTGCACTGTCTAATATGCATTTGAAGTTAAAACGAACAAAGATTCACCATTAACCTGTCTGAAAATTGGGCATTGAAGTTTAAACGCATATAATCACCATAACTCTGTCCTGAATATGCATTGATGTTCAACAAACAAAGATCACCAACAAAGAACACCATCACTGTCTGAATATTGGCATTGATGTTAAACCGCACATAGATCACCATACTCTGTCTGAATAGGCATTGATTTGTTCACAAACAAAGAATCACCAAGGTCTGTCTGAATATGGCATTGATGTTCAACAAGAAAAAGATCACCAAACTCTGTCTAATAAGGCATTTGGATTTTCAACAAAACATAATCACCATAACTCGTCTGGAATTATGGCATTGATGTTCAACAAACAGATCACCATTGCACGGTCCTGAATATGCAATTGATTTAAACGAACATAGAAATTACCATTGCTCTGTCTGAATATGGCCATTGATGTTCAACTAACATAGTTCACTTAGCTTCTTGTCTGAAATATGGCTTTGATGGTTCAACAAACAAGATCCCCATATCGGCTTCTGAATATGGCAATTGAAGTTCAACAAACCATAGATCACCATAACCTGTCCTGAATAGGCATTGAGTTCAACAAACATAGATCACCAATAACTGCTGAATATTGGCAATTGAAGTTAAACGAACATAGATCACCAACCTAGAACACCATTGCACAGTCTGAATATGGCAATTGATGTTAAACGACAAAGATTAAACCATGCTCTGTCTGAATATGGCATTGATTTTCACGAACATGATCACCATAGCTTCTTGTCTGGAATATGGCATTGATGTTCAACAAACAAGATTCACCAAAGGTCTTTCTGAATATGGCATTGAGTTCAACAAAAAATAAAACCATAACTCTGTCGAATATGGCATTGAGTTTCAACCAAAACATAGATCACCATAACTGTCTGAATATGGCATTGATGTTAAACGAACATAGATCACCAACATAGAACACCATTGCACTGTCTGAATATGGCATTGATGTTCAACAAACATAGATCACCCTTGCACTGTCTGAATATGGCATTGATGTTAAACGAACATAGATTACCATTGCTCTGTCTGAATATGGCATTGATGTTCAACAAACGTAGATTACCATAACTCTGTCTGAATATGGCATTGATGTTAAGCGAACATAGATCACCATAGCTCTGTCTGAATATGGCATTGATGTTCAACAAACATAGATCACCAACATAGAACACCATTTCACTGTCTGAATATGGCATTGATGTTAAACAAACATAGATCACCATAGCTCTGTCTGAATATGGCATTGATGTTCAACGAACACAGATCACCATTGCACTGTCTGAATATGGCATTGATGTTAAACGAACTTAGATCACCATAACTGTCTGAATATGGCATTGATGTTAACGAACATAGATCACCATAACTCTGTCTGAATATGGCATTGATGTTAAACGAACATAGATCACCATAACTCTGTCTGAATATGGCATTGATGTTAAACGAACATAGATTACCATAACTCTGTCTGAATATGGCATTGATGTTCAACGAACATAGATCACCATAGCTGTCTGAATATGGCATTGATGTTCAACGAACGTAGATCACCAACATAGAACACCATTGCACTGTCTGAATATGGCATTAATGTTAAATGCACATAGATCACCATAGCTCTCAGAATATAGCATTGATGTTCAACGAACATAGATCACCATTTCACTGTCTGAATATGCCATCGATGTTTAATGAACATAGATCACCATAGCTGTCTGAATATGGCATTGATGTTAAACGAACATAGATTACCTTAACTCTGTCTGAATATGGCATTGATGTTAAACGAACATAGATCACCATAACTCTGTCTGAATATGGCATTGATGTTAAACGAACATAGATCACCATAACTCTGTCTGAATATGGCATTGATGTTAAACGAACATAGATCACCATAACTCTGTCTGAATATGGCATTCATGTTAAACGAACATAGATCACCATTGTTCTGTCTGAATATGGCATTGATGTTCAACAAACATAGATCACCAACATAGAACACCATTGCACTGTCTGAATATGGCATTGATGCTAAGCGAACATAGATCACCATTGCTCTGTCTGAATATGGCTTTGATGTTAAACGAACATAGATCACCATTGCACTGTCCGAATATGGCATTGATGTTAAACGAACATAGATTACCATTTCACTGTCTGAATATGGCATTGATGTTCAACAAACATAGATCACCAACATAGATCACCATAACTCTGTCTGAATATGGCATTGATTTTAAACGAACATAGATCACCATGGCTCTGTCTAAATATGGCATTGATGTTAAACGCACATAGATCACCAACATAGAACACCATTGCTTTGTCTGAATATGGCATTGATGTTAAACGAACATAGATTACCATTGCTCTGTCTGAATATGGCAATGATGTTCAACGGACATAGATTACCATTGCTCTGTCTGAATATGGCATTGATGTTAAACTAACATAGATCACCATTGCACTGTCTGAATATGGCAATGATGTTCAACGAACATAGATTACCATTGCACTGTCTGAATATGGCATTGATGTTAAACGAAAATAGATCACCATAGCTCTGTCTGAATATGGCATCGATCAAACATAGATCACCATAGCTCTTATATATTATATTCCGCATGTACTCTGAAGATTTTGTCAACTTTTGACTTTATTTACGAAAAGATATGGTAAATTTTGTAAACGTATTTAATGAAGTTACGCAGATGTACGAAGGTACACAATCGCATGGCGTGTCTTATATATTTATGATTGAATAAAGCCCTTCAAGGCGTTGTACATATTGTCCATGATTGTGAGCCACTGCTTGCATTGAAGCAGTTGCCTCTGTTTTCTCCCTTCTCTAAGTGGTTGATTTCTGAGTCACATTTACAGTCACCTAAAACTCCTTGTCATATGGCTTTACAGTCGCCTCACACTGGCAAATCCCCACATGTACATGTAGTATGAAAAACTCAATATTTTAATGTAATTGAGAGCTTCAGATAAGTTTTGTATCTAAAGATTTTTGTACCCCTTGATTTCAAATTAAATGTGTATTTCACTTTTACTAACGTATTATTGACTTTCTTATTCAATAAAACAAATTTAAAAAATCACTTATTTCAGCTGCAAAAAGCAAACACACTGTTTGCTTTTTGCAGCTGAACTAAGTAAAGTTTCAACTTTATTACAGTATTTTCACTACTCAGTAAATTTTCAACTTTGTTACAGTATTTTCACTACTCAGTTTGAAAATCAATGCGTATTTTGCTAAAATAAGTGCATAAAATACGCCAATACACACGTTATCTGGAGCTCTGACATTTATTTTGTGTAATTATTACATGGAAATTAAAAAATATTTGTAAAAATTGAGATTAATGTCTAATAACCAAGAATGTATTTGGTGTAGATCGGTGTGGGGCGGCTGTTTTTGCTAAGCTTACAAACTGAATCAAGGAAACTAGGATGTCCTTCATTTCTCAACATGCGTAGCTTATACTGACAGCATAAACATCAAAGTACTGAAAGAACTGAAACTGTATCACCTGAAACAATAAAGTAGAAAAGTGACCGTAAAGGATGAATTACAGTACCGGTCTAGGTTGGTACCGGCTTATACAGATGGCCCAAAAAATGGCGACAGACAGCCATAGTTAATGCTTCTAAAAATAGATAAATATAAATGGCGATACCTGAAAATAGTAACGTACATCAGACACTGACATATCTGGCGATACAAAAATATCTCAACAAAATCCAAATTTACTTCAAGATAGGGGCATGGGTTGCATTAGAAACAAAATTGCTACCCCACTCCATACCTCTCGCGAGGGTAGCAATTTAACCCCATCTCTTTAATGTAACACATGGAAGAGAGATTTTTGCAATCGGTTATCTGGCGTGTTTGATATGTTAGCGATATAAAACTGTCAAAGCTGTGTCAATATATTGTTAATAAAGAACATACACATGCAGAAATTGGTTATTTTACCATGCCAAGGTGTTTATCTGACATTTACATGTATGTCTTGTAAATTTGAAAGCTTCACTTCATTATGTTGTATGTTGAACAACAACTAGAGAAAAGATGGCTTCCATGGGAAAATGATTTCCCTGTTCTATTATTTTTGGCAATTTACTAGTTCTACATCAAATATTATTTGTTTAAAGATATAAAATGTACAGTTTACTCAATTTTGACCTACATGCAACAGGTTTGGGTATGCACTTTGGTTGCTCACATTTTTTGAATGGGTCAAATTGTAGCCGTAGATAACATCGGAGGCGAATTATTGTAGCTAGGGTTGCACGTGCCTTTCAGATGTTTACATGCCTGGCAACTTATCTTGTAAAATACTACTCTATTTGGAAGTAATGTAGTCTTTTTTGTGTTTACTTCAGTCCTGTTATGTCGTGTTGCGTTGAACATGCAATTTTGCTACCCATTATAAGAATTTATAGTTCATCCTACTTTCTAAGCCAATCGCTGGGCAGCATTGTGCTCCACTTATTTGACATATTGCAACGTTTAACCCCAATAAGTTACATATTAACAGATTTAATGATTAACTGTTTGATAGGAAATGGAAAATCAATAGTTGGATGGGACATTGCATTGTACACTTGGCTGAACTATAATTATGTTATTGTTCACATATTGGAGTTTTCAGGAACTAAATGCTGTGGTTGCTAGAGCTCCCTTACATTTAATACCTTACAAATCCAATTTATCGGGTAACCTGCCCTGTATTGACCGAATGCGTACTGACTGATAACATATTGCTGATATCAACATCTAGGTTACAACAAAGTGAAAACTGACGTTCCATTGGTCGGATGACGTCACGTGACGTTACCGAATGACGTCGGTGTAAGGACGCAAATTAAACAAGTCCTCGTCTTGTACATAGATAACGACGTCATCTGTGGTAATTTTAGAGCATAAAACATTACCTGATAAACAGAATACCAGGCTAGTGTCTTTCGATATCAAGTTTATCAGGCTCGGCTCAGAAACGGTAGGAATTCCTCGGCAAGCCT
Source organism: Conchocele bisecta (assembly GCA_029237695.1). NCBI lineage: Eukaryota > Metazoa > Mollusca > Bivalvia > Lucinida > Thyasiridae > Conchocele > Conchocele bisecta. The sequence goes on from CM055279.1 coordinate 4,926,987, forward strand.
CGGAATTCCTACGCGTTTCCTAGCCTTGCCTGATAAACTTGATATCAAACGACACTAGCCTGGTATTCTATTCTCTATATACGAACAATTACTGTGAGAATTTGTTGGAAAATTAATTTTTAAGATACAACTACATGTACACTGGATGAAGTCTTCATTTAAGGGACTTAATATAGAGACTACCTATGCTAGTGTCTTTTGATATCAAGTTTATCAGGCAAGGCTAAGAAACGCGTAGGAATTCCGAGGCTTGCCGAGGAATTCCTACCGTTTCCGAGCCGAGCCTGATAAACTTGATATCAAAATACACTAGCCTGGTATTCTATTTATCAGGTAACGTTTTATGCTCGAAAATTACATTAGATGACGTCGTATTCTATGGACAGAACGCGGACTTGTTTATGTTGCGACATTACACTGACGTCATTCGATAACGTCACGTGACGTCATCCGACCAATGGAACGTCAGTTTTCACTTTGTTGTAACCCGGATGTTGATATCAGGTCAATGCCTGATACAACAATATGTTATCAGTCGGTACATATTCGGTCAATGCAGGGCAGGTTACCTGATAAAAATGTTTTTTATTCTTTACAATACCTACCTAATTCTATTTCAAAGGGTTTAAAATGATTTTATATCCCATTTTTCATACATATTCCATCAAAAGTGTATGCCAATTGTTTCTTGTATTCTTTTCATGATTTTTCTGTCAAACCAGTGACTTAAAATCAAAACAACATTATGGTGAAACAGTATGATGCTCAGAGCAAATCAAATATTGGATACACAGTTACACTGTTTCTTTATTCTGTAGTTAACTGCCGAGTGTGTGCACACAAAATACAGGAACATGCACGAGACAGGCTGATTTAGTTGCCACGAAATGCATAATTATTTAATAATTGATTTAGTGTCTTTACATGCTTAAATTGACATTCAAGCTCCAGATAAGCTGCGTATTTGCTTAAGTACCCAATTAAAATTGCCAAAAACCCAATTGAAATCAGAAGTAGCGAGTATCAAAAAGCAATACAAATGTTGTGGTACCTGCAGAAACCAATAAACAGACCACAAATATAGCATATTTTTCTTATTTTCCATGAAACACATCTTGGTATTTCATTAGAATTGTCTCCAAGGAGACAATTCTAATGAAATACCAAGACATGTTTTCCTTTGGAAGCAAGCTATTCAATAATTGCTGTCTGTTGATGTGTACACAGTAGTGTGATTTTATTTTACCCAATTAAGATTTTGAAATACCCAATTGCTTCAGGAGTGGCAATACTCAATTACTAATTCCTTATCTGGAGCTTGAACATGGATCTTATGAGCATTCCTATTTACAAACGGGTATTGAAAAATAATCTGCAGAGTAACTTTTCTAAAATACCCAATTCAAAATCAGAAATTGATTCCAAGGTACATGTGTCCAATTCCTATCTGGCACTCTCTAAATACTATAGATGGGTCTATGTGTATGAAAATAAAAACTAAATGTGTATGAAAATAAAAACTAAAATAAAAAAGACAAACCCAGTCGGATGGCATAAACCAGCCTTAGCATTGCAGGGACTGGCTGCACATTTTCCACTCTATAGGCAACAGGTTGCACTATATCGCTACACCACAGCTAGCGGTATAAATTTCCATAATACCATTTACATATCTTTTGTACACTAAAATATAGAAAAAACCTGCATGGCGTTGACGTTCATACTTCGCTATATTGTTATTGAGAGACGATTCTGCAATATGACACACATAAAAAATAGTTATAGTTCACATAGTGAATTTTTAAAAAAGTTGTTTATTAAAAATTCAATATGTGAACAATAACTAACTTATTGGTTGCCCTGCCCCATCGCGGGCACTTGTCTATTAGAATGCAGGGATTCTGCTGAGGAAAATAAAAAAATCGGCACTTCAAAAAATTTTTTTTTTATTTTTGGAATTGGCGATTTTTTTTCGAAAATTGTAATTTTTTATCGCCAATTGTTTATTTTTATCGCCAATTGCGAAAGTGGCGATCGCCAGCGGAATCCCTGGAATGGAGCGCTGCGTGCAGCGTTTTTAGGTGATTATTAAGTAATTGGCAGTGCGACACTGAATCGATCGTACACATGGTGAGCGTCACTGGAAATTATGTCGACAAGGCGGGGCATGTGGTTCTAAATATAACTGCTGAGTTATTGCAACATTTAATGATTAATTTAATAGATATTGGCGAAAGCGTCACAATATGCGACTAATTGAGACGAAATGCTCTGCTTTCATTTGTCGAGAACCTAAGGCAAACAATAAAAAATAGCTAATATAGTGACAAAGTGTGTATTAGCAAACTTCTTGGGTCACTCTCCACGAAGTAGAAAGTAAACAGAGAACACTTCAAATGCACATTTGGTAAGACTTCTCCGTCGTAACTGTAATGTAATGAAATGTAAATAGAGTTATGTACTCAGAACTATGCAGGGGCTAATGTTCTATCATAGAAACAAGCTCAGAGCTCTATCAAAGTAAAAGGTGAGCTTTACGAACATGAAAGACGACAAAGTAAAACTATCCAACATAGTATTAACTCTTAGACCGCTACTCACAACAATTGTCGTCTGCTGTTGCTTTTAGATCTTGCCTTATTTCTTAATAAAAACATGGTTTGACAGCACTTCAGAATCATTTCCAATGGAAAATCGAAAATAAACAGCAGACGACAAAAAAAATAAGATAGCAGTGTGAGTTAAGACATACCAACATTGGGCAACATCATGTGCCCTCATTGCAGGGAAATGTAAGCAATAGTAGTTATAAAGGTAGGGTTGTCTGTGTATCAGCTTAGATAGATTCTATAACATATTTTACAATATATATATTTTTTTTTTCTTTTGTATGTTTTGCCTTTAATATCAGAAATTAAAATTAACCAAGATTACAATTGTCGAAATTGCTCAAAGACTCGCTGTTGAGAAGTACACTGATTTACATCAAGATACCATTGATGGTAAGACACATGACATTGTGTCTTCCAGAATGGTCAACAGTGAGTGGGCTTGAACCCGACCACGCCATGACAGATGCGACATATAGAACGGACATAGACGACGAGACACTGGCCGCCATGCTGGAAGCCACGAGCGGTGCCGTTGGGGCAGATATGTCAAAGGGCTGGAAGACAAGAAAGCGGGGAGATTATGCCAAGTTTACGGACCAAGAGCGAACAGATATAGCAGAATACTGTATAGAACATGGAGTCTCGAGAACAGCCGTGTATTTCTCGCAGGAATTTGGTCGACGGGTTTGTAAAACTACAGTGAGAAGTATTAAAGACAAGTACTTGAGGCAGTCCAAATGAAATACACACCAATACGGCAATACATTCGGGCACATTGCAAGAGTTCATAGTATGAAAAGACTACATAACAGTTGTCGAAGCTTCAAATGTAAAAGATGCAATATTGCGAAGAGATTACCTACAATTGATTGCTTTACATGTGATCTGAGTGGCGTTCTGTTATTTTGATATGACACATTGAGTTTTGCGTGAAACATATTAAACAGAATGCATGTGAGCATAAACTATTGTTTGAAAGTATGGAACACTTGGTTAAAATCAGTTTAATAACTGAAATTATAGAAGTTGGTTTTAATTGTGAGGAATAAACAATATTTTTTGGAAGAATTTATCTAGAATATAAACTTATATAAAAGATTCCAACAATTCTTGCCGAAGGCCTTACTGGGATTCACAGATACGGCCATGAGTTTCGCAATTTACTGGGATAATTTCAACCTGTTTTTCCTTAAAATTAAACCTACATGTATATAAAAGGTGAACAGTTTCACAATTCTTCGACTCGAAAGAATTTTCGCAATTACGCTGACAATTTCAGCCACTTGTCCCTTAAAATTAACCCTGTTTAAAAGGTAAAAGGTTTTATTCTCAATGTTTAAATTACATTCCTTGTTTGAAAGATTCAGTTTGTATGCTTGGTACTTTGTTTTAAATGAACACTTTCTTGTTTGTTTATAAAATGTTTGAATGGCCAGAATTCTGCACCTAACACATCTAGTTGTACCATGGTATCAAACTAAACATTACAGCTACAATTAAATTTTCTTCGCCAATAGCCCAGTCTCCGCGAAACTACCAAAATTTTACAGGACATTCGGTCTGGTAAACTTGAAATTTTTACCAGACCGGACAACAATTTTCCAGACCGAAAGAAAAGATTTATAAAAACGACGACTTTCACGGAGATTGATAGCCTGCCAATTCTTGGCTACTCTGTGAATATTTGATAAATATATTCAAAGACCACGTAACAGCTCCAGAGCAGGTGCGTATTTTTTTCTCAATGATTTTAGCAGAATACGCATTGATCCATCAAAAGTGGGAGTACAAAATACTCACAGCAAAGTGAAAATACGCATTGATTTTCAAATTGAGTAGTGAAAATACTATAATAAAGTTGAACATTTGCTTAGTTGAGCTGCAAAAAGGTGTTTGCTTTTTGCAGCTCAAATAAGTGAATTTTTGAATTTGTTTTATTTTTTTATCATTTGTTCCATATTTAATATGGAAGAAAATCAATAATACATTTGTAAAAGTAAAATATGTATTGAATTTGATTTCTGGGGGTATCGTACTCTTTGGATACAAAACTTATCTGGAGCTCTGACGTGACAATTTCTAGATCATGGAAGAAAGCTAGATGTGTTGTTGCATAATTCTCATAATTCTGTTTGCATGCATGTAGCCCATTTCAGGCGAATTACAGATTCACAGGTATAAAAATGTTCAACAATTCTTCCCAATTGTTTTTTTTGTTATTTCTTTATGAAGATATATATTGTTACCACTCGTTTGAACTGTCTCGATGAGACGGTTCAAATGAATGGCAACAACATATACTTTAGAGGTGGAATACAAAAGATATTTATATTTTTCGTCCAAAAAATGGTGAATATTTAGCATGAAATGGGCTGAAGCAACCACAGGAAATTGTATCTGCTCTGCTGCAGCTGCAAATGTTGATTGATAAAATGTGGCCGTGACTGGAGAAATGAGGCTTTTTGGATTTTGTGACCAGTGTAGCTCCTAATCACTTTACTGTAGCCTGATAACAAATAATATCGCTTGTTGGAAATTTTGACAGCGCCTTCGTAATGGTTCTCGTTTGCTTATTTGATTTCCGCCTATTAACCCATTCCTTTCAGAATACACCTTTACGGGTGTGAAATTTTTATTTTTGTAATTTTTCAATGAAAGTATATGTCGCCACCACCATTTGAACCGTCTCAACGAGACGGTTCAAATGGTGGTCGCGACATATACTTCTGAGCGCATAGAAGTAAAATATTTAGGATTTTCCGCGAACATAATGGCGTATCCTCAGCATGAAAAGGGTTAATATAGATGCTGACCCACCCATTTACTGGCCAAATTTGTTGCTGTGTCGATGGTTGTTAGTTGGCTAGGGTAGGTCCACTTTCCTGTGGTGTGTTTCATATGAGCAAAGTTTTGTATGAACAAAGTTTCATATGAGCAAACGCATGTCTTAGCTGGGTTTGTCTCCTTGAGGTGTCGCTGTGAAATATAAATTAATTAGATAGCTATATTTGGAGTCTGCAAGAATCAAGAACCCCCCAGCAAATGTGAGCCTTTGATCGACTTGAACCAGCAGAGGTTTGATGTTTATCAGGTAATCTGCCATGTATTGACCAAATACGTACTGACTGATCACATTGTTGTATCAGGCATTGACCTAATACATACATCCGGGTTACAACAAAGTGAAACTTACGTTCCATTGGTCGGATGATGTCACGCGATGTACTGTAGCTAATTATTATAGAACATTTGAATGTGCGCCATCTTTTAACTGATATGCCTTGGTACGCCATGAGTTTTTGTTCATGTTACATTTTGATGGTGCCAATAGAGAAACCGTTACTACTAGTAAATGTGTATGCGACTGGAGAAATTGGGTTTGTGACATTTGTGACCAGTGTAGCTCCCGATCAAACATCACACTCTTCTCGTCTGATCTATGTTGCTCGTTAGAAGCACGACAGGTGTTTCATTGATGGAAAGGCGAACAATGCAAATCCTGATCAGACTGCGGATACACCAGCTGTCGTGGATCTACACTGGTCGCAGAACACATAAGCCCCATTTCTCCAGTCACAGCCACAAACCGTGGCAAACACAAACCGTCCAATAACAGAAAATAGGTGGCTGTGGCTGAAGAATGGGGCTTATGACATTTGATCCCATTCCAGCTTCTTATCTGCTGTTGTTGAATGTATGTAAAACCCCAAGCAATCAATCCAGCAGCCTCAAAGATTGAAGGGGTCAGTGGAAGAAGGGGCTAAGCCTCCTTGTTTCACTGACCCTTTCATTAACCCTTTCAACACCACAGACCTCTTTAGAGACAATGTTTGCAAAAAGTGCAGATCATCAGGATCTCCACTGTTTGTTAATAATTTTAAACGTCGTACAGATTACCCTTTTAGAACAATGGGATAATTTGAATGAACAAAATTAATGAAATAGCGTGAAACATTGGCATGGAACATCCTATTAAGTTACTTGGTGTTGAAAGGGTTAAGGGGTCAGTGTTAGGAATTAAGGTCGGTGTTAGAAGGGGGCTAACTCCTTGATGGAGTTAGCCCCCTCAGAACTCCAGATAAGATTCGTATCTCGAGCGTATTGTACCCCCTGATTTCAAAGTAAATGCATATTTTATTTTACAAATGGATTATTGATTTGCTTCATTATTAGATAGGACATAAAACAATTTAAACATTCACTTATTTGAGTGTATTATCACTTATTAGCTCACCTGAGCGAAGCTCATGTGAGCTATTGTTACCGCAATGTGTCCGTCGTCCGTCGTCGTCATCCGTCGTCCGTGAACATTTTCAAACGTCTTCTCCTCGGTAACCATTGGGCCTATAGTCACCAAACTTCATGGTCATGGTCCTTAGGTAGGGGGATTACAAAATGTTAAAATGACGTCATTACGTAATCCAAGATGGCCGCCGTCTAAAAATAGCACAAATTCTTCAAAAATCTTCTTCTCAAGAACCGCCAACCGGATTTCGACAAAACTTGGTAAGAATGATCGATGTACAATGCTCTTTCAAAGTTGTTAAAATGGTGACCCCGGGGTCAAAAATGGGTGTGGCCCGTGGGGTCAAATTGGGGTCAAATTTTATTTTTGACCAAGTATGGTCATGTCTATATCAAATTGAAGGTATCAATGAGGCGATCACTCTGGTGCATTTTTTGTCGAAATCGGATGGTTATGTCATCCAAGATGGCCGCCGAAAGGTCAAAAGGTCGTTCTTTTATTAGAGATTTCAAAATTCTTCTTCACATGAACCACTTGGCCCATGGTAGCCAAACTTAAAAGTTATGGTCCATGGGTGAAGCCTTTTCAGATTTGTTAAAATGGAGGTCATCGCTAATCCAAGATGGCCGCCGTCTAAAAATAGCATAAATTCTTAAAAAATCTTCTCATGAACCGTTAGCCGGATTTTGACGAAACTTGGTAGTAATGATCGATGTGCAATGCTCTTTCAAAGTTGTTAAAATGGTGACCCCGGGGTCAAAAATAGGCGTGGCCCGTGGGGTCAAATTGGGGTCAAATTTTATTTTTGACCGAATATGGTCATGTTATATATCAAATCGAAGGTATCAATGAGGCGATCATTCTGGTTCATTTTTTGTCGAAATCGGATTGTTATGTCATCCAAGATGGCCGCCGAAATGTCAAAAGTTTGTTCTTTTATTTTTGACCGAATATGCTCATGTCATATATCAAATTGAAGGTATAGATGAGGAGATTGCTCTGGTGCAATATTTGTCGGAATCGGATGATTATGTCATCCATGATGGTCACCAAAAGGTCCATTTATTCGAGATTTTGAACGTCTTTTTCTCAGGAACCGCATGGCCGATGCTGGCCAAACTTCATAGGAAGTTCAGATCTTTGGGTGAAGCATTTTCAGATTTGGTAAAATGAGTCATCGCTTAATCCAAGATGACCGCCATCTGAAAATAGCACAATTTTTTTAAAACATGAACTCAATGTCACATTCTCGTCTGGTGTTCATGGAGTCAGGTGAGCGAATTAGGGCCATCGTGGCCCTCTTGTTTATACTGTAATACAGTTGTTAACATTTACTTAGTTGAGCTGCAAAAAGCAAACAGTGCAAATTTACTTAGTTGTGCTGCAAATTTTCAACTTTATTACAGTATTTTCACAACTCAATTTGAAAATCAATGTCAGGGGTTGAAAAAATCCTTTTTTCCCACTCGCCCAGCTGGGCAAGTACAAAAAAAAAGTACTTGCCCAGGTCAAAAAGTTACTTGCCCAGTTTTTTTAAAATTTACATATATATATCATCATTACCAAAACGTATGAGACATATTCACTATTATTGTTATTTATATTTTAAGTATTAAATGAACATAAACAAACAAATAAATCTTATTTATCGGGAGATAAACTTTGTCGAGTTTTTTCTTCAACAACATTTTTTAGCAACGAATTTGCTCAGAGGCTTGCACGCTTCTTATTTTCTATAAGCGTTGAGTGACATAGATTTTGTTTAATTTATAGTGGCTATGTTTGCATACGCTGCGTGCTGCCTTAATTGGTAAATTCAATGGTTTCGGACCCGGCGCTGACCGTTTCGTCCCAAGCCGTTGTTCGGCGTCTGAAATGCGCGTTAACCCAACTGTATATGAGACGATATATGTGGCCGCGTATATACTAGTCTGTACTCGCAGTCATATTATTTGTTAGCCCAGCGGCGTACAGCTGACAAATAATCCATGAATTAAACTTGCCCGATATGGACCGTGTTCAAAATCGCTAGCGATTCTACCCGTAACCGTGTACATAGACACTGCTTGAATCTTACTTCCCGCAAATTGACGTAAACTGTAAACAACAAATGGTCGCTGAATTAATACCATTTGTTGGCCGTTATCGATGGAATTAATTGGCAATTTCTTTAGAAAAAAAAATCCTAACCAAATCTTTCACTCGCCAAACTGGGCGAGTGCCTGTAGAAAGTATTCGACCGCCACAAAAAGCACTCGCCATGGCGAGCTGGGCGAGTGAAATTTCAACCCCTGAATGTGTATTCAGCTAAAATATGTGCGTAAAATACGCCTATACGCACCTTATCTGGAGCTCTGCCCCTTCTTTCATGGACCCTTTCAATTTATGCACGGTTAGATAGACCTAGGACAAATCTTTCACTGGTTCACCATTGCAGACCATGCAATCCTCAAAAGTCGTACGTCCCATTTCTCCAGCCACAGTCACAGTCACAATTTCCGGCAATATATTGTTTCCTGTTCCCGAATCTTTCTACAGTGTCCGTTCATACACATGGATCAATATTTATTATTCCCCCCCTTCTTGCTAGCTACTAACTAATTATAGCCGCTTGTTTCATATTTCTCTCAAGAAAGTATCTTTTGTTCCCAACTCTTTTGAATAATCTTGTCTCTAATGAGTGGTCATAACATGTAAAATAAAAAAATACAATAACAAAATGTGTTCGTCAAAACCATGTAGCTTACTCACAGGGCTCCAGATAAGGAATTAGTAATTGAGTCACTCCATCATTTCTGAAGCAATTGGGTATTTCAAAAGTTTTAATTGTGTAAAATAGAATCACACTACTGTTTACACATCAGCAGACCGCACTTATTGAATAGTTTGCTTCTAAATGAAAACACATCTTGGTATTTCATTAGAATTGTCTCCTTGGTCCTTGGAGACAATTCTAATGAAATACCAAGATGTGTTTTCATGGAAAAATAAGAAAATATGCTATATTTGTGGTCTGTTTATTGTTTTCTGTAGCATGATAAAGATACCACACATTTTTCATTGCTTTTTGATACTCACTACTTCGGATTTCAATTGGGTTTTTGGCAATTTTAATTGGGTATTTACGCAAATACGCAGCTTATCTGGAGCTCTGCACTCATGCCAGAGATATTGGTTGGTTCTACAAAGTGACACAATGCATGAAAAATAAATAAATTCACTTCTCCATGAAAGTTCACATGTTGTGAAATCATCTTGATGAGACCGTTCATAAATGAAGTTGTAACAGCTTTACAATTTTGATGAAATACAGGGAGAAATCGGTATCTCAAATGAAATTGTGGTTAGCAACAGAAAATTAGCACGTACTTTTGTTTCCCGTTTCCGAATTCCCGCCAACGTCGGCTCACATATCTACATGTATTCTAGCTCTATAAAATCACACACCGGCATATTTCACCTCTTATTTGCACCAATTTTTATCTCTCTAAGCCTGGAAAATTAGACACACAGATAAAACCCTGTGTAAATAAAGAAAACTACGCGAAAATTTGTTTGCCGGCTGATTATTACATAGAACTACATGTGCCGGATTATGTATTGCATTCAGGATACCATAATAACCTTGAATATTCGGACACTTATTTGTTTTGGGAAACCCGTATTAGATATTATTCCCAAAACAAACTGTCTAAATATATTGTTATTGTGATAGACTAGAAACATTGGGACACTCACTCCTTGTTGTGGGAAAACAGATATTTATATGCGTTTCCTTGAATAAATTGTGTTCGAATACAAATGTGCCTGCTATATATAGGGGTTTTATGGTACGGATGATCAATAGAAATGTGAAGTGTTTTTATCGGGATATCCCACGACCGCGCAGGTGCTTGGGATTGGAGATCATCCCACCGTCTTCTTCCTCGTCATATTGCGCCCCTCACCTGCGACACTATTGGAAAATGTTAATGCATATGCAGCCTATGCTCAATATATGTAAATCCATCAATTGAAATTTGCAGTTGATCCTAAATTTACACTTACAAACATTTTAGTCGTGCAAAGTTTAGTGAAACGGGCCCCTGGTCTTCTTCTGGCTCTGTACTTGTTGCAAGTAATGTATAAAGTCATTTTTGTCCGCGAACGATCCATTCATCCTTGCCAGGGATGGGTTGTGGCTCAGGGGTAGGATGCTGGACTTCAATGCTTCAACAACCAGTAGACCAAATGCATTTCATATACCTACACCATGTGCATACTTTTGTTACAAACAAATAATGGAAATCATAACTAATCAAACTATGTTATGTACTTGTAATGTTGTTTGCGCACATGCCTTTGCCTTGTATGTAAACAAGTTGTAATTATCTCGTATGGATATGAATCCATATAAGCTGTTAGCTTGTTTTCAAATCCATGTATATTTCCCATGTAATGATGTACCATGTATTGTATGAAATAAATATTGTTTAAACTAATGCTGAAGGTTCCGAATTCAAAACCTACCCTAGGACATGAAAACTACTTTCATAATATTTCCACCCCACTGGTCTGTCGGATGAGGCTTTAAAACTGTAGTCCTGTCCCTATATGACCTTAGCTGTTGTTGGGACGTTAAACCCCATTCATTTCATTTTCATCCTTGCCAACCGGAAATATATTGTTTTCAACTCTGTTAACCCGGCCTAAAATGACCTTAGCTGTTGACAGGCCGTTAATCACAAATAAATCAAATCATCCTAGCCCATTATTACACGTGATATACCGATCCCCACCCCCGCGTACACTTGTATAATGAATTAAAAACCTTCCTTTCACTTGTTTATGCAAATAAACAGCAGACGACAAAGAATTAAGATAGCGGTGTTAGGGTTAATAAATCTTTGATAACAATGTGGCCGCAGACTGAAAAGCAAAGCTATAATGAAACTGTTCACAAGTGTACTGTATTTTATATATACACATGTATATGTAGCTATATACATGTATAAGCTATATACATGTATATATATAACTGCTGATGATGCGCCGTAAACTGTTCTAAGGGAAGTAACTACTTGTGTCTTTCCAAGTTCAGTAACCTATTTCTAAGACTGGTCTATATCTTATAGTGCTATCAAATAAAGGATGTTATCAGAATTGTGAAATATGGCTATATATCGAATACCAGGCTAGTGTCTTTTGATATCAAGTTTATCAGACAAGGCTAGGAAATCTGTAGGAATTCCGAGGCTTGTCGAGGAATTCCTACGTCTTTCCTAACCGAGCCAGATAAACTTGATATCAAATGACAGTAGCCTGGTATTCTATCTATCAGGTAAGGTTTTGTCCTAAAAAATGACACGGATGAAGTCGTTTCGTTATCCATGGACAGAAAACAGATTTGTTTACGTTGCGTCATTACACTGACCTCATTCGGTATTGTCGCGTGACATCATCCAACCAATTGTTGTAACCCGGATGTTTGTATCAGGTCAATGCCTGATACAACAACTATGTTATCAGTCAGTACGTATTTGGTCAATAAAAAGATTATTACCTGATAAAATCATGTTTTAGTGGTGCATCTGAGCAAGTCCTGGTTATATTTTCGAATGGTCTGCAAAAGGTCTTGAACTTATTTAAAACTTCTTCAACTTTATATCACATTGTACTGGCAATATGTCATGACAAAATAGGATTTATTCCTGTGACCAGTGTAGCTCCTGATCAGCTGGAAATATTGCCGGTGTGTTTAGCTGACCAAATGGCAAACTGTGTAATCCCGGACCAGAATGTTTGGATGCTGGCATATAATAATCGCAAGCTGTTTCCGTTACTACATAGGACTCCAGATAAGAAATCGGTCATTGGAAAATGTTATGTTGATGTCAATTGGATTTTTTTTGGCAAATTTTAATTTGGTATTTAAGATTGTTAACTGATTGTTTGTAAAGAAAACAGCATTGGACACCATTAAATAAATAATTTATCATGATCTTAAGGACTCGGCAACCGTATTTCATTAACCCCTTCACATATGCTTGATACTAGTTTAACCCTTTCCCTGTTTTGCGATATTTGGACTCTTCCAAATCGAAAACATCTGAATAAAAGAATCAAATGCTGGGTCAAATGATGGTTAAATTATCTGATAGAGTAGAAAACATTGTGGGAAAAGGAGAAATTGCTTGTTACAAGCAATTTCTCCTTTTCCCACAATGTTTTCAAAAGACATCTTCTGCAGAGGCGTGAAAAGTCGTCTCTATCAGGGAAAGGGTTAAGTGAGATTGTTGATCAGTCAAAGTAACACATATACATGCCTAGAGTCTGTAGCATTACAATTTTCGGCCACTAGTCAATTGATTATTTTGGACTCTTGATCTGATCTTTGTTACAATGACATGTGTAGTAAATGAAACCATATTTGGAATTATGACCTTAATTTGTACTTCGTACCATACATGTGCTATGCATAAACTAACATGTAAACAGAACTGTGTCTTCGTTGATCTCTTAACATTTGATCCATTAACCCTTAGACCGCTACTCACAACAATTGTCGTCTGCTATTGCTTTTATATCTTGCCTTATTTCTCAATAAAAACATGGTTTGACAGAAAAATGGAAAATAAAAAATAAGCAGCAGACGACCAAAAAATTAAGATAGCGGTGTAAGGGTTAACACTATTTATTGTTCACTATGATTCTACCCAGAATGCAAATTTCCACAGTAATGTAATACATGTAGAAACAAATAACACAATATTTATTGCCTTGGAACATTTAACCCTTTCAACCCTACATCCCAGAAAGCCAAGATGTGCAAACACCAGGGGCGGATCCAGGATTTCAGGTTGGGGTGGTGGTGTAGTGGCGGGACTAAATTAATTGATATAGTTTACTATATTTTCGAACTAGCACCGTTTGTTCGTCAACCAAGCGGAGCTGGTGAGACTGCTAGGTGGGTCCGGCGGTATGCCCCCGGAATATTTTTGATATCTACATCCCATTTTGCTGCATTATGGTGCATTTTATAGCAAATTTTGTGGGGGGGGGTTTCCCCCACGTGAATCCGCCCTTGAACACTGTACATGAGTTGAGCCGGCTCCTAACGAGCATCTCGGGGATCTTCAGTAATTGTCATTTAATTGTCATTGTTATTCACCATCATTAATGGAATAGTCCAACTTAGGATATCCAGGGTTGAAAAAGTTAAATGAACAATTTGATAGTGTCGCGGATTTATCAAACTCAACTAGACTAAAGAAGCAAGAAGAATCATGGACCAAGTAAAGGTTAGTGAAGATCTTGCTAAAGGAAACATTGATATCGTTATAGTAGCATGTATTAAAATAGACTTGTACAACGTGCCGATAGCATTTCTAACAATTATGGGCCATGGTGGCCCCTGACTATTTATATTTGGGGCCATTTATGACTAATAGGGGCTAATGGCCTGTCAGAATGAACACCGAGATAGATTGGAATACGCTGCCAATTGATAATTCATTGATACCCATGTTTTTGTTTCCAAAGTATTAACCCTTAGACCGCTACACACAACAATTGTCGTCGTCTTATGTTGCTTTTATATCTTGCCTTATTTCTCAATAAAACCATGGTTTGACAGCACTTGAGAATCATTTCCAATGGAAATGATTCTCAAGTGCTGTCAAAGCATGTTGTAAATTATTCTAAAGTGCTGTCATGTTTTTGATAGAAAATAGAAAATAAACAGCAGACGACAACAAAATTAAGATAGCTGTGTAAAGGTTAACTTGGAGATTGCCACTAAGGTTTATTTGTAGTATCTCTTACAATGCTGAATTAAATTTTGCCGTCTGCTGCTCGATTTATTTTCCATTTTTCACAATGAAACTGGTTTTTATGAAGAAATTAGTTAAAATGAAAATCAGCAGACGACAATATGTTTTTCCCGCTTTTTAAGGGTTAATTATCAGGAAGGAAACAGGAAACAGAATGACTATAAAATTGTTGTTGTTGTTGTTTGTTATCTTGCATATTTCTTGTTTTGAATGTAACTGTTGAAAGCGGAGATATATAATCTAAGACTTCCTTAATAAATAATTCAAAAGTTGTAATCTAAATTGAGTAATGTAGTTTTGGAGGGAAACATTGATTTTCAGCCAATTTAATGTGTTTGTCGTGAGTCAAAACGTTTGTAGCTTTTCATAATATGGCATAATTACATTTAGAAGATACACAGTTTTTGTCTCGCCCACGAAAGCGGAAAGCGAGACATAGGTTTGGCTTTTTCGGAGTCGGCGGCGTCGGCAGCGGCATCATCATTCAATGTTAAGTTTTCGTGTTACGGTCATTACTTCAACACCTTATCAGCTACAGTCATCAAACTTTATACATACCTTTACTATGATATGTAGATGAATATAGGACTATTAAAAATAAATCTCGGGGGTCAAGGTCAAGGCGGAACAAGGCGAGACATTTGATTCCGCGGAATTCTTGTCTAAATGGAAGAACACGTATATGTTCATTACATTTGTATAACGATGGTATGAAAGTGTTATGGCCATACTCCAATGCATATACATTCTATTATACTTCGGAGAAGAATTAACCCTTACACCGCTATCTTAATTTTTTGTTGTCTCCTGTTTATTAATATTTTCTATTTTCCATTTTTATCATCAAAAACATGCATTAACAGCACTTTAGAATAATTTACAACATGCTTTGACAGCACTTTAGAATCATTTCCATTGGAAATGATTCTGAAGTGCTGTCAAACCATGTTTTTATTGAGAAATAAGGCAAGATATAAAAGCAACAGCAGACGACTGTTGTTGTGAGTAGCGGTCCAAGGGTTAATGAAAATAGAAGAAAAAAAGTTCCGTCTGATACTTATACCACTTGTAGCTTTCCCAAAATTTACTGAGAGACGGACAATAATTTTTAGTTCCCACATTCGAAGTGTTAAAATAGAATTTAATTGCTTATTTAACTCTTTGCATGCTGGGAAACTTTTGGGCTATAAATAGTTAAAAAATAGCAGACAAAAAATCATCACATTTTCTTGTATTTCTCCCCGTAAATAACATGAATATGTCTTGGAATTTCATTAGAATTGAGTCCCGAGTCCTGTGGACTCGATTCTAATGAAATTTCAAGACATATTTGCAGAGAGAAATAAAAAATATACTCCTAATTTGTTTGGCGGATTTTTTCACCGCTAGCATGCAAAGAGTTAAAGGCTTACGATGCACAAGCGCCAAAAAAATGCAATGCATTCTGTTTTCTGGTAGATGCGTTTGGAGATTATCATCTCTGAATCGCTTGACAATGTCTTGTTTTTTTTTTGTTTTTTTTTTAAAGCAGAGTTATCTCTACTTTATAACATGAAACATTATTATTACTTTGCACAGACAGATTCACGTCAGTTATAGTCACCTATCAACTTGTACAGTATACATAGTTCCGGTATTACTAAATGTTACTTCCATTTGTTGAATACAGACAAACACTGTCGGCCATATTGGGATGCAATATTGAATTTGGCCCCCTAGATAAATATTGCATATAATCCCATTATCGGAATTACTAAATTTTGCATACCAAAAAAAACCCAAGATGTCTCTTTGTTTGAACAAAATATAATTGTTTCAGGGCTAATATTATGTATATTCAATAGAGACTACTCCATGACATTAGCTTGTCTGGGAACTTTGTATTAAACTTCCCATTATAGCCTCCATTCATCTATTGTCTTACAGATTCATGCCACATGAATACTCGCATGCCACCGCGCTCAAACAAGAAACTGGAATTGCATCAAAAGATATACCTCATAAGAGATGCCGAAACAGAACCAAAGCAAAGCCACCAACAGTTGGCAAATAAATACGGTATTCCAAAGTCTACAGTTGGTCATATCCTGAGGAATCGGGACAATCACAAAGCCAGGTGGGATCAAAATTGCGTGCTCGTAATGGCTCCAGACAATATCGCTCATGACTGATAGGTACTGGAGATTCAAGAACTGACCAATTTAAACAGGCAAGTGAATTGGATGACCAATTAAACTATGACTGTTGTAATTGAAAGAGACATGACACAGGAGCGTCGGAACAGGCCCGGCAGGTCGGGCGACTGCCGGACCTATAACTTTGACAAAAATGTGACTTTATTGAAATACTTGAAAAAAACGGTAATGTACATGTATGTTGTTATTATTATTTTTGATAATAACTTTATGTTGTAACAACATACAGTAGGTGAGACAGGGGGGGGGGGGGGGGGGGGGTGGAGGGGGGTCATATCCCTTTGCCGGACCAATCTTACGATGCTTCCGACGTCCCTGTGACAAATAATATGTAGTAGGTCTGTGACATTTTAGTAGGTGGAGATTGTTTTATTCGGTCTAAAAAAGTAAATACAAATGTTGTGAAAATATCCAAAATGTTTATTATGATTTCATTAAGATTACAATGAGTGGAGCAGTTAAGGAAGTTGCATGACTTATTCTGTAGTGACCTTGTAAATACATCTGGGAATGTACTAACTTTCACCGGTGGGGGGTAGGTGGGAGCATGCGATGGGTAATTTAACGATAGGGGTTCATCCTAACCGGAATCCCGACTGGAGACCTGGTTTAGCCCTCACATACGTCTTGGCATTTTGTATGTGACAGTTGAATCTGGTTATACCCCTTATGTGAGTATTACGATATAATCCTATTTTAGGGGAAGGGGCCAAGTGACTTTGGTGTGGTATGGACCTGGCACCAGGTCAGCTTATTCTAATTTCAGGGCTGAATATATTTGTTCTCGATGTAAATATTTCGTTCTGATCTTTGGATTTTCTCCCCCCCCAAGGCAGCAGGTTAAAATGGGATCGAACCCGTTTGCCCGGCCTTGCATGACCTTAGCTGTTGATAGGCCGTTAAATACCAATAAACAAACAAACTAACTTTCACCAAGGCCTGTGTTACGATCTTCAGTAATCCCAGACCCTACCTTACTGTGACATACATGTACACCGATGACAGGGAGGCCCGTGGAGGGTCTACCACCATCAGGTACACTCGCCGCATATAAACTCCATAGACTGGTTCACTCAATCCATCCATGTGACTCCGTTACCCATCGGGAGACAGATTCGCATAAGCAACTTGCTTCTGAATGCCATTCATATTCGTTTTGCTCGTGATTTACATCATGTACATTTCATGTAATAATAATATGAATAAAATATGTTTTATTATTATACTAAAAAATACTTTCATAGTATTTCCATCCCACTGGTCTGTCGGATAAAACTTTAAACCCTTTCACTTTTTTTCCAAATTGTGAACCGTCATTGATTCTAATAAACGTCAGACGTTTAGCTCCTAGACTGCTACACACAACAATTGTCGTCTGCTGTTGCTTTTGTATCTTGCCTTATTTCTCAATAAAAACATGGTTTGACAGCAATTCAGAATCATTTCCGATTGGAAATGATTCTGAAGTGCTGTCAATGCATGTTGTAAATTATTCTAAAGTGCTGTCAAAGCATGTTTTTGATGATATAAAAAATGGAAAATAGAAAATGATCAGTAGACGACAAAAAATTAAGATAGCAGTGTTAGGGTTAATAGAATCTTTACTCTATTTTTGTGATAGCTCAGCTGCTTTTCAACTGCATAATAACAGGTTTAAAAAATAAAAACTTTCAAAAATGTATCTGCTAGGCAGCCTAGGCTATTAAATGGTGTTTCTGTTGTCATTATTTTGGGACATCATTTGTTTTAGTGTCTGTCACTAACCTTTACCATAGTTATGAAACAAAACAGATGACAGTACCTGGTAGCCCGTTATAACGATCGTGTGGATCGTATTGTCTATGGCTTTGGGAAAACAATATAAATTAGGTTTTCCCTAAACTAATTTGTATAAATGCGCAAAATTTATTTTGGTAATATGATTGTTGCAGATTTCGAGACCCTGACAACACCGTCACAGAAACGACCTCGGTTTGTGATGAACCTATTCCAAAAGATTGAACTGCTAAACCTTTTGGAAGCGGAGCCCTATCTCTCTCAGCGTCAGTTATCGAAGAAGTACGGTGTTGGAAAATCTACTGTCGCCGAACTACTAAGGAATAGGGACGCTTACAAACGTGAATGGGAATCGGGTGGTAATTTGTTTAAGAAACGACTAGGCCGCACTTGCAAGTTTGGGGATATAAATGAGCTGACGTTGCAGTGGTACCATCAACAACTGATGGCTGGAACTCCAGTTAGTGGAGCTGGGTTTTGCCGAAAAGCAGCTTCTATTGCTGAAAGTTTGGGTATTTTGGGTTTTAAGGCAAGCAATGGGTGGTTGGATAGTCTCAAATCGAGACACAATATAACATTTACTAAAAACATAGCGGCAGTTGAAAAGCAGCACGACATGCTTGAGACGGAGCTTGACAATAAATTGACTAAAAACATAGAGACAGTTAAAACTGAACATGACATTGAGAATGAATTAGACGTAACAGTTAAAAATTTACTGGCAGTTGAAGAGCAACCTAATGAAAGCTTCTAGTGGAAAACAACAAAGTTTCTACTCTTGCATAAGTTGTCAAATGAAAACCTGAAAATTCTGGCTCAAAACTCGCAATTTGCAACCTGAAAGATGCAGTTCGAAACTCAATAAAAAATGCTTCAGGATGATGTTACTACCGTATGCAGGATATACTGATATACTTGTGGGCATTTATTTGAATCTGCTTCTGGAAATCAGTAAGTCTGATTGATCATGGTCGAGACCGAGAGAGCTTTCCCTGCCAATCAAACTGCATGATTTCAAGCGCAAATTTCTCTGAAATGTTGAGAGTTTTCACAGGCCTGTATAATTTGTGACATGTGTCGGCTATATAACTTTCAGTTACAAGAGAATTGTGTGTTAATGCTTTAACAGGATCCTATGGTGTTAATTATTTAATACATAACAAAGTAATGACACCTGTAAATATGTACACTATTTTCTTGATTTTTTTGTTTAAATATGTTTTGCCAAAAATATATCGTGTTACCAATCACTTGAAACATCTCGTCGATACGATTCAAATGAGTCTCAACATATATTTTAAATGATAACTGAAGAAAATAAAAACTGTTCAAATTGGTTGTTTTCCAAATATACCAAAATAGCAATATGTAACAATCCATCAATTGATTTTCCCAGCTTTCGCTGTTGTGCATGTACGTTTACTTTCATGATTCAAAGCTCTCTACCTGTTCCTCTTTGTAAGGTGGATGGTAGGTGGGAGCATGCGTTGGGTAATTTAATAAACGGTATTCATCCTTACCGGTATCGCGGAGTCCCAGTTTGGCCCTCGGGTACGTCTTTGGCATTCTTGTCCGTGAGGATTTAATCTTGTTATACCCCGTGTATGAGTAATATGATTATTCCTAATCCAGATAAGTTGCGTATTTGCTTAAATACCCAATTAAAATTGCCAAACTCCCAACTGAAATCGGAAGTAGAGAGTATCAAAAAGCAATTAAAATATTGTGGTACATTTATCATGCTGCAGAAATCAATAAACAGACCGCAAATATAGCATATTTTTCTTACTTCCCATGCAATCACATCTTGGTATTTCATTAGAATTGTCTCCAAGGAGACAATTCTAATGAAATGCCAAGACATGTTTTCAATTGTTGAATAGTTTGCTTCGAAATGAAAACATTTCTTGGCATTTCATTAGAATTGTCTCTCTCTCCTGGGAGGCAATTCTAATGAAATACCAAGATGTATTTTCTTAGAAAATAAGAAAAATATGCTATATTTCTGGTCTGTATTGTTTTCTGTAGCATGATAAACTCAGATAAAGGTACCATAAAATTGCTATTGCTTTTTGATACTCGCTACTTCTGATTTCAATTGGGTTTTTGGCCATTTTAATTGGGTATTTACTCAAATACGCAGCTTATCTGGAGCTCTGAGTCATTTAGTCTTCAAATCTTTACAGGCATTACAGATGATATATAGAGAATACCAGGTTAGTGTCTTTTGATATCAAGTTTATGCTGCAAGGCTAGGAAACAGGAATTCCTACCGTTTCTGAGCCGAGCTTGATAAACATGATATCACAAGACCATAGCCTGGTATTCTATTTATCAGGTAACATTTTATGCTCGAAAATGACCACAGATGGCGTTGTTATATAGAATGCGGACAGAATGCGGACTTGTTTACGTTGTGTCATTACATCAACATCATTCGGTAACGTCACTTGAAACGTCATGCCGACCCAATGGAAACGCCAGTTTTTCCCCCCCACAAAGGGGGGGGGGGGGGGGGGGGGGGGGGGTTTGGGGGGGGGGGGGGTGGGGGGGGGGGGGGGGGGGGGGGGGGGGGGGGGGGGGGGGGGGGGGGGGGGGGGGGGGGGGGGGGGGGGGGGAGGGGGGGGGGGGGGGGGAGGTTGGGGGGGTTGGGGGGGGGGGTGGGGGGGGGGGGGGTGGGGGGGGGGGGGGGGGGGGGGGGGGGGGGGGGGGGGGGGGGGGGGGGGACTCCTTGTAACCCGGATGTTTGTATCAGGTCAATGCCCAAAAAAGGTGTTCTAATGTTTAGGTATGGTTATACTGGTTTATCGCAATAACTATATTTGGATACAATTTGTTTTGGGAAACCAAAAACAAATGGTGTCCAAATATTTAGGGTTATTACAGTCAGAGCTCCAGATAAGCTGCGTATTTGCTTAAATACCCAATTAAAATTGCAAAAAAAAATAATTTGAAATCGGTATCATAAAGCAATAACAATTTTGTGGTACCTTTATCATGCTGCAGAAAACAATAAACGGACCACAAATATAGCATATTTTTCTTATTTTCCATGAAAACACATCTTGGTGAAATGCCGAGATATGTTTTCATTTCGAAGCAAACTAATTCAATAATTGCTGTCTGTGGATGTGTACACAGTAGTGTGATTTTATTTTACCCAATTAAAATTTTGAAATACGAAATTGCTTCAGCAATGATGGACTGAAAATTCTCAATTACTAATTCCTTATCTGGAGCATGATCACTACTGGACCCTCTACAGATATTTTCCATTAACCCTTAGACCGCCATCTTATTTTTTTCGTCGTCTGCTGTTTATTTCTCTATTTTTATCATCAAAAACGTGCTTTGACAGCAGTTTATAACATGCTTTGACAGCACTTTAGAATCATTTCCAGTGCTGTCAAAACATGTTTTTACTGAGGAATAAAGCAAGATATAAAAGCAACAGCAGACGACAATTGTGAGTAGCTAAGGGTTAAACCTTTTGTTATGGCATTGGTTAGTTTTAACTTCGTGTCCCCGGTAACTGAGTACAGGCATGAAACTATAGGAATGTTTATCAGCCTGTGTAGTTGTGCACCGGGGGTTTTGTTTGTGCAATCATCCAGTGACCAGTAAGGATGGAGTTTTGACCCTTGACTTGGAGAAAATTGCTCATTTTGTCCATCACAAATTTCATCACGAATTCTCGTGCATATTTCCAAAAGTGTTTGAGTTAAAGAGTTGCGAAATTTTACAGTTATGTTTGTCACTATGTGAAGTTGTGCACCCGGGTTTTTGATGCAGATTCCTAGTATTGGACGAGTTATGGCCCTTGACAAGTGAAAATTTCATATGTTGTCTCTTTATTTTATTATCTCCCAATATACAGGTAACGCAGAAAGAACGAGGTAGCTACATATATGCTGTTGTTGCCTTAACTACCACCACAATTGTCGTCTGCTGTTGCTTTTATATCTTGCCTTATTTCTCAATAAAAACATGGTTTGACAGCACTTCAGAATCATTTCCAATGGAAATGATTCTGAAGTGCTGTCAAAGCATGTTGTAAATTATTCTAAAGTGCTGTCAAAGCATGTTTTTGATGGTAAAAATGGAAAATAGAAAATAAACAGCAGACAACAAAAAAAATATGATAGCATTCTAAGGGTTAACTTCTAATTTTCGAAGTCCCGACAAGATAAGTTGCGTATTGGTTTATTTTACATACTTATTTTAGCAGAATACGCATTGATTATCAAAAATGGGAGTACAAAATACTCGCAGCAATGTGAAAATCCAAACTCAACTAAGTAAATTTTCAACTTTATTACAGTATTTCCACTACTCTATTTGAAAATCAATACGTATTTTCACATTGCCGTCAGTATTATGTTCATCCATTGTTGATAATCAATGCATATTCAGCTAAAATAAGTGAGTAAAATACGCCAATATGCACCTTATCTGCAGCTCTGAACTTGACAAGATTTCTAGATTACTGATCTGAACTGAACATTTCTACTATATAGCATTAACTCTGGATGCTGGGAAACTTGTGGGCTATAAATAGTTCAAAACTGGCGGACAAAAATTCATCATATTTTCTTGTATTTCTCCATGTAAATATCATGAATATGTCTTGGAATTTCATTAGAATTGAGTCCTGAGGACTCAATTCTAATGAAATTTCAAGACATATTTACAGAGAGAAATAAAACATATACTCGTAATCATTTTCACCGCTAGCGTACAAAGAGTTAACCAATAAACAATGATGCCTTACATTCTGCTCTGTTGGCTCGAGTTTCATATAGTCTTTGATAAAAACTCTCCATTTCCAATGCGTAAATTAACACCACTCTGTATATAGTATGTGGACTTTTGTTTTGCTGAATGTTTATACCATTTTGCGATGAGTAACCCTTACAATGATGAATTTTATCATTGCTGTTGTACACACCCCACCCCCCCCCCCCCCCCCCCCCCCCCCCCCCCCCTCCCCCCCCCCCCCCCCCCCCCCCCCCCCCCCCCCCCCCCCCCCCCCCCCCCCCCCCCCCCCCCCCCCCCCCCCCCCCCCCCCCCCCCCCCCCCCTCCTCCGCGTTTTTGGTTAACGTTCTTCGGTATACTATCAAATCGTCGTAGGGCGCGACATGTGGCCCGCGGCTATCTAGTTTTATTATTCATCCAGAGCTCCAGATAAGCTGCGTATTTGCGTAAGTACCCAATTAAAATGGCCAAAAACCCAATTGAAATCAGAAGTAGCGAGTATCAAAAAGTAATGAGAACAATTGTGGTTCCTTTATCATGCTGCAGAAAACAATAAGCAGACCACGAATATAGAATATTTTTATTATTTTCCATGAAAACACATCTTGGTATTTCATTAGAATTGTCTCCAAGGAGACAATTCTAATGAAATGCCAAGACATGTTTTCATTTCGAAACAAACTATTCAATAATTGCTGTCTGTTGATGTGTAAACAGTAGTGTGATTTTATTTTACCCAATTAAAATTTTGAAATACCTGATTGCTTCAGAAATGATGGAGTAACAATACTCAATTACTAATTCCTTATCTGGAGCCCTGTTCATCGACGTGATGTGCTGTGGATTGCCACTATTACAGAATCATGAAATAATCTAATCTCTGTGAGGCGAGATGAGGAATGGTATGGAGTTCAGCTGAATTATGAAGGTGAGCTTTATGTTACAGTCAAACTTGTGTTAAGAGACCACTCAAGGGAACTGCCAAAAGTGGTCTCTTAACAGAGGTGGTCTCTTAATAGGGACAGCCATGTGGAGTGGGTACACGGATGATATATTAAAACACAACACAGTGACAACACAGTCAAGTAATAACATGTATACACATATATGTATGTTTATTAAAGTAATAACATGTACAATGGAAAACATAAGTTTGAATACACTGCAGCTCCATTATAACGCGGTGGTCGGGGTCCAAGATTTCAAACCGCGATCGAATTCGACCGCGTTATAAAATTTCGGGACATGCACGGGTACTGGTACTGCACGGGTTACTGATATCATTCGCATTTCGGTTACCAACTATTGCGGGAATTCCATTAGCAACGGACCCATATAAAATCATGTCATTTGAACAGAAGTTAAAGTAATTATTAATAATGCCTATGACATACAAACTTGTATGTATTAATGTATTAAACATAGCGTTATTTATAAAATCATGCTTATTACGTTGTATAGTGCTCGCGATAGACAGACGCTTATTACAATGTATACTACTCGCGATCAACAGACGCTTAAACGGATTAATTGATAATAAATAATGCCTATGGTCACGTGTCCTGCCTATTCATGCGGTTGATACGTGCATAATCTCAGGATGTGGGGTCACGTGATCTATTGTTTACGCTGCAAGTCATATTGATGAATGAAATTTACGATTTAAGCGAGATTGCCTTTGGCTGCAGTGTAAACAATAGACCACGTGATCCCATACCCTGACCCAGATAATGCTGAAACACGTTTTATGGATTATAGCCACCGCTTATAGCCGTGTTTTGAGCCGTGTTTTCATGGGCGCTGACAGTCGCCGACGGTCGTTAAACGCGTCGTATTTTGACGGAATGGGCCGTATTTATACGGTCGCTGGTCGCAGACAGCAGGTGGTCGTTCATTGCAAGTACGTTATTATGGGAAATTCGTCGGGCGGGATTCAAACCGGTCGCTTACAGCAGGTGGTCGTTTATTACAAGTGGTCGTTAGCACAAGTTCGACTGTACTTGGTTTGAAAATCTGTTTTTGTGGATACAAGCAATAATGTAAGTTTAATTTGGGGATCAGCACACAATGAAATGGAACCTACATTTACAATTATTCTGTAACAAAAGGTGACACAAGAAAAGACCATTGAAACTGGTTTGTATGCAGTTTTGGAGTGTTACCCACAAACAATTGTAGTCCCATATTAACCCATACCCATATGACCAGTACACCATATCGTATTTTTGCTGCATTTTCACATGCTGCAATTTGATAGAAGTGTTGCACCATTTTGGGCATCAACTGTAATTTTATAGAAGCGTTGCACCATTTTGGACATCAACTGTAATTTTATAGAAGCGTTGCACCATTTTGGGCATCAACTGTAATTTTATAAAAGCGTCGCACCATTTTGGGGATCAACTAATTTTATAGAAGCGTTGCGCCATTTTGGGCATCTACTGTACTTTTATAGAAGCGTTGCGCCATTTTGGGCATCTACTGTAATTTTATAGAAGCGTTGTGCCATTTTGGGCATCAACTGTAATTTTATTGAAGCGTTTTGCCATTTTGAGCATCTACTTTTTATAGAAGCGTTGCACCATTTTGGGCATCAACTGTAATTTTATAGAAGCGTCGCGTCATTTTGGGCATCAACTAATTTTATAGAAGCGTCGCGCCATTTTGGGCAACTGTAATTTTATAGAAGCGTTGCACTGCATCATTTTGGGCATCAACTGTAAAGTTAGAAGCGTTGCGCCATTTTGGGCATCTACTGTAAGTAACGCAACCATAATCTTATTCTGTTGGTTTTGTTTAGAATCCCCAAACCATTTTACATCAGTGTCTCATTTACGATGTTCTGCCTCTAGATTTAATTAATTCTTTGCATGCTGGGACATTTGTGGCCTATTATTAATAGTTAAAAAATAGGAGAAAAAAAAACTGTGGGCTCGATTCTAATGAAATTCCAAGACCTATTTACAGAGAGAAAAAATAAATATTTGTTCGATGTTATTTTCAACTCTAGTATATATATATATATATATAGTATGTAGAGGTGCGCGGTATAACCGGTGTACCGATATAACCGATATTTATTTCTCCCGGTGCATACCGGTTTTAAATCGAGTGAGACCGGTTTTTTCGGTCATGTTCGGAACGCTCCGACAGTTATCGTTATCCGGATATTACAAGTGCGCTGCCCTGGAATAAGCATATTTATAATTATTTATACGTAGGTACCGTATTTTCAATATGCATACGATAGTATGCCACTAGTGACACAGCTTTCCAATATGGCGACAGGAAATCGCCTGATTTTGGAGATTGTCAAAAACAAATGAAGAACACAAAAAGCGGTGCGTGGGACCATCTTGGGCTCAAGAAAAGCAAGTCTGACGATACCGTCGACCAAAATGTTGCTATATGCAATCACTGCGACGCTCAAGTAAAAGCTACTGGCGAAGGGACGACCAATTTAATTCATCATTTACGCCGACATCACCCAAACGTTGCCGATTGTAAAACAACAACAACAACAACAAATCAGGTGTTTCATTGATCTTTAACAGTGTTGATCCTGATAAGACTTATCTGGATCTACACTGGCTGCATAACACATAAGCCCCCTTTCTCCAGTCACAGACACAGGTTGTAACCTAGTAAGTAAGCCTTGCTAGTTGCTAAGGCCTGGTAGTAGTAGACTAGTAGTCTTGTACACTGATAATTACATGTCATTTCTGGTGTTGTTTTGTAGTGAAGAAATACAAATCATAGTAATTTGTTGCATATAAATGCTTTATTTTTAACATCATTGACCTGCAAAACATACATGGGCCATTAGTACATGTATATGCAATAGGAAACAGCCTGCTTTTCTCGAGCCGAAAAAGGTTAAAAATATCGCGATACGTATCGCGATACATAGTGAAATACCACGATATATCGCGATACGATTTTCAGAGGCGATACCCAGCACTAATAGTATGTCGAGTTAAGAACATAAAACTGATACTCCTGTGATAAAGAGATCCAAAACATGAAATCCATTTCATCCATCCCTTTGTCTAAGTACATCATTGCAATTGTCAATCTGTCACATAATCACCTATATACAGTCTACACTTGTTTACTCAGTCCAATGGACTTGGGAAAATACTTTAAGCTAATGAAAATTTGAATTAACGAGAGTTTATTACAGGGTTCAAGCTAGCTCTTTAAAATAGGGAGAGCCCCGTGCAGGCACCGGGGCGGGATCAACTGATCATGAGAATAGTGCTGCAGTATCCATTGCTCGTCGTAAAAGGCGACTAAACTGGCTTAGCGATTGTGTTCATACTTTCCGGAACCCACTATACCGGATTTGGCCCTCATGTACAGTTTTGGCTTTCTTGTATGTGAGAGTTGAGTCAGGCTATGCCCCATATATAAAAGTAAGATTAGCGCTAATCCTATTACTTTTAGGGGATGGGATAAATGATGCTGGTGTGGCGAGGGCCTGGCACCAGATCAGGTTGTTCTAATTTCAGGACTGAATATATATTTTGATTGTAAATATTGAGTTCTGAAGTTGGGATTTACCCCCCTTGGACAGGTGGATACGGGACACGACCCCGTTGACCCGTCTGCGTGTAGACTCCCTGAGGCTTGTACCTCTATGTCAGAAAAGCGGACGTTAAACCCTATTCACTCACTCACTCACTCAAAATAGGGAGAAGTTTTCACTAAAAATTTGAGATTTGTTTTACCATTTTTTTTCTTCAAAATTTCTGTTTTATTTAGTGAAAAACATCTCCCTCGACTCAAAGGCGAGAAGTCGGACAATTTAAGGAGAGAATTCTGCCCACTTCACCCTGTAAAATGATCCTGTTATTATATCGCAAAACATGTACTTGGGGTGGGGGACCAAGAAGTTTCTCGGAGTTATCAGTTGTTTGTCTTAACCCTTTCCCTGATAGAGACGACTTTTCACGCCTCTGCAGTCAGAAGATGTCTTTTGAAAACATTGTTGGAAAAGGAGAAATTGCTTGTAACAAGCAATTTCTCCTTTTCCCACAATGTTTTCTACTCTATCAGATAATTTAACCATCATTTGACCCAGCATTTGATTCTTTTATTCAGATGTTTTGGATTTGGATGAGTCGAAATATCGCAAAACAGGGAAAGGGTTAAGAGAGTTTGAGGTAACGAGTGTCGACTGTATTTAGCATTTAGGTAGTACACCATGTTGGATGTTTGAGCTGAGATTCTGTTACTGTTAATACATATTTGACTGTCAGGGCTCCAGATAAGGAATTTGTAATTGAGTATATTGTTACTCCATCATTTCTGAAGCAATTGGGTATTTCAAAATTTTAATTGGGTAAAATAAAATCACACTACTGTTTACACATCAACAGACAGCAATTATTGAATAGTTTGTTTCGAAATGAAAACATGTCTTGGCATTCCAAGGAGACAATTGTAATGAAATACCAAGATGTGTTTTCATGGAAAAATATGCTACATGTATATTTGTGATATGTTTATTGTTTTCTGCAACATGATAAAGGTACCACAATTGTTATCATTGCTTTTTGATACTCACTGCTTCTGATTTCAATTGGGTGTTTGCCACTTTATTTACGCAAATACGCAGCTTATCTGGAGCTGTGACTTGATTTGACCTGTTCTCATTCTCATGATGCTTTTGCAAAACTGCCTTTGTTTCAACTAGAATATGTGTATGTCGAAACGAAGCGTTGTAAAGTATTATTCTAGATAGTTGAATTGGTAAATTATTCTCCATGCAAGTAGATAGTTTTATTGTCAATTACCTCAAATGATTGTATGCGTATCTAATTGCAAGGCACACAAATATGTCTTATTAAAGTGCTCATATGGCCGATTTACAGTGGAACTTCTCTAAACTGGACACCTTGTGACTGGACCCCCAGGGTGTCCAATTTAGAGGGGTTCTTCTCTAGTATGATTGTACAATCCTTACCGGAATTCCGACAGGAGACCAGTAGCCTATTTCACCAACATTGCAAAGTATACTTTAGTAGCAAAGTATACTTTGAGGGAGAAATTTTCATTTTTTTTTTAAATTTATTAATTTTTATTATACTGAATTTATTACATTATCACAGCCATTTAATGGCTGTGATAATGTAATAAATTCAGTATAATAATTCTGCATACTTTTAATCATGAAATATATGCATTTGTTAGTTCTATGTGAAATAATGCATTTCTGGAAAAATAAATGATTACTCCCTCAAAGTATACTTTGCTAGTAAAGTATACTTTGCAATGTTGATGAAATAGGCTACTGGGGGGCCATTTCACAAAACTTTTTACGACTAAAATGTTCGTAAGTGCAAATTTAGGATCGTCTGGAAATATCAATTGATGGATTTACATGTATTGAGCATAGGCTGCATATGAAGCCTATGCTCAATAAATGTAAATCCAATAATTGTTTACAAGAAAACTTGTTCATGTGAAATTTACAGACTATCATAATTTTACACTTACAAACATTTTAGTCGTGGGAAGTTTAGTGAAACGGCCCCCTGGTTTAGCCCTCACATACGTCTTTGGCATTTTGTATATGATAGTTGAATCTGGTCATGTGAGTATTACGATTATTCTTAATCCTATTGTAGGGGAAGGGGCCAAGTGACTTGGTGTGGTATGGACCTGGCACCAGGTCAGGTTATTTTTTTTCTGGGCGGAATATATTTTTTCTCAATGTAAATATTCCGGTCCGATTTTCCCCCCAATGCAGTAGGTTAAAACGGGATCGGCCTTACATGACCTTAGCTGTTGATAGGCCATTAAACACCAATAAACAAACAAACAAACAAAACAAACGATTATACAATACATTGTCAATTTCACATTTTATTGTAGGTTGGAACAACCATGAAAGCTTTTATAACAGAACCGAATCGGATACAAATACCATTACTGACAACGCACTTCTGCAACCTGGCCTGTTTCCAGACCGCTCGGGTGCTCCGATAAACATGGAACACGTAAACATGGAGCGGTACTGTCTGTCTAAGGCGCGACCGCACCAGTGCACATATTGTGGCCTTTGCTTCACGGTACACGGAAACCTGCTTCGTCATTATAAAGTACACACTGGTGAAAGACCTTATACGTGCGATTTCTGCTCCAAGGCTTTTAAGGAGAAGACCCACCTAAACCGTCATCTCGTGAGCAAACATCATGGCGCAGGCGTTGATTGATTGACCAGTAGATTCGGGCTGACATTTGCAGCGTCTTATTTCTGTGGTAAGCATCTTTGAAGAAAGTTTTCATGGTCATTTCTCAAGGTTTTCAATTTACAGTGGAACCTCTCTAAACCGGACACCCTGCGAGGTTAGCAGGGTCAATGAGAGTCCATGAGGGATCGTAGCTAGTTCTCTCCCTTTGAATTTATTTATAGAAATCCGGTCTAAGTTGTGTAGTTTAAGGCATTTTTGCTTGTAAAAAGGGTGAATGTAGCAATTGTTGTGATTTCGACTAGTGTTGATCCAGATCATCCTACATATCAAGCAATCTGATCTGGGACTACATTATTTGCCAGATTCATATTTTCACACTTATTACTAGTATTGCAATCCGTGTAGACTCGGATCAGACTGCACATGTGCTGTGCAGTCTGATCTGGGTCTACTCTGTTCGCAAAAGTTTTGTGCTATTCAGTGAGAAATAAACGCTGAAATACAGCACATTACCGGATCTCTATAAATATATTTGCAAAGGGACATAACTAACTGCGATACCTCATTGAAATTCCGGGTTACTACTGTATTGTTAAACCATACATGAGAATTACTTAAAAAAAAAATACTTTGGTTCTCGGATATCGCTGTGTCAGTAACTGATTTCATCAAAATTGCAAATTGGTAGCAGGGCTGTTTTAAGTATGTTGAACCCTTTGAACCCGAAATCCCGCTATAGCGGTTTAAGCAAACAGTGCAGATCCAGATGTGCCCCGTCTCATCGGGATCTGCACTTTTTGCAAGTGATTTTCACATTTTTGAGAACAAAAACACCTCCTCTCCATGAATTGTGACAATTGTATTTGTCCGGAAAGCAACATATAAACATTCATTCCAGTTACTTAGGGGTGAAAGGCTTAACACAAACATCAAAACAAGAGGGTGTTGTAGAGAGATGGCTATTCGCGGAGGTTCAACTGTAAATCATTTTCAAATTTTGTATAAAATTATACAATAAGGATTTAACGCTAGGAACACTACAATAAATGTTTTCAGTGCAAGGTATCTTGTTTGCCATCAGAACTTGTCCCCCCCCCCCCCTATATAATAGGGGCCGGCCGATCTTCGGTGGCTTCACAATCGGATATGATGTTTTTTTTCACAATTCCGGCTTAAAAAGTGAAAAACTTTCATAATTATTACATACACACCTGCCTTATTCAATTGTAAGTTCCTATAACCCATTGTAATTTAGTGACTTAATATTACCATTATAATTATTTAATTTTAATGTGTTGCAAATTGTCACAATTTTGTCGAAAATCGCTTTTTCACAATTTTGGCGAAAATCACGCTTATTTTTCACAAAATCAGAAGGCATTGGATCCTTCTGAATTTTTGGAAAAAAGGCGCTGGCCATGTTTACTAGTGACGTTGACATAAACGGATACATCTCCAGCGGTACAGCGGTGAAAACACTGGCACGTGCCGAAGAAGAGTTGAAGAACCGACGACATGCCCTTCGTCAAAAGAAGATTCGGGCAATCCATAGTCTGATGCGATTGTGCACAAAATTGAAAGATGAACCTACAATGGACCCGATGGACACAGTTTGTGTTATCCATGAGAAAATAATGAATCGTTACAAATATTGTGGGGATGGTGATTTGCTTGACCGCTTCATAGCTTGTACATGTAAGTCACTGGCATCTTCCTTGCCCAGCAGAAAAAACCAATATAGTTCTTTGGTTTCAAAACAGTGAGCCAGAGCTCCAGATAAGCTGCGTATTTGCGTAAATACCCAATTAAAATTGCCAAAAACCCAATTGAAATCAGAAGTAGCGAGTATCAAAAGGCAATAACAAATTTGTGGTACATTTATCATGCTGCAGAAAACAATAAACAGACCACAAATATAGCATATTGTTCTTATTTTCCATGAAAACAGTTCTTGGTATTTCATTAGAATTAATTGTCTCTTTGTTTTCATTTCGAGTCAAATTATTCAATAATTGCTGTCTGTAGATGTATAAACAGTAGTGTGATTTTATTTTACCCAATTAAAATATTGAAATACCCAATTGCTTCAGAAATGATGGAGTGACAATACTCGATTAGTAATTCCTTATCTGGAGCCTTGTGAGAAAATAATGAATCGTTACAAATTTTGTGGGGATGGTGTTTTGCTTGACCGCTTCATAGCTTGTAAGCCACTGGCATCTTCCTTGCCCAGCAGAAAGAACCAATATAGTTCTTTGGTTTCAAAACAATGAGCCAAGCACCTTTCCCCTATCACCTAATGGTGGTATTTAATTAACCCTTTCTCTCATAAGTAACTGGAATGGATTTTGATATGTTCATTTTGCAGCCAATCCAACCATCACAAAATGATTTTCAGACTGGTCCATTTATAAATGAAAAGGGCGTGTTGAAAATTACTTGCAGAACGTACATATTCTGATGAGACGCCTCACGAGCCAACTCATCTGGATCTATACTAATTGCTAATACCACTATGCAGGCCGGTGGTGTTGAAAGGGTTAAGGAATAAAACAATGGTCAGGACTCCACGCTCTTTAAACTGACCAAGTGTTTTTCATACCACAGTAAATGCAACAGTCCATGGTTTTATTACTTATTATTTGTACTTTACATGTTCTGATAGTTTCAGAATTGTAAATAGCCAACTACTGTGTTAAAATTAGGATTTTTAACCCTTAGACAATTGTCGTCTGCTGTTGCTTTTATATCTTGCCTTATTTCTCAATAAGAACATGGTTTGACAGCACTTCAGAATCATTGCCAATGGAAATGATTCTGAAGTACTGTCAAAGTATGTTGTAAATTATTCTAAAGTGCTGTCAAAGCATGTTTTTGATGATAAAATTGGAAAATAGAAAGTAAACAGCCGACGACAAAAAAATTAGGATAGCGGTGTAAGGGTTAATTGTTTTTTATCCCGTCAACACAGTGCGTATGTGCCGTGAAACACAGTGCCGTGAAACATTTTTGATATCCAGTCAATACTATTTTTGCATTTTAAAGCCATTTTTATGTGTTGACGGGATAAATAGAATAGTAGGTTAGTGCTGTGAATGGGAAAAAATATCTGGCGCGGCACGGAAACGGGATGTGCTCGGCAGAGCCTCGCCCATCCCGTTTCCTGAGCCTTACCAGATATTTTTTCTCATTCACGGCACTAACCTACTATTCTCTATCTATTTTCCTTATTTCTGAACCAAAGTATATGTTGTGACCACTCATTTGAACCATCTTGGCGAGACGGTTCAAATGAGTGGTCACAACATATACTTCTGTTGAGAAATAAAGAAATTGTTGAGCCTTGCCGGATATTTTTTCCCATTCACGGCACTAACCTACTATTCTCTATACGTCTCTTTGTCACAGTGGGTGGTAGGTGGGAGCATGTGATGGGTAATTTAACGATCGGGGTTCATCCTTACTGGAATTCCGACTGGATACTTGGTTTGGCCTTCACATACGTCTTTGGCATTTTGTATGTGACAGTTGAATCTGCTTATACCCCTTATTTGAGTATTGCGATTATTCGTAATCTTATTCTAGGGGAAGAGGCCAAGTGACTTGGTGTGGTATGGACCTGGCACCAGGTCAGGTTATTCTAATTTCAGGGCTGAATATATGTTTTCTCGATGTAAATATTCCGTTCTGATTTTGGGATTTTCCCCCCCAATGCAGCAGGTTAAAACGGGATTGAACCCGTTTGCCCGGCCTTACATGACCTTAGCTGTTGATAGGCCGTTAAACACCAATAAACAAACAAACAAACAAAACAAACTCTTTGTCACAATTCATAGTACAGCGACGTTGCCTGTCAATAGCGTGACGTTATTGACAACGACGATGAACGTCATGTATTTTAATGACCTCAAACAAACTTTAACGAATCAACAATGCTGCACGACGTCATGTGGTACTCATGCACTGTGCTGGGGTATAAACGCAATATTTTGAAGGGGCGTTTCTATTATGAATATAATGGTGTAAATATTACTGCATAAATGACATTTTCCGTCTAATTTGCTTTGAAATACACTAAAATAGACTGTAAGACAGTTTGGAAAGTATGTAGCGCCATTGTGGACTTTAACTCTATGCATGCTGGGAAACTTGTGGGCTATAAATAGTTCAAAAATAGCGGACAATAATGATCATATTTCCTTTTATTTCTCCTTGTAAATATCATGAATATGTCTTGGAATTTCACTAGAATTGAATCCTGAGGACTCGATTCTAATGACATTCCAAGACATATTTACAGAGAGAAATAAAAAATATACTCCTAATTTGGCGGATATTTTCACCGATATTTTCACCGATATTTTCACCGCTAGCATGCAAAGAGTTAACTGCATTTTGTGATGTAATTATTCTACAGGGTGATAACACCTATTTGATTGTGATGTTACCCATTCAAATAGGTGATATCACCCTTTCTCATTGAATTAATGATATCACCCATTCAAATGAGTGATATCACCTATTTGAATGAGTGATATCACCATTTCGAATGAGTGATATCAGTGATGCAACATGAAAGGGTGATATCACCCATTTGAATGAGTGATAACACATTCAAAACGAGAGTGGTTGTCATCCATTTGAATAGAAGACATCACCTAACATGCCTATTGGAACAGGGTTCCTATGGTCAGAGAATTTCCAGGTGCAGTGCTGGAAGTTCGCAGCAGCAGCAACATCAAGTTAAAAATAGATTTTTGGAAAACCCAAAATGACAGATTTCTATTCTGAGACCTATTCTGAAGGTTGTTTTCGTGCACCGAACCATTGAGTTAAGAATCGCGAAAATGTTCGCAAGTATAGAAATTTCTAGACGATCCTAAATTTGCACTTACAAACATTTTAGTCTTACAAAGTTTAGTAAAACGGGCCCCAGTAATTTTGTAAGGCATTGAGGTATTGAGGTACTTGCCACAAGTGTCCATATTGATGGGACGGCGTGTTACTCAAGACCCAGGTCCATAGGTCAAAGGTCATGGTCACACTTAAGAGGTCAAATGTAATGAAAGAGTACAAAAGATCTCTAACTTTGTTATGCATTGATGGATTTTAAAATAATTTCATGCAAATGTTCCATACAATAACACAATGTGTCGCGCTCCCTGGTTTGAAGGTTATGGTCACAGTGGGGGCATTTGTGTGCTGACAGGCCACTGTTCTAGTTTATAGTATTTATTTAACTCTGCATGCTGGGAAACTTGTGGGCTATAAATAGTTCAAAACTAGCGGACGAAAATTCATCATATTTTCTTGTATTTCTCCCCGTAAATATCATGAATATGTCCTGAGGACTCAATTCTAATGAAATTCCAAGACATATTTATAAAGAAATAAAACATATACTCCGAAATCGTTTGGCGGATATTTTCGCCGCTAGCATGCAATGAGTTAACAAGGGTGACACAATTAGTACAACTAATCAGCCTTGAATGACCTGTAAATTTGTATCTGTATTCATTTGAGACTTAATACATTTAGCATTGAAAACACTGTGTTCCAACTTTTCAGTTTATTCCATATAGCCATTTGCATAAATGTGCCTGTGACTGGAAAAATGGGGCTTATGAGTTTTGCGACCAGTGTAGATCCAGTAGCCTATTTCATCAACATTGCAAAGTATACTTTACTAGCAAAGTATACTTTGAGGGAGTAATCAGTTATTTTTCCTGAAATGCATTATATCATATAGAACTAACAAATGCATGTATTTCATTATTAAAAGTATGCAGAATTATTATACTGAATTTATTATATTATCACAGCCAAATTGGCTGTGATAATGTAATAAATTCAGTATAATAAAAATTAATAAATTTATCATAAAATTTAAAATTTCTCCCTCAAAGTATACTTTGCTACTAAAGTATACTTTGCAATGTTGATGAAATAGGCTACAGATCAGCCTGTGCAACCGCACAGTCTGATCAGGATATCTGCACTGTTCGCCATTCCATCAAGCAAACACCCACCATCATGCTTTTCTTAGTTATCAGGCTACAAGAGTGCTTGATCAGGAGCTACGTCAGTCACAATTTGCATAAGACCCATTTCTCCGGTCACAGCCACAGTTAAGAGCCTGCACGTTCAGTTCAACTTCATGCCAGGGATGGTGGACTTGGTGTTAGAACACATGACTTCCAATCCGGAGGCTGTGGGTTCGAGCCTCACCAAATCAACAAATACTTTCATTGTACAGGGGTGGGAATTTTCAGGATATATCCCGAAATGAGGATTTGAGATTCCTGATAATTGCAGAAACATACTAATATTTCAACATGGGAAGTACACTTTTACAGCCACAGGGCTCCAGATAAGCTGCGTATTTGCCTAAATACCCAATTAAAATTGCCAAAAACCCAATTGAAATCAGAGTAGCGAGTATCAAAAAGCAATACAAATTTTGTGGTACCTTTATCTGAGTTTATTGTGCTGCAGAAAACAATAAACAGACCACAAATATAGCACATTTTTCTTACGTTCCATGAAAACAAATCTTGGTATTTCATTAGAATTGTCTCCAAGGAGACAATTCTAATGAAATGCCAAGATATGTTTCATTTCGAAGCAAGCTATTCAATAATTGTAGTCTGTTGATGTTTAAACAGTAGTGTGATTTGATATTACCCAATTAAACTTTTGAAATACCCAATTGCTTCAGAAATGATGGAGTAACAATACTCAATTACTGCTTATCTGGAGCACTGAGCCATGTTTATGGTTTGGTATTTGAAACTTTTTCCACCCCTGATTGTATTTCCATCCTACTGGTCTTTCGGATGAGACTTGAAACCGAGGTCCCATCCCTAAATGACCTGAGCTGTTGCCGAGACATTAATTAAACCCATTCATCCTTTTCACTTTCAATCTGAAGTTCAGTTTATGCCCTATACAAGGTGCACGATCACGTGGTTACAACAACAACAACAACATCAATGGCTGAAAGTGTTGAAAGCGTACCCACTCCACAAAGTAAGTATTATTTGATATTTTTCTTAATAGGCAACGGATTTTGATGAAATATAGCGCAACAAATGCGTCTTCATGAGCTTCATTTGGTGGTCCCGGGAGTTTGGCACATACTTGTGTCATTTTTGCGAAGAATTGATTTCTGTGTCAGTAGACACGGAAATCGATTCTTTGCAAAAACGACAAAAGTTTGGTCCAAAGTACCGAGACCACCAAATGCAGCTTAACAAGACGCGTTTGATGCGCCATTTTTCATCAAAATCTGTTACATAATAAAGACAAAATAAAAGAATACGTACTTTGAATCGGAGGGCTTCTGGAAGTGTCGGTTGTTGTTGTTGTTGTAACCATGTGATCGTACACCTTGATACAGCCACTTTTATATTTCCAGGTGACGGCTTGCTCAGCGTGGATCGGCTGCTGTTCGAACCCCTGGCCGTACCAAAACCTGCGAGCCAGGCCTCGTACCCGTGCACCTACTGTAGTAAAACATTCACGGCCAAGACGAGCCTCGGGCGACACATCAGACAGCATACCGGCGACAGGCCATTTAAATGTGACCTGTGCGAACAGGCGTTCACTCGGAAGGAGTCGAGAAATCTCCATATGCTACGCGCCCATTTCGGCCATGTTGACATGTGAATCACTGATGTTAATATGTATGAACGGGCGGCCTTTTACTTGGAAGTAGAAAAACCGCCATATGCTGCACTGCACGCCCATGTCGATATGTGAAACACTGACGGCCTGTTTAAATGTGAATTGTATGAACGGGCGTTCTCTCGAAAGGAGTCGAAAAACCTGAATATACTGTGTGACCATACCTTTGGCGATGTGGATGTGTAAATGAATCACTGACGACCTGTTTGTATCTGAAATGTGCAACAAAAGGGCATTTACTTGGGCAGTGTGGAAAAACATCCATTTGCTGCATGTTCATTTCGTCGATGTCAATACGGGAATCGCTAATGGACTGTTTAACTGAAATGTGTGAACAGGCGTTCACTCGAAGTGAAGTGAAAAATGTCCCATGCCCGCTTTGACGTTGTTTATATTACATGAACTAAAGTAAAACTTACATTTGCATTTTCTGACAGTTTCAAATGATAAATCATAATAAATTTTGTGTGAATTGAGTTTAATGTTGTTCTTTAGTTATTTTGTTGCAATTTATTCGGGAGAGTGACGTCAAACAGACGATAACTTTGAGCGACTTTTTTTGTGTGGGGATTTACTGGATTACAAAAAATGCTGCAATAACCCACATATTTGGACCAGAGCTCCAGATAAGCTTTGTGTCTAAAGCGTACTATACCCCCTGATTTCAAAATCATTGCGTATTTTACTTTTACAAATGGGTTATTGATTTTCTTCATTACTAAATAGGGAACAAATGATAAAAACTATGACAAATTTAAGCATTCACTTTTAGCTCAACTAAGTGAATTTTCAACTTTATGACAGTATTTTCACGACTCAATTTGAAAATCAATGCGTATTTTCACATTGCTGCGCGTATTTTGTACTCACAATTTTGATAATCAATGCGTATTCAGCTAAAATAATTGCGTAAAATACGCCAATACGCACCTTATCTGGAGCTCTGATTTGGACTCCATTTTGTTTTGGAATTTCACCCACCACCAAAAAGAAGTCGCTAAAAGAAATGTTGCCATGATGAACCAATATCAATCATTTTACCTCTAAATAAAGGGACTCTATTGTGGGAAACCAGAGATTTATGTTTCCCAGAATTATTTTGTCTGAATATTTAGTGTCGTTATTGTATTATGGCTTAATAACTCTTTTCATGCTGGGGATACGCCATTACGTTTGCGGAAAATCAAATGAGTAGTCACAACATATACTGTGATTGGTGTTGCTGGGATGTTAAATCCATTCACTTTCACTTTATACAGGGTTTCCACTGGTCCTTAAATTCCTGGAAAGTGATGGAATTAGGAAAAATGGATTCCAGGCCTGGAAAGTCATGGAATTTGCCTCTTTTTCTGAAAAGGTCATTGAAAGTCATGGAATTTGGATTCCATTCCAATTATTGGTGTTGTTGAGCAAAGTTCAGTGCAATTTCGTGATTTCGAGCCAAACGATTTGAGATGGTAAGGGCACCTGGCACCGAATCGGGATTTTGTAAATTCAGAACTGAAGTACTACATGAAACGGTGTCGAGCCTGGAATACACTTGTGTTGGGGAGAGAAGTAACTTCTCTCCCCAACACAAGTGTATTCCAGGCACGACACCGTTCCATCAGCATCATCCATGCAAATGTGGGTCCTTGAATTTTGAAAACAGGTCCTTGAAAGTCATGGAAAAGTCATGGAATTTGGTCTTCCCAAAAGAATGGGAACCCTGTTTATATGACCGTAACTGTTTCCGGGACGTTAAACCCATTCACTTTATGTGACCTTAGCTGTTGCTAGGATTCACTTTCACACATTGTCTTTCAGTTCCGACTGAAACAGAGTACGAGTACGCGAGCTACGCACCTGTAACAAACACGTACCTTAACCTCCAGGGCCTGGGTGCGTCGCACGAGAGTTCGCCCCAGAAGAAACGACTGCCGAAAGTGGCGTGCGACCTGTGCGGGATTGCGTGTCGAGATCGCCACGCCCTGTCTCTCCACATGATGGTTCACACCGGGCAAAAACCATACGCGTGTAAGGTGTGTGGGAAAACTTTCCGCCGTATGCAGCACGTACGCTCACACATGGTCACGCACTTCAGCAAGGAGGAACGTTAGAGTACGTACTCGGTGTATTCGTGTTATTGACTGACATAAGTGATTTTAACAAAAATTGTCGGGTTATTGATGGACATAAGTGATTTTAACAAAAATTGTCGGGTTATTGGCGGACATAAGTGACATTAACAAGAATTGTCGGGTTATTGGCGGACAGAAGAGACTAACAATTTTAACAAAATTGTCGGGTTATTAACGGACATAAGTGACTTTAAAGGTACATGTCCACTCAGTAGGCATAAAATGTTCTTTATATCAGAGACATCATCTGAGACATTTTGTGGCAAAATAAACATTCATTCACCATTAAGCCACATATTGATTGGCATTATTATACATTTTATATCGGACGTAAATTTTCACACGGATACCGTATTTCCTTAAAATGTTAACGGACATTACTATTTATTATCTGTATTTATTTTTTGATTTGGAAGGATCACACTAATTTGTCGAAAATATTATTGTTTCAGGTGACACATTTAATTAGTATAAATAATTAAAAACGATCATGCCTCATTTGCATATGAAAATAGCCTGATACCACCGCGCGTCACTATCAGTAAAATAAATATTACTAAATGATTATATATGTACAGCGGGAACTCATAATTTTTAGAACTGGTGGAATAGTGACACAATTATACACTTATTTAATTTGTAAAAATAACTTTTTGTGCCTACTGAGTGGGCATGCACCTTTAACAAAAGTTGTTGGTTATTGACTGACATAAGAATTCCATATACCGATCTTAAAATTACAAGTGCCCGCTTATAATACAGATATAATCATTTAGTAATAAATAGTTTACTGATAGTGGCGCGCGGTGGTATCAGGCTATTTTCATATGCAAATGAGGTATGCTATTTTTAACTTATTTATACTAGTTAAATGCGTCACCTGAAAACAAAATATTTTCGACAGATTGTGAAGTATGATCATTGCACATCAAAATGTAAATACAGATCTTAAATAGTAATGTCCGTTAACCTTTTAAGGAAACACAGTTATCTCCCCTGATATCGGTGTAAAAATTTACGTCTGATATAAAATGTATAATAATGCCAATCATTACAGAGCATAAATAGTAATTTCGGTTAACAATTTATGAAAACACGGTTATCGCCCCTGATATCAGTGTGAAAATGTACGTCTGATATAAAATGTATAATAATGCCAGTCAATACATGGGGTAATTGTGAATGAATGTTTATTTTGCCAGAAAATGCCTCCGATGATGTCTCTGATATAAAGAACATGTTTTGCCTACTGAGTGGGCATGTACCTTTACTTGCACTGGGATACAGATTTATGCTGAAAATGATGCAGCGTACTATTAAAACTTGTTTACTTGTTGATTTGTGTTGGATTTTTAAACCCATTTCATTGCAATCATATGGAGGTTCTCTTTAACCCTTGCAGCTGAATTCAATTTTCTCGTCTGCTGTTTGTTTTTTGTTTTCCATTTTTCTCATCAAAAACATGCTTTAACTGCACTTTAGAATCATTTCCATTGGAAATGCTTCTAAAGTGCTGTCGAACCATATTTTTATTGAGAAAGAAGACGAAACATAAATTGACACGGGACGATGATTTATTTTTCTCGCATTTTAAGGGTTAAAACCCTTGCACTGCTGAATTAAATTTTCTCGTCTGCTGTTTATTTTCCATTTTTTTCATCAAAAATATGCTTCGACTGCGCTTTAGAATCTTTTCCGATGGAAATGCTTCTAAACCATGTTTTTACTCAGAAAGAAGGTAACATTTAAAACAACAACAAACAACAATTTTTGTTCGCAGCATTCTACAGGTTAAAAAGCGAGTTTTGTTGTTTGCTTTTTTCATTTTGACGTAACTACCGGTATGTAATGGATGATACCTGTTTTGGCCGTCCGGTACGTCTTTGGCATTCTTGTATGTGAGGGTTAAATCTGGTTATACCCCTTGTATGAGTAATACGATTATTCCTAATCCTATTACTTTTAGGTGAAGGAGCCAAGTGACTAGTGTGGTATGGACCTGGCACCAGGTCAGGTTATTCTAATTTGCGGGCTGAAAATATTTTTTTCTCGATGTAAATATTCCGTTCTGATTTTGGGATTTCCCCCAATGCAGCACGTTAAAGTTGGGATCGAACCTGTTGGCCCGGCCTTACATGACCATAGCTGTTGATAGGCCGTTAAACACCAATAAACAAACAAACAAAATATTATTAAGTAAACTGGACATATACACACATCAGATGGCCAAGATAGAATCTCTAATCAATTGATTGATTGATTGATTGAATGGTTGGTTGGTTGGTTGGTTTCTAGAATGTGCTATTATGTCACCAGACCAGTTCTCACTGAAATCTCACTGAAAATGATGTGATGATGGGGCACCTGCATCACGCGACGTGTATTGCGGCCATGTCATCAAAGTACTGAAAGTACTGCATATGTGCTCAAATTACGCGATGTTTCTGACGGAAATGTAACGATAATGTGCGACTGTGCAGCCGTGGGTAAATGTTTGCCGTGGCACTCTGGGAACTGTTTGAACCCATGGCCTTGGGGTTCAAACAGTTCCCTCGTGCCACGGCAAACGTTTACCCACGGCTGGACATTGTCGAACCTTATGTTTATCTGGGTGGATGAAATGTATTGTGCATTATTTAGGATTTTTATGATAATCGATCGTATCCACATTGCTCCTGGTTTTCAAGTAACAATATATGACCAGGGAACAAGCGTTGGTCTTCTAAAACACTTTAAGAAGATTATTACAAAAAAATTCTGTTTCATATCATGAAAAACTGAAAATTGAGAATCATCGCCCAAATCAACCTGTAACTGCATCCCTGATATATGTTTTTTTCGTCTGCTGTTTATTTTCTATTCTCGATTTTTATCATCAAAAACATGCTTTGACAGCACTTTAGAATAATTGACAACATGCTTTGACAGCACTTCAGAATCATTTCCATTGGAAATGTCCATTGGAAATGATTCTGAAGTGCTGTCAAACCATGTTTTTATTGAGAAATAAGGCAAGATATAAAAGCAACAGCAGACGACAATTGTTGTGAGTAGCGGTCTAAGGGTTAACTTCATCCCTGACATATGTCTACTATGAACAATGAATACAGGGAATTATTACCCAACTCCCTATATAAGTTGATATTCCATAGTTTTGACTAATTCCCTGGGTTGTGATGTGCCTGGGCAATAGTTCTGTGTGCCCGGTCAATTGTTCTGCGTGCTCTGTCAATAGTCAAAACTATTTCCCTGTCAAAGTTTACGTCATAAAATTCATCGTAATTTAGATCCGCACCCCATGCCAAATTTATGTTCATTTTGTCGCATACACTGTTTACAGGTTGTGTAATAAAACAGTTATTTCATGGTCATTCGAGG
Source organism: Conchocele bisecta (assembly GCA_029237695.1). Lineage (NCBI taxonomy): Eukaryota > Metazoa > Mollusca > Bivalvia > Lucinida > Thyasiridae > Conchocele > Conchocele bisecta. The sequence continues at coordinate 4,970,766 of CM055279.1, forward strand.
AACAGTCAAAACATAATGCTCGTTGGTGCTGTGGACGACCCGATGGACTGCCTCGGGCAAAAGTACCTGAGGTTTTAACTGTTCCCCGAATTACCATGAAATAACTGTATAATATGCGTCATTGAATGGTGAACAAAATAATAAACTATTTATTTAAACATATAGCAGATATTGCCAATGCAATTGTGATAAAGGTTGTAGTGAAAAAATTATCTTTGTTAACTTTTGGTCAGCAACAAAATTGTTGGTGTGGCTTACTTCCAAAATTTAGCTTTAACCCTTTCACCCCTAATTACCTGGAATTTTAATGAATTTTGATATATTAAATTTGCCACCAATCCAACCGTCACAAAATGATTTTCAGACAAGTCCATTTATGAAAACGGGGTGTTTTTTGTTCTCAAAAATATGAAAATTACTTGCAAAAGGTGCAGATCCTGATGAGACGGCTCGTCACGAGCCAGCTCATCTGGATCTGCATGTTTTACCAATACCACCACTATACAGGCCTGTGGTGTTGAAAGGGTCAACCCTTAGAATGCAAGAAACCAAACTTTTCATCTGCTGTTGTTTTATAGTTCAAATTCTTTTTCAATAATAACATGGTTCGACAACACTTTAGAATCATTTATCTGGCTACAGGAGTGTGCTTCATGATCAGCAGGTACACTGGTCATAAATGCCATAAGCTCCATTTCTCCAGTAACAGCCACATTTAGTTATTGCATGGTGTGGGTGGAAGGTGGGATCATGCGATGGGTATATTAACGATTGGGATTCATCCATACCAGAATCCCGACCGGAGACCTGGGGGCCGTTTCACCAAACTTTTTACGACTAAAATGTTCGTAAGTGCAAAATGATGATAGTCTGTAAATTTCACATTAACGATGTGTTCTTGTAAATAATTATTGGATTTACAATTATTGAGTATAGGCTGCATATGCAGCCTATGCTCAATAAATGTAAATCCATCAATTGGAATTTACAGACTATTCTAAATCTGCACTTACAAACATTTTAGTCATACAAAGTTTAGTGAAATGGGCCCTTGGTTTACACGTCATTGGTTGCCTTATATGTGAGAGTTGAATCTGGTATGAGTAATATGATTAATCGTATTCCTATTACTTTTAGGGGAAATCGCCAAGTTCAGGGCTGAATATACCTTTTTTTCTATGTAAATACATTGTAGTCTGTTCTGATTTTGGTATTTTCCCGCCTATGCAGCAGGTTGAATACAGGATCGAACCCATTGGCCTGGCCTGAAATGACCTTAGCTGTTGATAGGCCATTAAAAACACCAGCAAAACAAAATTGATCATTGCAGGAGACGAAACATTGTTATCAGTCGGTGGATATTCGGTCAATGCACAGCAAGTTCCTCCTACTTTTGTGTTACCGATCCAGGCCTAACCCTTAGAATGCTAGACACGAAAATTGTCGTCCGCCGTTGATTTATATTTTGCCTTCTTTCTGAAGAAAAATATGGTTCGTCAGCACTTGAGAATCATTTCCATAAATCATGTTTTTCACGAGAAAATTTAAAATAGAAAATAATAAACTGCAAACGACAATTTCATTCAGCAGTCTAAGGGTTAATTACTTGGTATCAAAACCCAGTGTTCTCTTTGTAAGTCTGATACTTGTGAGCTAAATCCTGCTATAACCCATTCAAAAAGTAAGAAGATTAGTGCTGATCATATTACTTTTGAGGTGGGAGCTAGGTGACTCCAGCGTGGAATGGACCTGGCACCAGGTCAGGATATTCTAATATCGGCAGAACATATATTTTTTTTGTAAATATTCAGTTCTGATTTTTGGAATTTCCCTCATTATGGACAGGTTAAATACCGGATAGTCCGACCCGTTGGCCCGGCCTTAAATGCCCTTAGCTGTTGATAGGCCGTTAAACACCAATAACATCTCTATTAATCATAAAGTGCCCTCTATCTTTCAGGTAGAACATTGTACACGTCGTCACTTCTGTCCGAGAAAGCGTGGAAAGCGAAGAAGAACCGAGAGATGTATTCGAGCTATATGACCAACAGTTTGTCGCCGTACGGCACGCAAATGTACACGTGCAACATGTGTGGCAAGAAGTCCTCAAGATTCTCCGACTTGATTAAACACATCAGGGTGCATATCGGTGAAAAGCCGTATTCGTGTGATGTTTGTGGCCAATCGTTTGTGCAGAGACATCATCTTTCCTATCACAGCCGAAAACACTTGAATGACGAACCTGTCTGACGCTTGTGCAGTGGAATTTCAAAAAAAGGAATAACCAAAAATAAATAAAATTGGCGATAAAAAATTACAAGTTTTTTTATGGGTTTTTTTTCCGAAAATTGTAATTTTTTATCGCCAATTGTTTATTTTTATCGCTAATTGCGAAAGTGGCGATCGCCAGCGGAATCCCTGGAATTTGTCGAAATCAGACTCACTAAAATTGCTCGCTAACTATAATGTCTGTTCATGATTGCAAAACAACAATATACTGGAGTGTGTATACTTTTGAATTGTAGTGGAACCTCTCTAAACTGGACACCCTGGGGAGTTAGTTGCCAGGGTGTCCAGTTTAAAGAGGTTCTAATATACCATATTTGTACGGTATTTGTACGACAGCTGTAGCCAATTTTTTATTCAGAGACGCCATCCAAAGACATATAAACGACGTACCTATCTGACGCTTGTGAAATTTATCTTTACCGATAATTCCTGTTGCTAAACAACACAAAATCTCAGAATGCATAGTTATGTAGTGCAGGGCTCCAGATAAGTAATTTGTAATTGAGTATTGTTGCTCCATCATTTCTGAAGCAATTGGGTATTTCAAAATTTTAATTGGGTAAAATTAAATCACACTACTGTTTACACATCAACAGACAGCAATTATTCAATAGTTTGTTTCGAAATGAAAACATATCTTGGCATTTCATTAGAATTGTCTCCTTGGAGACAATTCTAATGAAATACCAAGATGTGTTTTCATGGAAAAATAAGGAAAAATATGCTATATTGCTGGTCTGTTTATTGTTTTCTGCAGCATTATAAAGGTACCACAATTGTTCTCATTGCTTTTTGATACTCCTACTTCTGATTTCAATTGTTTTTTTTGCAATTTTAATTGGGTATTTACGCAAATACGCAGCTTATCTGGAGCTCTGGTAGTGGAATCGTAGTTGAAGGTCTGGAACAGACACTCGGGGACCACCACCGGGGTGTCTGGTTTAGATAGATGCCATTTTTCCATCTTTACTTATATTTGTTGACCTATCCGAAGCAGCTACCATATTTGTGCCATATTCGTGTGACGTTTGTGGCCAGGCGTTTGCTCAGAGACCCGAATATGGTATCACAACATCAAGATAGCCATGTTGGACCTATCTGACACATGTACAGTAGAACTTGTCAAAAACCGGACACCCATAAAACCGCATTTTGATGGGTTTTGTCGAAATTTGAGACAAGCCATGTGATTTTGCACCAAAGGTGTGCAATATTTCATAAAAAATATTTACAGTATTTTCCATAAATGACGTCGGAAGTTGCCGGAATGTTCACTTGCGACGTCGTTTACAGATGCAGATTTACATGTCACATTTTCTGCAAATATTTTTTACGAAAATATCACCCATCTTTTTAGGTACAAAATTACATGGCTTTTGTATCATTTATCTCCTGTGACAATAATGTTTGTTCATGACTGCAATACGGACAACATCTTGGAATGTGTAAAAGTTGAATTTTGGACGCGCTGGGCCCACCCACCCCATGAAGTACGGTTTATTAGTTCCACTGTACCACCCCTGTACTTTCATTAACCCTTTCAACACCAAGTAACTTAATAGGATGTTCCATGCCAATGTTTCAGACTATTCCATTTATAAAAAGGGGATATTTTTTGTTCTAAAAAAATATGAAAATTACTTTCAAACAGTGCAGATCCTGATGAGACGGCTCGTTACGAGCCGGCGCTCATCTGGATCTGCACTGTTTGCATATAGCGGGCTTTCGGGTTCAAAGGGTTAACAGTATTAACCCTTTCAACACCAAGTAACTTAATAGGATGTTCCATGCCAATGTTTCACGCTATTTCATTAATTTTGTTCATTCATATTATCCCATTCTTCTAAAAGGGTAATCTGTACGACGTTTAAAATTATTAACAAACAGTGGAGATCCTGATGAGACGGCTCGTTACGAGCCGGCTCATCTGGATCTGCACTGTTTGCAAACATTGTCTCTATAGAGCTCTGTGGTGTTGAAAGGGTTAACAGGAATTGGATTTAACTCTTAGTATGCTGGGAAATTTGTCGGCTATAAATAGTTAAAAAATAAACGACATTTCATCATATTTTCTTTTTATTTCTGCCTATACCGTAAAGTTTCTCAATAGACGCCCGGACACGTTTTATAGAGGCCAGTGTTATTCAGTAAAGGGAAAATGATAAAAAAATATACGATTTTCTACTATCTGAACAAAAAACATAACGAAGAGACGTTACTCTCAAACGTCTTGACGGACTTGATTTTACTGTCTGTCAGATTATGGACATTTTGTACCAAGACGTTTTGGCCCACTTTGGTCATTATGGTACACTCGGTAAAAATGTTAAAATACTGGTAATGTATATATCAAGACAGCGTCAATAATTAATGCTGATCAGATTTATGCCTATGGACGTTTCGGACTGTCACCGTTTCGGACCATGGACACTCAGTGCGATTAATTTCGGCCCACGGCCACGTCCAGAACAAGACCTCTCCTAGGAATTATCGGCCAACAATCCAACATGATGTAAATTTCACCCATATTATACGAGATGGGTTTGAGATGTTTGAAAATGGCGTCTCCGTAACCGTGTGAATTCTGATCGCCCTGTGTGTGTGCAAGTAGCTACTGCCGATGAGGAATTTACGAATTTTGCTTCCGCTTTTGAAAGTGAAAGTAGCAATTATGTTTCCCTCCCTCCCCCACATGCACCCCCCCTCTCCCATTTTCAAGGAAGTTGCTTTCGAAATACTGGAAAGAAAATCTAGTTGGACAATTAGCTCCCGATTTTGTTAAGTCGGTCCTGGGCGTTTATTAGAGGCACTAATTTTGTGACAATCAGCCAAAAAAATTGTCATTTTCAACGTAAAAAGTGGAGGGGGGGGGGGCTGTCTATTAGAGCATGGGCGATTGGACGTCTATTAGAGAGAGAAATAAGTAACAGACCCGTTATTTGTTGGATGTTATTTTCACCGCTAGCATGTAGAGTTAATAGGAATTTGACTAAAAGGGGCATATCAGGGTTTTTAAAAAAAAATACTATAAAAAATTAAAAAAATGTTTTCAACAGGGCCCTCTGTAAAATGGTTGAATTGAAGGTATATGACAATGATGAAACACGTTTTTATTTTTTAAATGAAATTTTTAACAAAAATCCTGAAAATTGTAGATTCTTTGTCTATTTAAAAAAAATACCTAAAATTTTCTTAAAACTCAAAAACAATTCCTGAAAATGTGTGTAGTGCCACCCCGACTGTATGACCAAGTTGGTGAACGTACATAAAACCCCAATCAATCGTGAACTGTGTCTGTGACTGGAGAAATGGGGCACATGGGATTTGTGACTAGCTTAGCTCCTTATCAAATATCACACTCGGGTAGCCTGATAACGATCTATATTGCTTGTTAGATATGGGTCAAACTTGGTCATATTTGATGTCAAATCAAATGAATACAGAGCTCCAGATAAGCTGCGTATTTGAGTAAATACCCAATTAACATTGCCAAAAACACCAGAGAAATAGGGCTTATGGGATTTGTTACCAGTGAAAATCCAGATCAATATATCACATTCCGGTAGCCTCATAACAATATATATTGATTGTTAGAAGCATGATGGCTGTTTCATTGATGGAATGGCGAACAGTGCAGATCCTGATCAGACTGCGGATGCAAAGGCTGATCTGGATCTTCACTTGACGCAAAACCCATAAGCCCCATTTCTCCAGTCACAGCCACAAATATTTACCACTGTAAATCTCAGAAATATGGGATAAACTTGTCTCATGCTTTCCCAGTGTTTTTTTGTCGCTCTATGTTTTTAATGAAAATAAAGTGATTTTGTGTCAATATCTTACTTAACTGTAGTCATTTTGTTATTAAAACTTTGAAAGTCATGCCATTCCACATTGTCAAACAGTGTTTATAATACACTTTTGACCCGTTCTATAACTGATCGTCATATGATTTAAACATAATTGCTTCCTAAATGTGATGGAACATATATATAACATATGTGTGTGCTTCGTTACTGTATCTTATACGGCACATGGAGTGGCCAAATCGGTCGTCTTTGTGTGTGTTCCAGCCATCGGCCACGTTTCATTGTCCATTGTCCTGGCTTTTCTATGTATGATTAGCTACATTATATCACATGTTGTACTTTGCATGTTCCGTTCTATGTCAAACGCCACAAGATATGAAATTTCAGTCTAAGGATACAATAATTTTTGTTGAAGCGAAATCTCATTATTTTGTTTATTTCTCGATAAAGGTTCAAACGAGTGGTAACAACATGTACTTTCGAGATGATATAAAGAAAATATGGATTTTTTTCTCATAATGGTTTCATACTACTATAATTGAATCCGTCTTTCATATTATGTTAAATGATCACTTGTGTAAGATCCTATGTGTTAATTTTAGCTACTGTAATAACCTAAATAGTTTTGACTGAACTCATTCTGGGAAACACACATATATGTAAGGTTCCACACAATGAAGTTTCCCAATAGTTCTGGTTAGTATTATTTTGTACCTGTTTATCACAATAATGTCATACAGTGAAACCTCTCTAAACCGACACCCTGGGAGATCCCCAGGGTGTCCGGTTTAGATAGGTTTCACTGTAAATCAGGCATTTGATCAAATCTGATGCTATGCGATCACAAACTGATATTATCACCTGAGATACATGACCAAGAAACTCATCGAAAATAAAATCACAGGGGTTTTCTGGACAATATTCAAAACAGATGATTAAACTTTCAAAAAACAGTACTGATGCATGCAAAGTGTTCTGCATTTCTCCAGTCAAAGCCACTTACGACGATTGTGGTATTGCTCTTGCAGGTCGAACCCGACGTATCTGTCACATCTGCATGAAGCCGTTTACGTCGCCGAAAGATTTGAACAGACACATGCGCATACACACTGGGGAACGACCATTCACGTGTGGAATATGTCACCGATCCTTCAACCAGAAAGGAAACATGAAGAAACACATGATTGGACACTACTGTTAACAGTGGATCTTACACAAGTGATTATTTAATATGTTATTTATTAAACTAGTTGACTGATTTCATGGGAAATTTCAACACTACAGACCTGTATAGTGGTATTGGCAAACAGTGTAGATTCAGATGAGCTGGCTCGTGACGAGCCTTATCAGGATCTGCACTTTTTGCAAGTAATTTTTAGCTCGCCTGCACGAAGTGCAGAAGAGCTTATGGCATACCCCTGGCGTCGTCGGCGTCCACAAACTTAACGTTGGGGTAAATATCTTACATGCCTTCCTCAGATGACCCTCTATCATGCAGTAGCAAATCCATGACCCACCACCCAACCCTTACCCCAAGGTCAAGGTCACAAACTTAGCACATTCATAAATTTAACGTTGGAGTAAATGTCTTATAACATCTGTTTCCTTTCATGGAATGCCTTGATATTTCATACATGCATTCATCTGATGATACTCTATCGTTCTATAGAAAATCCATGACCCACCACCCATCCCTTACACCAAGGTCAAGGTCACAAACTTAGCACATTCATAACTTAACGTTGGGGGGTAAATGTCTAATAACATTTTCATGGAACGCCTTGATATTTCATACATGCATTCCTCAGATGACCCTCTATCATGCTGTAGCAAATCCACGGCTCACTACACAACCCTTACCCCAAGGTCAAGGTCATAAACTTAATGTTAGGGTAAATGTTGTGTAACTTCTGTTTATTTACAGGGAACGCCTTCATATTTCATACATGCATTCATCTGATGATACTCTATCGTGATTTAGCAAATCCATGACCCACCCCCCACCCCATCAAGGTCACAAACTTATCACATTCATAAACATGGGGGTAAATGTCTTATAACATCTATTTCCTTTCATGGAACACCTTGATATTTCATACATGCATTCCGCAGATGACCCTCTATCATGCTGTAACAAATCCACAACCCACCCCTTACCCAAAGGTCAAGGTCACAAACTTAGCATGTTCATAAACTTAACGTTGGGGTAAATGTTGTGTAACTTCTGTTTTTTTTACAGGGAACGCTTTGATATTTCATACATTCATTCATCTGATGATCCTCTATTGTGCTACAGCAAATCCATGACCCACTCCCCAAGATCAACATCATAAACTTAAAGTTGGAGTAAATGTCTTGTTTATATCTTCTGTTTCTTTACAGGGAACGCCTTGATATTTCATACATGCATTCATCTGATGATACTCTATCGTGCTATAGCAAATCCATGTCCCACCCCCACCCCTTTCCCCAAGGTCATGGTCACAAACTTGGCACATTCATAAACTTAACGTTGGGGTAAATGTCTGATAACATCTGTCAAGGTCACAAAACTTAGCATGTTCATAAGCTTTACGTTGGTAACTTCTGTTTCTTTCGCGGGGACGCTTTGATATTTCATACATGCATTCATCTGATGATCCTCTATTGTGCTACAGCAAATCCATGACCCACCCCCCACCCCTTTCCCCAAGATCAACATCATAAACTTAACGTTGGAGTAAATGTCTTTTTATAACTTCTGTTTCTCTACAATGAACGCCTTGCTATTTCATACATGCATTCATCTGATGATCCTCTATTGTGCTACAGCAAATCCATGACCCACCCCGTCACCCCATTTCCCAAAGTCAAGGTCACAAACATAGCACATTCATACATGCATTCCTCATGTGAATAGTTATCATGCTGTAGAAAATCACCAACTTAGTGCGTTCATAAACTTAACGTTGGGTTAAATTTTGTTTTACTTCTGTTTTTATTTCATACATGCATTCATCTTAATATGCTATATCATGCTATAGCAAATCCACGACCCGCCTTCCACCACTGACCCCAATGTCAAGGTCCACCGCACACCCAAGGTCAAGATATATAATATTCATATTGTTTATACAACTGTGCCAAGTTTGAGTGAAGCTGCCAACAGGCGAGCTTCGTTGTTATATGTTGGAGAACAAAAAACACCCTCTTGTAAATGGATTGGTCTGAAAATCATTTTGTGACGTTTGGATTGGTTGGCAAATTACCATATCAAAATCCATTCCAGTTACTTGGGGATGAAAGTGTTAACTCTTTGCATGCTGGGAAACTATAAATAGTTCAAAACTAGCAGACAAAAATTCATCTTATTTTCTTGTATTTTTCCCCGTAAATATCATGAATATGTCTTGGAATTTCATTAGAATTGAGTCCTGAGGACTCGATTCTAATGAAATTTCAAGACATATTTACAGAGAGAAATAAAACATATACTCGTAATTCATTTGGCGGATATTTTCGCCGCTAGCATGCAAAGAGTTAAAACATCATATCAAGATACTTTTGATGAGAAGAATTTGAACATTTGCCTAGAATAATAATCAAAAGACAAAGCCACTGTATAATATTCCAAAAGCCATTTGGTATGTATATATATATATATGTATATGCACCTGTCGAGTCGATACACGGATACTGTGTCTCTGGAAATATATATTTATATATCTATTTATAGCGTTGGTCCATGTATGTACGTTCGTTAGTAACACCTTTCTTAACCATTAAACCGTTATCTTATTTCTTTTGTCGTTTGCTGTTTATTTTCTATTTTCATTATCAAAAACATGCTTTGACCGCACTTTAGAATAATTTACAACATGCTTTGACAGCACTTCAGAATGATTTCCATTGGAAATCATTCTGAAGTGCTGTCGAACCATGTTTTTATTGAGAAATAAGGCAAGATATAAAAGCAACAGCAGACAACAAGGTCTAAGGGTTAATCTAAAATAACTTGTGAACCGCTTCACGGATTTTGATAATATTTGGCCACAATGTGTCTAGGGATGGTGCTTTGTTTGACCCACGTTCTACCGGCATAGGTCACAATCTCTGAGGACTTGTGTTAATCTTGTTTGTAAGGTAAATGCATTAATGTTTAATATTTTGTGAACCGCATAACCTATTTGGATAATATTTGGCCACAGTATGGTGGTTTGTTTTACATACGACCACGTCCTACCGCCGAAGGTCAAGGTCACTGAGGACTTGTTTGAAAGGCAAATGTGTTTGTTTGTTTTTGTTTATTCAATGAAACTTATGAACCGCTTCAGAGATTTTGATAGTATTTGGCCACAATGTGTCGAGTTATAATGCCTGGTTATAATATAGGGAGACAGATATATGTAGTTTTGTATATTCTGTAGATATGACATTTTCTGGCAAAAGAAACATTCATTCACCATTACCCCACGTATTGATTGGCATTTTATATCAGACGTTAATTTCTACACTGATATCAGTTTCCTTAAAATGTTAAATGACATCACTATTTATTCTCTGTATTTATTTTTTGATTTGCAAGAATAATATTTTATAATCTGTCAAAAATATTGTTTCAGGTGGCGCATTTAATTAGTATGTGCAATGATCGTACTTTATAATCTGTTGAAAAAAATGTTCTTCAGGTAACAGATTTAATTAGAATAAATAATTCAAAAAAGTATCGTGCCTCATTTGCATATGAAAATAGCCTTGACACGGTTGACAAGGGTACATTGTGTAATCATTTAATCAACTTCAAAACAGCAATACGTTAATAATCAGAGCTCCAGATAAGGTGCATATTGCCGTGCTCCCTATCAGCAAAATAAATATTACTAAATAATTATATCTGTATAGCGGGCAATTTTAATTTTTAGAACTGGTGGAATAGTGACACAATTATACACTTATATTTAATTCCTATAAAGAACAGTTTGTGCCTACTGAGTGGGCATGTACCTTTAATGTCGAGCAGAGATCCAGATAAGAAATTAGGCATTGGGTACTGTTACTCCATGTTTTGGAAATCAATTGGGTACGTCCCAATTTTCAATTGGGTATTTTTAAAACATTACCATACTTTGGGTATTTCCATTTGTCAGAATGCAAATGCTTAGAAAACTCATTATAATACCCAGTCATTGCTGCCGTGGTGACCATCCATTGTTTCCAAGCTAATGCTGTATTCTGTGAGTACTCATGTTGACAAATCTAGTTTTGCGAATAAGTGCTATTTCTATATATCGAGTTGCTATGCTGGGGGCCGTTTCTGTAAACTTTGTACGACTAAAATGTTTGTAAGTGTAAATTTAGGATCGTCTGGAAATTTCAATTGATGGATTTACATTTATTGAACATAGGCTGCATATGCATGCAGCATATGCTCAATAAATGTCAATCCGATAATTATTTACCAGAAAACATTGTTAATGTGAAATTTACAGACTATCATAATTTTGCACTTATGAACATTTTAGTCGTACGAAGTTGAGTGAAACGGGCCCCAGGACTCTGAAATTTCACCATAGCATTGCATGCCTACTATTTATAAACCGTAATAAACCTAAATATTCGGACACAATCTGCTTTGGGAAATCTAAATACATTATTATTGTGATGAAACCAGTACTGCCATACTAACCCTAAATATTGGCACGCTCACTGTTGTAGGAAAGCCATTTCCCAAAATAGTGTCCGAATATTTAGGGGTTTTACGGTAATTGTGAAATGTGTGTTGTGTTATTTTGTTATGAATAAGAATGTGTATTCACCTTGTATGGGCGGGCGACTGGTCCAGGGGTGTCGGAACAGGTGCGACATATTTGTAATTCATATAAAAAAGGGAATGTAAATATTTTTTCTGCAATTTTGCTCATTTCTCATCAAAAGTGTATGTTGTTACCACTCAGTTGAACCGTCTCGGCGAGACGGTTCAACTGAGTGGTAATAACATACACTTCGGGTGGGTAGCGGGGCACCCAGTAGATTAGCCGGACCAATCTTATGATGATTCCGGCGCCCGTGTTCCAGGTCACAGTATGCTTAACATTTATATTTTAACCATTTTTTTTATCAAACTTTCATACGTTTATTTCAGTGGAGACGTTCAAAGACATGCCTCGAGAATTGCCTCCATATTTGGGACAATTACCGTCACTTACCAGGCGCAAGTCAACCGATAACCCGGGACAGACACCGTTGTCCCCGACTACAAAAACAACCAATGAAACTCCTGGAAATCCCTGGAAGATGGGGCCACCGTATGACTGTCCGTATTGCTCGAAGTCGTTTCATCTTCGCGGCGATTTTACTCGGCATCTTCGCATTCACACTGGGGATAGGCCATACGTTTGTACACTGTGCGATCGCAGTTTTACACAGAAGGGCAACTTAAAGTCCCATATGTTTACTCACTACACTAACCCCTAGTATATTTTATTGCTTAAATGGGATTTCACAGTGTAATAAGACAGTTTGTTATATACCTACCCATGAAATACATAGTTATACGATGTAAATAAATCATATGTTCTCATCGATGAAATAAACAACTTTCGGTTAAAATACGACTACTTCCGCTATCTATATTCATAACGCGCATCTGCAGTGCCGGACTACTAAATAGGCTGCAAATACACATTCATTACCGTATACAGTCTAAAAAAAACTGCTAATTTCCATGGAGCCGTATATAATAAATAGAATATTCATATTTTTGCAACGAATATGACGTATATTTCATCTCGTGGTGTGAGATGACCATATTTCACGAGTGCGTGAAATATGGACATTTCACACAACTCGATGAACATATATGTCATATTTGTTGCAAAAATATGAATATCCTCTATGTAATAAAAATCATAATACACTAGTGTAATAAATATGCAAATGAGGCCGGTACAGAAAAAACGCTAGGTGGACATTTCAGCGTCAACGAATTGTGCTGGGCTTATACAATAAATAGAATGTAACATTTGTGTTGATTTAATATGATATTTATTAAACTTGTTGACTGATATCAAAAGAAACTCGGCATAGCCTCGTTTCTTATGAAATCAGTAAACTTGTTTAATAAATATCATATTAAATCATCACTCATGTAAGATCCTCTCTATGTCTTCTGTTTGTGTGGTTTATGGAGGTCCAGAGATAATGCAGGAGAACATCTATTAATGGGACTCGCAGAATACACTTACCGTATTCATTCTAATAGTAGCCCCTCTCTAAATAGAATAGTAGCCCCCCCCCCCCCCCCCCCCCCCCTCTCCCCCCCCCCCCCCCCCCCCGCCCCCCCCCCCCCCCCCCCCCCCCCATCTAAATAAATATGTTAATTCACCTACAAATGCCATTTAAAACATATTTTCCACATTTTGATCCCACAAATTGCATAGCCCCGGGGGCGTTTATTAGAATGAATACGGTAGTTACAGGGGTGGGAAGTTTCAGGAAGGATTTGAGATTCATGATAATTGCAGAAAAAATGTTTCAACATGCAAAGCACACTTTTACGCATTTGTGGGTGCAAAAAATATGTTCGTTTATTCATTTGGAACTGTTCCCACACCTGTTGTGTTGATTGGATTCGTTTTTTATACGCCCGTTTGAAATCGGATTGGTATACATACCGTAGTTGTGACTCAAGAGGGAGCACCCTATACATATGTTATCTCCCTTGAGATAGCATATTTCATGTTATCTCCCTTGAGATAGCATATTTCATGTTATCTCCCTTGAGATAGCATATTTCATATAGCATATTTCATGTTATCTCCCTTGAGATAGCATATTTCATGTTATCTCCCTTGAGATAGCATATTTCAGTTTTGGTGTTCAAATTCTGTATCCATGTTTTAGCAGTGATGTTAACCCTTAGACCGCTACACACAATTGTCGTCTGCTGTTGCTTTGATATCTTGCCTTATTTCTCAATAAAAACATGTTTTGACAGCACTTCAGAATCATTTCCAATGGAAATGATTCTGAAGTGCTGTCAAAGCATGTTGTAAATTATTCTAAAGTGCTGTCAAAGCATGTTTTTGATGATAAAAATGGAAAATAGAAAATAAACAGCAGACGGCATTAAATTAAGATAGCGGTGTAAGGGTCAATGTCTATTTGAGACTGTAAAGCACACATTATGGCATACAGGTTTCCGATGTGCTCGTGTTACGGAATTACAATGGAGTGTATCTTACCTCATTACATTACATTCCATTACATTTTATTGATGGAAAGTTGTAAATATTTTCTTTATTTTTATTTCTCATCAGAACTATATATTGATCACCATTTGGTTCAAATGAGTGGTCACAACGTATACTTTCATTGAGAAATGAAGAAAATAATACGCATATTGTTCGGAATATACAGTTTGTGTTAAAACTTGTACAATCTCAGAGCTTCAGATAAGCTGCGTATTTGCTTAAATACCCAATTAAAATTGCCAAAAACCCAATTGAAATCAGAAGTAGCGAGTATCAAAAAGCAATAAATTATTTGTGGTACCTTTATCATGCTGCAGAAAACAATAAACAGACCACAAGTATAGCATATTTTTCTTATTTTCCATGAAAACACATCTTGGTATTTCATTAGAATTGTCTCCAAGGAGACAATTCTAATGAAATGCGAAGACATGTTTTCATTTCGAAGCAAACAATTCAATAATAACTGTCTGTTGATGAGTAAACAATAGTGTGATTTTATTTTACCCAATTAAAATTTTGAAATACCCAATTGTTCAGAAATGATGGAGTAACAATACCCAATTACTAATTCCTTATCTGGAGCCCTGCTGATAATACTTGTTAACTCTGCATGCTAGCGGCGAAAATATCCGCCAAACGAATTACGAGTATATGTTTTATTTCTCTCTGTAAATATGTCTTGAAATTTCATTAGAATTGAGTCCTCAGGACTCAATTCTAATGAAATTCCAAGACATATTCATGATATTTACGGGGAGAAATACAAGAAAATATGATGAATTTTTGTCCGCTAGTTTTGAACTATTTATAGCCCTTATCTGGAGCCCTGCAGTTTCATATGTGTAGTTAATCCAATAAGGGGATTGAGTGTGCACTTGTGGCAGAAACTAGTATGGAAGAGATCGTTTGTTGTCCTTTTCCCGTAGAGCCCCAACGTTTGGTATCCAATACTGTATTTATTCTAATAGTAGCCCGCCTCGTATATTTTCACATAGTAACGTCTTCTCAATATTCAAATTCGAATATAGTGCCAAAACTAATTCAGAAAATTGCATAGCTCAGGGGCATTTATTAGAATAATTACCGTATTTTATTTACCATGTGGAGCTGTGACTTTAACCCTTTCACCCCTATCTAACTGGAATGGATTTTGGTTTCCCAACAATCCAATTGTCACAAAAAGATTTTCAGACTAGTCCATTTATGAAAAGGGGGTGTTTTTATCTAAATTGCAGAAAGTGCAGATCCTGATGAGACGACTCGTCACGAGCCGGCTCATCTGGATGCACTATTTGCACTATTTGCAAACACCGCTATAGAGGGATGTAGTGTTGAAGGGGTTACACTGTATAATAAATGCATTTTCCTATATAATTATGTCTAAAATGACTTGCAAATGTCAGGTACTATATCATACAGTGTTATGCAACAACAACAAATGGTGGCTGTTGACATTTCGTTTGCTATGTTAAATGTGTAACGTGCATTTTGGCAAATTAAATATTGTGCAATTTCTGTATAATCGTTTGAATGTTGTCTTTATTGTATTGCCATTTGATGGAGTGGGTTGGCAGCTGTAAATAAATATTATTGCAGCTACAGTGAAACCTCTCTGAACCAGACACCCTTTAAATCAGGCATTTGATCATTAGTTGTGTGTTATGCGATCACAACCAGACATTATCACCCGAGATAAAAAATGACCAAGAAGCTCATCAAAAATAAGGTCACGTGTGTTTGCTTGGTGTCCGGTTTAGAGGGGTTCTACCATACACTGTTCATTCCAAGTCGAGTACCTTGTTGTACCTTCCGGACTATCAAATCTATTACTTCAGTCAAGAAGAAATAAGTGGGTGGTAGGTGGGAGCACGCGATGGGTAATTTAACGATCGGGGTTCATCCTTACTGGAATTCTGACTGGAGACTTGTAAAATATTTGTAAGTGCAAAATCATGATAGTCTGTAAATTTCACATTAACAATGTTTTCTTGTAAACAATTATTGGATTTACATTTATTGAGCATAGGCTGCATATGCAGCCTATGCTCAATAAATGTAAATCCATCAATTGAAATTTCCAGACGATCCTAAATTTGCACTTGAGAACATTTTAGTCGTACAAAGTTTAGTGAAACGCTCCCCTGGCATGTAAATTGATTGGGATTCCTAGTTCATGGTTTTCTTCACCAAGACTTCCAACCACCATACCAAAAGAAAATATTTTAAAATAAAATGTTCATACATCCAAAACTGCATTCCGAATGTAGCGGGTTTCATCTCGCATTTCAGTTACTTCACTTGCGGAGCTATTCCAGGTGGAGAGCATTGAAGGTTTGCTTCGCTTTCTCCATGAAACTAACTTGTATCGGAAAATTTAATTTTATCATTGTATACATGTTTCTCATTTCTATAATTGTATCATTGTATACATTTTACTCATCTCTATTGCTCATCGTAATAATATTTTTACCCTAATCATCTGATTGCCTACCACATCTGACATACTATTTTACTATTATTTTTATTCTTCATCTACATTGCTTGGCCCTAAATGATACTCTTTTGTGTTGATGGGCCGTTATGTAAGGAGTAATCTCTCGCATTCCAGTGGATTCACTTCATTTCAAAATATTCATACATCCGAATGTGTATTCCGTTACATCTTGCATTTCAGTGGACCCACTTCTCGGCTTACTTCAACAAGACCCAGGCTATGCGTCCACACCCGGAACAAACAGGAAGCCGCCATATGCCTGCCAGCATTGTCCAAAAAAGTTTATATTGCGGGGAGATTTCACGCGACATCTTCGCACACATACAGGGGAGAAGCCATATAGCTGCCCGATCTGTGGCCACAGTTTTAGCCTCAAGGGAAATCTGAAGTCACACATGTTCATACACCTTCCTCATGCATAAAGCTGTTTATGAGTGATACTGTATGTCAGTTGTGATTGGCTGTTGCTGCCAATCATAAGTGACATTTTACATTGATAAATGTATACACAGTATTGCCCAAATTGTTGGCATTGCGGACAGATTTCACAAGACATCTTCGCACACATAGCCATTCAGGGGAGAAGCCATATAGCTGCCCGATCTGCGGCCACAGTTTTAGCCTCGAGGGAAATCTGAAGTCGCACATGTTCAAACACTTGTATCATGCATGAAGCGGCCACCAGTTTTCACTGGAAAATACTGGTAATGAAACAAAAGTTAACTCTTTGCATGCATGAAAATAACATCAACGAGTTACGAGTATGTTTCTTATACTCTGTAAATATGTCTTGGAATTTCATTAGAATTTCGTCTGCATCTGGACGCAATTCTAATGAAATTCCAAGACATATTCATGATATTTATAGGGATAAATAAAAGAAAATACATTGAATTGTCGTCTGCTATTTTTGAACTATTTATTGCCCACAAATTTCCCAGCATGCAAAGAGTTAAATTGATCCAGAAATTTCCAAGTTATTAACAAAATTCTACTTGTTTGTGTCGGGATGACGTCCGGTAATATTTATGACGTCGTGCCGTTTGGTGTCGGATTCCTACGACGTTATTCATGTACCAATACATTTATAAAACTAAATTCTGGAGAAATATTACGAATCTGTGGTATAAAAAATATGTTTTTGTGATTATACACAGTCGACATGGTGTCATTGCCCGTCTGAAGCTATATTCCCCCTCGGCTGAGCCTCCGGGTGAATATAGATTCAGACGGGTAATATGACACCAGCTTGACTAGAATCATTATAACTTGTAATCAGAGCTCCAGATAAGGTGCGTACACATTTTTATCCCGTCAACACGGTGCGTATGTGCCATGAAACATTTTTGATATCCCGTCAAGACGACCTAATCACTGCGTATGAATATGTGCGGTGGCTGGGATTATTTTTTTTGCATTTTAAAGCCATCAGTAGGTGTTGACGGGGATAAATAGAATAGTAGGTTAGTGGCGTGAATGGGAAAAATATCTGGCGCGGCTCGGAAACGGGATGTGCTCGGCAGAGCCTCGCCCATCCCGTTTCCTGAGCCTTGCCAGATATTTTTTCCCATTCACGCCACTAACCTACTATTCTCTATGTTATGTTAACCTGTGGTCCAGTTTCATTCTAGAGCCACCCAAATTGTCTCCGTCAAAACGACATGAGCTGAAAGTTATTGTTTATTTGTGTTAGACATTTTTCTGAGTACTTTGAAGCCACTTGTATAGTTTTGGATATGGATGATCTGACATGTGTGTTGAATCAGTCGACTCGTTTAATAAATATCATTTTAAATGAACACTGTTGATTTAAAATGATATTTATTAAACGAGAGAAGTTCAATAAATATCATTAAATCAATATAGATAATTATAAAACAAATGTTTGATTCTCATCCCCACCCGACCTGAGAATTAAGGCCCGGCCTTTTTTTTTTCTTTCTTTTTTTATTGTCAATATGTGGTGGTGGTTGGTTGGGAGCAGACGATGGGTAATTACATATTTTCATAGAGAAATAAGAAAGACTGATGAATTGTCATTTGCTATTAAATTAAAAAATATAGCCATTATTTTCATTCCCTGCATGCAAAGAGTTATAAAATAAAAAATAAAATTTCACCCCCTGCCCCCATTTTGAAAAAAAAATGGATGAGAATCTAGTATTTATTTTATAATGGCCTAAACACAGCATCATACATTGGCGCCATACTGATCATTGAGTGGGTGGCAGGTGGGAGCCACAGGTGACATACTGATCATTGAGTGGGTGGCAGGTGGGAGCTACAGGTGACATACTGATCATTGAGTGGGTGGCAGGTGGGAGCTACAGGTGACATACTGATCATTGAGTGGGTGGCAGGTGGGAGCTACAGGTGACATACTGATCATTGAGTGGGTGGCAGGTGGGAGCTACAGGTGACGTACTGATCATTGAGTGGGTGGCAGGTGGGAGCCACAGGTGACATACTGATCATTGAGTGGGTGGCAGGTGGGAGCTACAGGTGACATACTGATAATTGAGTGGGTGGCAGGTGGGAGCTACAGGTGACATACTGATCATTGAGTGGGTGGCAGGTGGGAGCTACAGGTGACATACTGATCATTGAGTGGGTGGCAGGTGGGAGCTACAGGTGACATACTGATCATTGAGTGGGTGGCAGGTGGGAGCCACAGGTGACATCGGGATAAGATTTCCATGAAGATCGGTTCAAAAAAAAAAATGTAAATATTTACATAAATGTAAAGATAAATGTAATGGGAATTTTTTTTTTTGAACTGATCTTGATGGAAATCTTATCCCGATAATGTCACCTGTGGTGGGAGCATGCTATGGGTCACAGAGCTCCAGATAAGCTGCGTATTTGCTTAAATACCCAATTAAAGTTGCCAAAAACCCAATTCAAAATTTGTGGTACCTTTATCATGCTGCAGAAAACAATAAACATAGCATATTTTTCTTATTTTCCATGAAACCACTCTTGGTATTTCATTAAAGAAAGGAGACAATTCTAATGAAATGCCAAGACCTGTTTTCATTTCAAAGCAAACTATTAAATAATTGCTGTCTGTTGATGTGTACACAGTAGTGTGATTTTATTTGACCCAATTAACATTTTGAAAAACTCAATTGCTTTAGAAATGATGGAGTGACAAACAATACTCCATTACTAATTCCTTATCTGGAGCATGCGTAATTTAGCGATCAGGATTCATCCTGACCAGTATCCCGAATGGATACCTGATTTGACTCTCAGGTACGTCTTTGCCATTATTGTATAATTCCAGCACAAAAATATTTACACAATTCCCTAACATTTGATTGGTCAGTTGCAAGTCTCCGTCCAAAATTTATATAGCAGTAAACTCCATGCTGAACTACTTTCCATAACCGTCAGGCGCAGTTAAAATAATTCTTTAAGAAAACGGAAAATAAACACATTTTCTTGATGAATTTATTTAAAATGCTGGAATTATAAGGAATGAATGGCCTTTTTGTTGAATTTATCGGGGATATAAACTTGGAAAAGTCGCGGGAATACTGGACGAGGCCTTCCGGCCTTCGTCCAGTTTTCCCGCGGCTTTTCCAAGTTTATACCCCGATAAATTCCACAAAAAGGCGATTCATTCCTATAATTTGAGGGTTTAATCTCGTCGTACCTCGTGTAGGATTAATATGATTATTCCTAATCCTATTACTTTTAGGGGAAGGGGCCAAGTGACTTTGTTGTGGTATGGACCTGTAGCCTATTTCATCAACATTGCAAAGTATACTTTTCTAGCAAAGTATACTTTGAGGGAGAAATTTTAAGGATAAGTTTTTATTATTTTTTATTATACTGAATTTATTACATTATCACAGCCATTTTGGCTGTGATAATGTAATAAATTCAGTATAATAATTCTGCATACTTTTAATCATCAAATATATGCAGTCGTTAGTTCTATATAAAATTCCGGAAAAATAAATGATTACTCCCGCAAAGTATACTTGACTAGAAAAGTATACTTTGCAATGTTGGTGAAATAGGCTACTGGAACCAGATGAGGTTATTCTAATTTCAGGGCTGAATATATATTTATTTCAATTTTAATTCTTCCGTTCTGATTTTGTGATTTTCTCACCAATGCAGCAGGTTACATGCGGGATCAGACCTGTTGGCCCGGCTTTAAATGACCTTAGCTGTTGATAGGCCGTTAACATTCAATATAAATAAATCATGTAACATGTTTTTGTTAGTTTTCGTGTTTTAATATTTATTACACGAGTGTATCGTGCTTTTTAATACACTGTTATTACAATTTGAAATCCCATTTTTGTCACCCCCTTGTATGTCGTCCGGGTTAAAAAAAAATTGTTAAAGTTATTCGGTGGGCGTGACATGCGGGCTACGGCCATCTAGTAAGCAATAAACTGTATAGAATATAATCCAATATAGTCCTTTGATGGGCCGGCCCGTGGGATATAGTACACATAGGACTATTCTGCCCTATGGGTGTGTAGATCCAAGTTTCTTTATCACCATCTCTTCTTGTGCCTTTGGAATGCGGGCACGTGCATATGCATATAGACTTCATACTAGAGCATGCAATCCAAGTTCTCTCTTGCCAGGGATGGGCCCTGCCTAGGGCATATAGCATTATATTAATTATGGTACCTTTATAATCCTGCAGACAATAAACAGACCACAAATATAGCATATTTTTCTTATTTTCCATGAAAACACATCTTGGTATTTCATTAGAATTGTCTCCAAGGAGACAATTCTAATGAAATGCCAAGACATGTTTTCATTTCGAAGCAAACTATTCAACAACGTTGTCTGTTGATGTGTAAACAGTCGTGTGATTTTCTTTTACCCAATTAAAATTTTGAAATACCTAATTGCTTCAGAACTGATGGAGTGACATTACTCAATTACTAATTCCTTATCTGGAGCGCTGCTACCAATCACTTGCTCAATCAATCAGTCAATCTAGATAGATGGAATATTAATTACAAATGAATCTCCATGAATGGCCACCTCTACAACAATGATGAGACGGTTGACATGGTTGTCTAAGCAAATATATAAAGAAAATAGTTAGGATTTCATGCTGAGCATATGCCATTTTGATGGGGGAAAATCATAAATATTTTCTTTAAATGTGCTTAGAAGTATATGTCGCGACCACGATTTGAACCGTCTCATCGAGACGGTTCAAATGAGTGGTCACAACATATTCTTTCATTGAGAAATAAAAAAAATAAAATGTTTTAAAAAATTCATGCCCCTAAGTGTATTCTGCATGTAATGGGTTAAAAGGCGGGAAACAAATAATGTTGTCTGCTGTTTTTCATTTGGTATTTTTCAAAAATCATGCCTTGGTATCATGCCATGAGAATGGTGAATTGGGAGATGATTCTCATGTGATTTCAAATCATGTTTTTGTCAAGAAATATTGTGTTATTAATACATTTGTATATATATAAAGATAGCAGACGATTTCTGCGTTTAATGTTTTTGAAGTTTAATTATTAGATTTTCGTCAAAATTTTGGAATAAAATATTGGAATCTTTA
Organism: Conchocele bisecta; assembly: GCA_029237695.1. NCBI lineage: Eukaryota > Metazoa > Mollusca > Bivalvia > Lucinida > Thyasiridae > Conchocele > Conchocele bisecta. Next base: position 4,993,152 of record CM055279.1, read on the forward strand.
TTGATTAAAATTGTTTTTGAAAATATACATAATCTGTGAATTTATTTAACTCTGCGTGCTAGCGGCGAAAATATCCGCCAAACGAATTAGGAGTGTATGTTTCATTTCTCCAATATGTCTTGAAATTTCATTAGAATCAAGTCCTCAGGACTCGATTCTAATGAAATTCCAAGACATATTCAAGACATTTGCGGGGAGAAATACAAGAAAATATGATTTTTTGTCCGCTTGTTTTGAACTATTTATAGCCCACAAGTTTCCCAGCATGCAAAGAGTTAAGTTGAGGTTGGAAGTGGTGGATGGTAATCTACTAATTAATAGTGGAGGGGGCATTTAGTGTTACCCTTGTTCGTCCATCCCGTCCATCACCAACCTTGTAAGTCGTAAAGCTTTTAAACTGTACTATCTACAGACCTGAAACTTGGTATGTAGCTTCACTGATGATGAGTAGATGCGCAAAGTTTATTTCGATTTTTAATTCGACCCCACGGTCACGGATTATCGCACCCTTTTCGACTTGGAATTGTCCAGTTTTGGCTTGTAAGTTGTAACACTTTTAAACCGTAATAGCTACAGACCTGAAACTTGGTACGTACCTTCTTTATGATGAGTAGATGCACAAAGTTTATTTTTAATTTGACCCCCGGTTCATGGATTATCTCCCCCTTTTCGACTTGGAAGTTTCTGATTTTTGCTTGTAAGTCGTAAACATGTTATACCCTAATAGCTACACACCTGAAACTTGGTATGTAGATTCCTTATGATGAGTCAATGTGGTAAGTTTATTTTGATTTTTTATTAGACCCCAGGTCATGGATTATCTCCCTTTTTGGACTTGGAATTTTGCTTCGTTTCTGATCAAAGCGAAATGTTTGTCATCCGTGTTCTATGAACATACTTTCTAGTTTTATATACTATGGTTTATTTTGATTTCGATTTATTCCACACACAACAATTGTCGTCTGCTGTTGCTTTTATATCTTGCCTTATTTCTCAATAAAAACATGTTTTGACAGCACTTCTGAATCATTTCCAATGGAAATGATTCTGAAGTGCTGTCAAAGCATGTTGTAAATTATTCTAAAGTGCTATGAAAGCATGTTTTTGATGATAAAAATAGAAAATAGAAAATAGAAAATAAACAGCAGACAACAACAAAATTAAGATAGCGGTGTAAGGGTTAATAGTAAATTTACGTATTTGATTCTGAAAAAAAAGTATGACATATTAGGATTTAAAATCATTTTAATTACTTCAAACAAAAATTGGTTTGGAATTATATAAGGAAGAAACAACATTATTTGTGAGCATTTATTGGCTATATAAACCTTGCTGAGGATGAGTAATCTGACTGTTAACCCTTTCACCCCTAAGTAACTGGAATGGACTGTTGTATGTTGATTTTCCGTCCAATCAAATTGTCATAAAATGGTTTTCAGACTCGTCCATTATATATTTTTCAAAAAAAAAGAAAAGTTACTTGCAGAAAGTGCAGATCTTGATGAGTGTGTAGTGTTGAAAGGGTTACATATAATATATACTTACATGTCCTGGTCAATTCTAGAAAGGAGAGTAACACTATAGGTATAAGATAGCAATATTTTGTTTCCATCGTCCATCGTCTTGTTCTGCTTGTATACCCAAAATTGATGTAAATTATTATTTAATAAAATTTGTTGATACCAAATTCAAGAAATATGTTATTTATTTCTATGTGTATTCATTTGGTAGACATGCATTTTGATTGTTATTATAGTTTGGTATACAGTCAAACCTGTGAATAAAGGCCAGCCATGTGAAGTGAACAATCTGGCCTTTGTTCACAGGGTCATTTATATAGTAATTGTGCCATTGGGACAACAAAAGTGTGGCCTTTACAGGTGATTGCTATTCGGAGGTGGTTTTTAGACTTTTAGAGGGTTGGAAGTACATGTTTACAGATCACATATTTTGCATTTGGAGCTAACTATAGCCAATGACTGTGTACTTTTCAGTCGACATCCGGAAATATCTTCTGTAAATGACATTGAAAAATGACAAAATTATTTTCCGTAAATGACAAAATTATCATAGAAATTGCGGAATAGTTTTCCGCATTTGCTATGATAATTTTGTCATTTACGGAAAATATCGCAAATTTTGTAAAAAAAAAATAAATTCTTGAGATATTGCACATGTTCTTGGGTACAAAATCGCAATACGTGTCTCATTTGGTAGACGTGCATTGGGATTATCGTAATTTTTTTGACAAATCTTGTTATTATATTTTGGTATATTATATATGATTGGAAGTATACAACTCGTATACTTTGCATTTGTAGCTAACTAGTGAATGTGTCTTTTTCAGTTGACATCCAGAAATATCTTGACATCAAGCCAGACGAAGATGGGCCTGAAGAGAAGTCCGTCCTGGCTCGTATTCCGATATCGATGCTACAGGGAGCCAACGCTATATGGCGGAAGGACCACAAGTGTCAATACTGTGATAAGTCGTTCCACCAGCGTGGCGGACTCACGAGGCACCTGAGAATACATACTGGAGAACGACCATACACGTGTGACGTTTGTCTCCGAACTTTCACCCAACAGGCGCACGTTAAATCTCACATGGTGACACACTACAAGCAGCAAAAGTCGCAGTGATTGATATAAACTTTATAAATTTAAATAGAGCACCAGATAAGGCGTGTATAAATTTATTTTTCCCATTTATTTTCTCATGGATTTTAAAAATTAGGTGTGAAAATGATGATCTAAAAATGTTGAAATGTACAGCCTTGAGCTAAAAAAATCACAGCTTAAAAATAGAAAATTGTCACTATTTTAATTTATTAGGGCTGAGAATCGGCGGTGCCCTATAGGTTTTGCCCTCCATCCTGTTTTTTGTTTTGTACGAGTTTCTCAAATTACTGCGTCGACAAAGCACATTTTCTAAACTAAAGTATGCATTGAATTTTAAACTAGTGTGTACAATACTTTTAGACACACATCTTATCTGGAGCTCTCTTGAATCCTGAATTCATCCCTAGGTAGCTATTATGGACACTTCTGTGGTAACTTTCAGACTATACCATATTTCAGGAAAGGGCCATGGTATTTATGTAAAAAGTCGTAATATTTATAATATTCACAAATTGTGTAGATGCTTGTTACATGTGATCTCATTTGTATCTAGGTACCGTAATAACCCAAAATATTTGGACACAAGTTATTCTGGGAAAGCATTTTAATATATGATTTCCCACAACAAAGAGCGTCCCAAAGTTTAGGGTTAGTATGACTGTACTGGTTTAACGCAATAACATTATTGGATACAATTCCTTTCGGGAAACCCCTATTTTGTATATTGGTTTCCCAAAACAAATGGTGTTCGAATATTTAACGTTATTACAGATGTGATACAATTATAGTAGTATGAACCTTTTGAGAGAATGAGAGAAAAAATCCCTATTTCCTTTCAAAAGTATATGTTGTTACCACTCGTTTGAACCGTCTCAACGAGACGGTTCAAACGAGTGGTAACAACATATACCTTTATCGAGAAATAAACAAAATAATTAGATTTTTTCGACAAAAATTATTGTATCCTTGGGCTGAAATTGATTTAGGTAGTTTACAAGTAGACATTTAAATGATGGTGTGTAGTGTTTAAGTGGTTTAAGTCTGCACAATATGTGGAAGTATTGCCATAGTAACTGTGGGAGGAACATGATCATAACCCAAAGGTGTGTCGCGCACAAGAATGAACAGTTGCGTCAATAATTTTCAGGTTATCTCCCTTGTTTTGTACGCACTGATTTTGTGTCTTCAGCATAACTCGACTACCCTTTGCAATATTTTCATGGAACTTCACACATGCATAGACCAATTTATCCCGTCAACACAGTGCGTATGTGCCGTGAAACACGGTGCCTTGAAACATTTTTGATATCCTCTCAATACGACCTACTCACTGCGTATGGATATGTGCGGTTGCTGGGATTATTTCTTTGTATTTTAAAGCCATTTGTAGGTGTTGACGGGATAAATAGAATAGTAGGTTAGTGCCGTGAATGGAAAAAAATATCTGGCACGGCACTTAAACGGGATGTGCTCGACAGAGCCTCGCCCATCCCGTTTCCTGAGCCTTGTCAGATATTTTTCCCCATTTACAGCACTAACCTATTCTCTATCTATTTTCCTTATTTCTGAACCAAAGTATATGTCGACGAGACGGCACTAACCTACTATTCTCTATAACTAACGGCGTGTCTCTTGGAAGAATAACAACTCTTGCCTCACTATTTCGAGTTGTCTTCCTTTGTTTTTAGCGCACTATTTTTGTGTACGGAGCATAGCTTAAATTCCCTTTGGATTATTTTCATGAAACTTCGCACGTGCATAGACCACAACCAAATGGTGGTTTGTGCACAAGAATGACAACTCTCACCTTACTAATTGGTGTTCTCCCTCTAGTTGTTGACTGCGTGTATGTGGGGAGGGGGATACACATGTGCTTGTGGACAAGCTTCAATTTTTACTTTCCTTTCATAAATATTTATTCATACATGTATTATATTTCATAAACTTTTTTCATATGATATTTAATATACATTTCTATGACAATGGCACATGATCATGTTCTTTTCATTACTGTGCAGTTCTCCAGATAAGGTGCATATTGCCGTGTTTTACGTACTTATTTTAGCAGAATACGATTATCAAAAGTGGGAGTACAAAATACTCACACCAATGTGAAAATACATGTATGCATTGATTTTCAAATTGAGTTGTGAAAATACTGTAATAAAGTTGAAATTTACTTAGTTGAGCTGCTTTTTGCAGCTCAACTAAGTAAATTTCAACTTTATTACAGTATTTTCACAAATAAGTGAATTTTTAAATGTGTTTTATATTTTTTTATTATTTGTTCCGTATTTTTTAATAGGGAAGAAAATAAATAAAACATTTGTATAAGTTAAATACGCATTGAATTTATATTCTGGGGGTATACTATTCTTAAGATACAAAACTTGTGGTATACAAGTCAAGTTTTATGACCACTTAATTGAATCGTCTTTGCCAACGGTTCAAATAAGTAAATAAGTGGTCACAAAATATAGTGGGGGGGGGGGGGGGGATTATTTTTTTTTTAACTTTTCTGAGATTACACCAATTTGCTTATATGTGCTTTGTTATTTTGTGTGTCATGTGATTTGTAACCCAAGAAGATGTGCCATATCCCATGAGTAATATTTACAACATATACGATAGTGTCCATAAATGAAGTCGAATGTTGATGGATAGTTCAGAGTTAATGCTACGGTTATTTCAATCAACTTTCGATGTCAATTACAGAACATATCAGAGTTTCCGTAAATATTTTTCATGAAAAATCGCACATCATACATATGTAGTTGCAATCATTCGAATAGGCTCATCATGAAAGTTCAAATGAGTAGTTACTTTCGAGGAAAGATTAGAAACATTGAGAAAAATATGATAAATGTGCCGAAAAGCGTATTCTGAAGGCAATGTATAGTGGATATTATAAATAACACGGGTGTCACCAGCATTATTGAAAAGTTTCTTTGTTTGTTTGTTCGTTCGTTGGGGTTTAACGGCCTATCAACAGCTAAGGTCAATGGGTTTGGTACTAAATCCCATATATTACCTGTACAAGTACATGTTTATGTTCAAGTACATGTACAAATGGGGGGAAAATCCCAAAATCAGAACTGAATATTTACAATAACAAAACTATATATTCAGCCCTGAAATCAGAATAATCCTGATCTGATGTCAGGTCCTCGCCACACCAGAATCACTTGGCCCCTCCCAAAAGCAGTAGGATCAGTAATAATCTTACTACTTTTATAATGGGCAATAACCCAATTCAACTCCCAGGTAACAAAAGAGCCAAAGATAAAAACGTACCTGAGGGCCAAACCAGGCAAATCGTGATTCCTATAAGGAGGAACCCCTACCGTTAATTTACGCTGTCTCGTTCGCCCGACCACCACCCACATTAGTGAAAAGGGGGTTCGACTTTCAGATGTGAAGCAACTGAAATATGTAAGGCGTCCAAGGGGTCCGTTGCCCCTGGACCCCTTACATATTTCGGTTGCTTCACAGCTCCTGAAAGTGTTTGGTTTGTAGAATTGGGTTATTGCCCATTATAAAAGTAGTTAGATTATTACTGATCCTACTGCTTTTGGGAGAGGGCCAAGTGATTCTGGTGTGGCGATAACCTGGCACCAGATCAGGATTATTCGGGGCTGAATATATATATTGTAAATATTCGGTTCTATATTTTGGGATTTTCCCCCCATTTGTACAAGTACTTGAACATTTACTTGTACAGGTAATATATGGGATTTAGTACTAAACCCATTGACCCGGCCTTAAATGACCTGAGGCCGCTAACTTTGGGTATGTTTGTACTACAACTAGCTCCTGGGCAAGAGTTTTGGGTCAATTTAAGAAGCGTCTTTCTGCTAATTGGCTACTTGCAATACGTTTGTCGTTGCTTGACTGTGTTTTTTTTTGTAGGGTATTTGAATAATATAATGTCTGCTCATTCATGCACTGAAAATATATCGTACTGGATCCAAAAAAAATAGGGGGGTTCGTACAAACAGATCAAACCTCCCCTGACATGCCCTTGATATGCCATTTGGTATAGGTTCCAGTTCTTGTAGACACTATAGGAATGAATGGCCTTTTTGTGGAATTTATAGGGGTATAAACTTGTAAAAGTCGCGGGAATACTGGACGAGGCCTTCCGGCCTTCGTCCAGTATTCCCGCGACTTTTCCAAGTTTATATCCCCGATAAATTCAACAAAAAGGCCATTCATTCCTTATAATTCCAGCATTTGAAATAAATTCATCAAGAAAATGTGTTTATTTTCCGTTTACTTAAGAATTATTTTAACTGCGCCTCACCTCACGGTTATGGAAAGTAGTTTGGCGTGTGAGTTTACTGGGATATAAATTTTGGACAGACTTGCTACGGGCCAATCAAATGTTAGGGAATTGTGTAAATATTTTTGTGCTGGAATTATTTCATATTAAAGGTACATGCCCACTCAGTAGGTTATACTATAGGGAGACAGATAGTTTTGTATATTCTGTAGATATGACAGTTTCTGGCAAAATAAACATTCATTCACCATTACCCCACGCATTGGTAGGCATTATTATACATTTCCACGCTGATATCAGGGGCGATAGCCGTGTTTCCTTAAAATGTTTATTATGTTAACTATTTATTCTCTGTATTTATTTTTTGATGTGCAATGATCATACTTTATAATCTGTCAAAAATATTATTTTTTCAGGTGACGCATTTAATTAGTATAAATAATTAAAAAATATCATGCCTCATTTGCATATGAAAATAGCGTGATACCACCGTGCGACACCATCAGTAAAATATTTATTACGAAATGGTTATATCTGTATAGCGGGCACTGGTAATTTTTAGAACTGAAATAGTGACACAATTATACACTTATTTAATTGCTATAAAGAACATTTTGTGCACTGAGTACCTTTAAGAACATAGCATTAGTCATTGATGTTCTAATGACATAGTAACTACTGTCTGTTCCACGTTTTTCTGCCGACAACCTTTTGGCTATTAAACACATTAAATCTAAACAATATTTAAAAGTTAAGTACTTTTTTATCAATAACAAAAAAGTCACCCTCCCCCAAAAAAATTATTTGATGAAATTCTTTTTATTTGTGGACCGATTTTCAAAATCAAACTTGTTTACTTAGTTACATCATTTTCAAGCTATCTCGCCAGGTTTCGGAGTAAATTTCAAAAAAATTGACTCCCCATGTTAAATTCCCATAGGAAAATCGTTTTTTCGCAATAAAATCAATATTTGATGGAATTTAATCAAATAATTTTTTTTGGGGTGGGTGACTTTTTTGTTATTGATAAAAAAGTACTTAATTTTAAATAGATTTTAGATTTAATGTGTTTAATGACCAAAAGTTGTCGGCAGCAAAACGTGGAACAGACTGTAAGTTTTCATGTGATAAGTAAAGTATCTAACACGTCCTTTATCGTTTGCAGTGGCAATCCCATCCTTGCTAACACAACAAGAGAAACGCAGCAGCGAATCCCGAAGACATGACAGATCGGGCCAAACCCAAATTCCCGAGAAAACCTTGACGGCATATAAAAAACGCAGGCCGGAACATGGCTGTCAATATTGTAACAAGTCGTTCAGAAACAAGGGAGATTTTACCCGTCATGTTCGTATTCATACTGGTGAGCGGCCGTATGCGTGCAAGTTCTGTGACCGCTCGTTCGTGCAGCCTGCTCACCTGAGTTCACACCTGGCTACACACTTGGCTTCGCTCAACTGATCATGTGGCTTAACATGACATTCGGAATACAGTTTTTGGTGTATGGAATTTTTCCCGATTTTTCTTATTTCTCAATGAAAGTATATGTTGTGACCACTCATTTGAACCGTCTTGATGAGATGGTTCAAATGATGGTCACCACATATACTTCTGATAAGAAATAGAGAAATTACGTGATTGTTTTGCCAGGAAAAGTGTTCTGTGACCGCTCGTTCGTGCAGTTCTCTCACATGGCTACACACTTGGCTTCGCTCACCTGACTTTGTTGCGGAAACGAGACTTAACATGACATTCGGAATACAGTTTTTGGTGTATTAAATTTAAAAAAAAAAAAATCTTATTTCTCAATGAAAGTTCTGACCACTCATTTGAACCGTCTCGATGAGACGGTTCAAATGGTGTTCACCACATATACTTTTGATAAGAAATAAAGAAATAAACATGAATTTTTCGCCAGGAAAAATGTTCTGTGACCGCTCGTTGGTGCAGTTCTCACCTGGCGACACACTTGGCTTCACTCACCTGATCATGTGGCTGAAACGAGACTTAACAGGACATTCGGAATACAGTTTTTGGTGTATTTAATTATTTTTAAATATTTTTCTTATTTCTCAATGAAAGTACATGTATATGTTGTGACCACGCATTTGAATTCTGAGGAGAAAAAAATAATTTATTTAAATTTACTCGTCACATTCACACTGGGGAACGACCATACACGTGCAAGTTCTGTACTCCTTCCTGCACGCACCTGAGAAATAAGAAAAATACCCATTTCATGCTGAGAATGCCATTTTGTTTCTGAAAAATTCTAAATATCTTCTTTATATGTGCTTAGAAGTATATTTCGTGACTACCATTTGACGCGTCTCGTCGAGACGGTTCAAATGAGGGGTCACAACATATACTTTCCATTGAGAAATAAGAAAAAGAAAAATGAAAATATTTCATACCCGTAAAGGTGTTTTCCCAATGTAATGGGTTAATTGGTTCATTTGTATATACATGTGTACATAATTGTTATATCCCTGGCATACCAAGTATGTTGAGGAGTATATAGTTTTCTGTTCGTCCATCCGTCTATCCGTATGGTTTGCGTTTTTGGGTGCTCATTATCCTTGCAAGTAGGATTGACTTGAAACTATATACATGTACTTATTCGTCATCCATATTTTCATTCTATAGCCCACCGATGCGGTTTTCATGCCCAAGTGCAGGGTCAAATTACTTATCCTATTACTTTAAGGTGAAGGAGCCAAGTGATTTTGGTGTGGTATTCAGGGCTGAATATATTTTCTTGATGTAAATATTCTGTTCTGATTTTGGGATTTGTCCCCCAATGCAGCAGGTTAAATACAGGATCGAACCCGTTGGAAAGACTTTTACCTGATCTTGGCTGTTGATAGGCCGTTAAACATAAATAAACAAACAAAACTAACTAGTTGAAATATTTGCATTAAAGTTTTTTTTAACTCTGCATGCTAGCGGCGAAAATATCCACCAAACGAATTAGGAGTATATGTTTTATTTCTCTCTGTAAATATGTCTTGAAATTTCATTAGAATTGAGTCCTCAGGACTCGATTCTAATGAAATTCCAAGACATATTCATGATATTTACGGGGAGAAATACAAGAAAATATGATGAATTCTTGTTTGCTAGTTTTGAACTATTTATAGCCCACAAGTTTCCCAGCATGCAAAGAGTTAAGTACACAATATCTGTGCAACCATAAGTAAAATTGACTTGAAACGTCATATACTTCTCTAACATCGTCCATTTTTTCATTTTTGAAACGTCATACTTTCGTCCGTCCATATTTTCATTTCATAGCCCACCCATGCAACCTTCATGCCCAAGGTCAAGGCCAAATGAAAATATTTGGTGTCGGGTGGCAGCCGGGGGTATCAGTGAGCTGCTCACTTGCCAGAGCTCCAGTTAAGGTGCGTAATTTAGAGGTAAATTTCTTATTTCTTCATCAAAAATGGTAAGTTGGGAGTGCTTTAGAATTGTCTCAATGAGACGATTCTAAAGAACTCCCAACTTACCATTTTTGATGAAGAAATAACAAAATTTCACCCCAAGTTGGTCAAATTACGCACCTTAACTGGAGCGCTGCTTGCTCTTGTATATTTGTGTGGATCACTGTGCTTTATTTCACATCAAGATCAGCTTTGATTGCTAACTGTTTATTTTATTTTTTAATTTCCATTTTTCTCACAAAAGACATGGTCTGGCAGCGCTTTAGAATAATTTCCATTGAAATAATTTCCTATGTTTTACTTCAGGAAATATGACAACATAAGAAAAAACAGTATACATGTGTGTGTAAAAACGTTTTTTGTAACTCCGGCCATTTGCGCCATCGATAACGCGTCCCCCTATAAAAATTCCTGCATTTGTATTTGTACATATCTTATGATAATTTTAAATCCATGTACATGTAATTGCTATTTACAATAATTTGTAGATCATACTTAATTAAATAATGCAAAAATAAATAAGTGTTTGTTTTATGTACATGTATTCCCCAACCATCTGAAGATTAAGCCGTAGAAAATTATTTAGTAGATTTTCATCCAAATTTCAGACTGAAATGGGATGTGTGTGAGCCTTCCCTCAATGATAGGAGGGAGGGATATAGCGTTAGTCCATGTACGTTAGTAACTCTTCCGTTTTCAATAACTCGTGAACCGCTTCACACCGATTTTGATAAAATCTGCCCACAATGTAACTGTCTAGGAATGGTGCTTTGTTTTGCATTTGACCCACGTAGGACCACACAAGGTCAAAGTCACCGAGGATTTATGTTCACCTTGTTTGTAATGCGTCCGGCTCAAGTGAGCTATTGTTAACGCTTTTCATTTGTCGTCCGTTCACACTTACAAACGTCTTCTTCTCACGAACCTCTGGGCCAATGTTGGTCGAACTTCACATGGATGATCTATGGGTGGGGGCACGTCACTTTTGAGACGGGATAAGAGACGGGACCGCAGTTTAAAGTCTCATCCGACAGACCAGTGCGATGGAAATACTGTGAAAGTAAATATTCAGTTCGGATTTTGGGATTTTGCCCCGTCCGTACAGGTGCAAAACATGATCTAACCTGGATAAAATGATCTGTTGACAGGCCATTAACGCTTTCACCCCTACATGACTGGCATAGACTCTTCCATGTTGACTATTCCATTAATCAGAAAATGGATGTTTTTGTAAAAAATGGAAAATGCCCACAAACCGTGCAGATAGTGATGAGACGGCTCGTTACGAGCCGGCTCACATGATCTACACAGTTTGCAAACAATGGAAAAGAGGTCTAGAGCTGAAACGGTTAAGCAAACAAACAACCTCAGTGCTCCAGATACGGTGCGTATTTGCGTAAATACCCAATTAAAATAGCCAACAACCCAATTGAAATCAGAAGTAGTGAGTAACAAAAAGCAATGATAAATTTGTGGTATCTTTATCATGCTACAGAAAACAATAAACTTAACAATAATCTTATTTTTCCATGAAAACGCATCTTGGTATTTCATTAGAATTGTCTCCAAGGAGACAATTCTAATGAAATACCAAGATGTGTTTTCATTTTGAAGCAAACGATTAAGTGCGGTCTGCTGATGTGTAAACAGTAGTGTGATTCTATTTTACACAATTAAAATTTTGAAATACCTAATTGCTTCAGAAATGATGGAGTGACAATACTCAATTACTAATTCCTTATCTGGAGCCCTGCAACTAATACCATCCATTCTGATAGAATTCCCTGTTTCATTGCAGCGGATTTTGCAACCTTACTAGATGCTCAGATCCCCCACCTACCATCCAGCTTGTATCAAGACTGGGACGCTTCAGTGCCACACCCTACAGCAAAGACAACCTATCGGAGAAATCGCGGGCAATTAAAACGACATTATAGTTGTCCGTATTGTGAGAAGTCGTTTTACCAGAAGTGCGATTATACGCGACATGTAAACACGCATACGGGAAATCGTCCGTACGCATGTTCGATATGTTCGAAGGCATTTGCACAGCCGTCGACACTCAAAAGCCACATGACGACACACTTGGAACGATATCCTGGAAAATAGTGATAGACTGATCTGACATGCTAATTTGTGCAAAGATGCAAAAGGTATTTACGGTAACCCTTTCCCTGATAGAAACGACTTTTCACGCCTCTGCAGAAGATGTCTTTTGAAAACATTGTGGGAAAAGGAGAAATTGCTTGTAACAAGCAATTTCTCCTTTTCCCACAATGTTTTCTACTCTATCAGATAATTTAACCATCATTTGACCCAGCATTTGATTCTTTTATTCAGATGTTTTGGATTTGGAAGAGTCGAAATATCGCAAAACAGGGAAAGGTATATAACTTGCAGCAAATTGTTTTTATATTGCATATTCATCAGGGCCATAATAAAATCGGTGTCTGTTTCCCATCGGCAGACCAACCCGCTTAACCCTTAGACCGCTACAAACAACAATTGTCGGCTGCCGTTGCTTTTATATCTTGCCTTATTTCTCGATAAAACATGGTTTGACAGCACTTCAAAATCATTTCCAATGGAAATTATTCTAAAGGGCTGTCGAACCATGTTTTTGATGATAAAAATTGAAAGTAGAAAATAAACAGCTGACAAAAAAAATAAGATAGCGGTGTAAGGGTTAAATTGGCCCGACTCAAATAATGGTATTGCTGATTTATATATTTTTTGGTTTGTTTCGATGTCTACTCACGGTCAGGGTTTTAAACTCGACCTGAGATAAAAAATAGAATTTGCTACCTACCTACCCAACCTGAAAATGCAAGGCCGGAGATTGGAAACGGTCCATTAATTGTGTGGCCTAAGAGGTTTTCACAGTTTGAAACTGCAAATGGCATATTGTCGGTCATGCTAGTTTATGGAAAGGTACGTAATTTGTTGCTTTTATATCACAGGTTCATTAATCAGTTTTAGTGGTTACAAACTGCAAATGTATATCGTCAATCAGAGGCTGCTTTTTATTTGCTCAAATTCCGAGACATTTCTGCTATACTTTCAAATATTGATCAATGGGGGAGATAATTTTGCAACGGATTTCTCCAATGATTTATTAGTAATCAAAATGTGTGACACATAATGTCAATTTGTTGTGAAATGTGACTGGAGAAATGGGGCTTATGGGTTATGCGACCAGTGTAGATCCAGATCAGCCTGTGCATCCGCACAGGCTGATCAGGATCTGCACTGTTCGTCATTCTGTCAATGAAACACCTGTCATGCTCTGCCATGTGATCAGGAGCTACACTGGTCATAAATACTGAAGCCGTGTTTCGCCAGTCACGGCCATAAACGATCATACTATAACACTTTCCGTACACCAGTTTAGTTGAATTGAGTTTCACCCCTGAATATCTGACATTGACAGCTCCATGCTATTTTTTTTAGACTTTTCCATTAATCGAAAAAAATGGTAATTTTTGCAAAATCTTCGAGATCATGGCAAATACTGCAGATTCAGACGAGTCTGCTCGTATCGCGCCGACTCACCTGGATCTACAGTGTTTGTAATGTTGGTTGTATGGCCTGTCCCCGGTCTTGAAGGTACATGCCCTGTCAGTAGACACAAACTGTTCTTTATATCAGAGACATCATCTGAGACATTTTCTGGCATTGATTGGCATTATTGTACATTTTATATCAGACGTAAATTATCACACTGATATCAGGGGCGATAGCCGTGTTTCCTTAATATGTTAACGGGGAGTACTATTTATTCTCTGTATTTATTTTTTGCAGTGCAATGATCATACTTTATAATCTGTCGAAAATGTTATTTTTTCATGTGATGCTTTTAATTAGTATAAATAATTAAAAAATATCATGCCTCATTTGCATATGAAAATAGCCTGATACCAACGCGCGTCACTATCAGTGCAATAAATATTGCTAAATGATTATATCTGTATAGCGGGCACTCGTAATTTTTAGAACTGGTGGAATAGTGACACAATTATACACTTATTTAATTCCTATAATGTACATTTTGTACCTACTGAGTGGGCATGTACCTTTAAAAGACGTTAGCTGTTGATCGGCCATTAAACACCAATAATAAATAATCAATCAATATATGGGCTGTCTGGTTGAAAGGGTTCAAGACCCAGGCCTAGACAACTTCTTAACTCTTTACATGCTGGGAAACTTGTTGGGTATAAATAGTTCAAAAATAGCGGACAAGAAATCATCATATTTTCTTTTATTTCTCCCTGTAAATATCATGAATATGTCTTGGAATTTCATTAGAATTGAGTCCTGAGGACTCGATTCTAATGAAATTCCAAGACATATTTACTGAGAGAAATAAAACATATATACAATGTATACTCCTAATTTATTTGGCGGATATTTTCACCGCTAGCATGCAAAGAGTTAATTTTACTCTCGTCCAGATCCAAAATTCACTCGCCAATACGAGCGAACAAGTGAATTTGTCGAGGACTGAAGATTGCAAAAAAAATTGTGTTATCATATGAACGCTCTTTGCCACTTGGTTAGCAAAACATTTTTGATGTATGTTCCATGTATATAAAGGTTGTTGCAACCTTTAACCCTTACTACGCTGAATTAAATTTTGTTGTCTGCTGGAAATGTTTTATTTTCAATATTTCTCGACAAAAACCTGGTTTTGACAGCACATGAGAATCGTCTCCAGTGGAGACGATTCTCATGTGCTGTCAAAACCAGTTTTTGTTAAGAATTAAGAATTAAAGCAAAAATGAAAAACTGCAGACGGCAATTTCCGTCAACAGCGTAGCTACTGTTGCTCTGGTACGTACGGTACGGGAGGGTCACAGAGTTACAGGCTGCAACTATAGGAAGGGGTGATCAGTAATTCAGTAATTTCTCTGTTCGCCCACCTGGGCGAATAACTTTGTACGACTAAAATGTTCGTAAGTGCAAATCTAGAATCGTCTGGAAATTTCAATTGATGGATTTACATTTATTGAACATATGCTGCATATGCAGCATATGCTCAATAAATGTAAATCCAATAATTGTTTGCAGGAAAACATTGTTAATATGAAATTTACAGACTATCGTAATTTTTCACTTACGAACATTTTAGTCGTACAAAGTTTAGTGAAACGGCCCCCTGACCAGTACACAACTGAGCTCAGTCAAATTTTATTTTTGTCTGAATATGGTCATACCATATATCAAATCGAAGGTATCAACGAGGCGATCGCTCTGGTGCATTTTTTGTCGAAATCGGATGGTTATGTCATCCAAGATGGCCGCCAAAAGGTAAAAAAGTTGTTCTTTTATTAGAGATTTCAAAATTCTTCTTCACACGAACTACTTGGCCCATGGTGGCCAAACTTCACAGTTATGGTCCATGGGTGAAGCCTTTTCATATTTGTTAAAATGGAGGTCTCGCTAATCCAAAAGATGGCCTGCCTGTCTAAAAATAGCACAAATTCTTAAAAATCTTCTTCTCATGAACCGCCAGCCGGATTTCGATGAAACTTGGTAGGAATGATCGATGTACAATGCTCTTTCAAAGTTGTTAAAATGGTGACCCCGGGGTCAAAAATGGGCGTGGCCCATGGGGTCAAATTGGGGTCAAATTTTATTTTTGACCGAATATGGTCATGTCTATATCAAATTGAAAGTATCAAAGAGGCGATTGCTCTGGTACATTTTTTGTCGAAATTGGATGGTCATGTCATCCAAGATGGCCACCGAAAGGTCAAAAGGTCGTTCTTTTATTAGAGATTTCAAAATTCTTCTTCACACGAACCACTAGGCCCATGGTGGCCAAACTTCACAATTATGGTCCATGGGTGAAGCCTTTTCAGATTTGTTAAAATGGAGGTCATCGCTAATCCAAGATGGCCACCGTCTAAAAATATCACAAATTCTTAAAAAAATTCTCTTTCAAAGTTGTTAAAATGGTGACCCCGGGGTCAAAAATGGGCGTGGCCCGTGGGGTCAATTTGGGGTCCAATTTTATTTTTGACCGAATGTGGTCATGTCTATATCAAATCGAAAGTATCAAAGAGGCAATCGCTCTGGTACATTTTTTGTCGAAATTGGATGGTCATGTCATCCAAGATGGCCACCGAAAGGTCAAAAGGTCGTTCTTTTATTAGAGATTTCAAAATTCTTCTTCACACGAACCACTTGGCCCATGGTGGTCAAACTTCAGTTATGGTCCATGGGTGAAGCCTATTCAGATTTGTTAAAACGGAGGTCATCGCTAATCCAAGATGGCCGCCGTCTATAGCACAAATTCTTAAAAAATATTTTTCTCATGAACCGCCAACCAGATTTCGACGAAACTTGGTAGGAATGATCGACGTAGAATGCTCTTTCAAAGGTGTTAAAATGGAGACCCCAGGGTCAAAAATGGGCATGGCCCGTGGGGTCAAATTTTATTTTTGACCAAATATGGTCATGTCATATATCAATTTGAAGGTATTGATGAGGCGATTGCTCTGGTGCAATATCTGTCAAAATCGGATGATTATGTCATCCATGATGGCCTCCAAAAGGTCCATTTATTCGAGATTTTGAACGTCTTTTTCTCAGGAACCACATGGCCGATGCTGGCCAAACTTCATAGTAAGTTAAGATCCTTGGGTGAAGCATTTTCAGATTTGCTAAAATGAGAGTCATCGCTTAATCGAAGATGACCGCCATCTAAAAATAGCACAATTTTTTTAAAACTCATGAACTCAATGTCACATTCTCCTCTGGTGTTCATGGAGTCAGGTGAGCGAATTAGGGTCATCATGGCCCTCTTGTTTTTAGATATTTCCCCCCTCCCCCCTCCCAGATTTTCAAGCAATTTGTCCTTTTAAATACTGGAACAGAAATAAACCTAGTTTGACATTTAGGTCAGGTTAAGTACAGACTGGGCGTTTATTAGCGGCTGTTGTTTGGAAAAATCGGTAATTTGCACTGTCAAGCTGGGGTGTGGGTGTTTATTACAGCATGGGCATCTATTAGAATGATTACGGTATGTTCACCACATATAGGATCTATCTAGTGTTGATTTAACCCTTAGACCGCTATCTTATTTTTTTTGTCGTCTGCTGTTTATTTTCTATTTTCCATTTTTATCATCAAAAACATGCTTTGTCAGCACTTCAGAATCATTTCCATTGAAGTGCTGTCAAACCATGTTTTTATTGAGAAATAAGGCAAGATATGAAAGCAACAGCAGACGACAATTGTTGTGAGTAGCAGTCTAAGGGTTAATATGATATTTATTTAGAATGCTTACTGATTTCATAAGAAACAAGGCTATGCAATGAGTGTCAACAAGTTTAAAAATAACATATTAAATCACCACAAATATTAGATTTTATTTATTTCATAAGCACAACATCATGTATTGAAGCATTACCTTATTTGCTGTCGGGCTCATTTCCACTTTTATCACGTGTGTGTATAGTGGCTTTGAATTCACAGAATGAATGAATTAATATAACTCGGCTAGTCTGATTCAAAGCAAACTGATGTATTTGTTGCAAACATTGGGATACCAATTTAAGGTATGTCCCACTACCACACACCCCACCCCCCCATCCCACCAATGTCGTTTATTGTCTATAAATACATATGGTCACTCATTGAACATGTTTAGAAAACGTATTGTATTCCTTTATTTATTCTTTACAGCTGATTTTCCAAGCGTCGCTTCACACCTGAATCCTAAAATCACACTACTGTTTACACATCAACAGACAGCAATTATTGAATAGTTTGCTTCGAAATGAAAACATCTCTTGGCATTTCATTAGAATTGTCTCCTTGGAGACAATTCTAATGAAATATGAAATACCAAGATTTGTTTTTGTGGACAATGAGAAAAATATGCTATATTTGTGGTCTGTTTATTGTTTCTGCAGCATGATAAATGTACCACAAACTTTTTATTGCTTTTTGATACTTGCTACTTCTGATTTCGATTGGGTTTTTGGCAATTTCAATTGGGTATTTTAGCAAATACGCAGCTTATCTTGAGCTCTGGTATTGTATTCCTTTATTTTTTCTTTACAGATTTTCCAAGCGTTGCTCCACACCTGAATCCCCAACATGACCAAGAGACAATATCAGAAACACGGATAATGAACGTCATGCCAAACTATGTTCCGAGTACAATGCCAACGAGCGACTTAATAACCCTAGGTGCGACAGATTACATCCCAAGCGAATTGAACCAACAGCATGCGATGCAAGACATGAGCGAACGAAACTATATTGCAGGTGAACAACCGGGTATCGTGATGAGCACAGATAGCAAGGCCAAGTCTCTAAAGAAACAAGTGTGTGAATATTGTGAGAAGAGGTTCTACCACAAAAGTGACCTTGTCCGCCATGTTCGCATCCACACTGGGGAACGTCCATTCTCATGCAACATCTGTGGGAAAACATTCAACCAGGTGTCCAATCTGAGGTCGCACACAGTAACGCATTACAAAAACGTGTAAACGGCAAATGATTATAGTGTACGTTATGTGAGAAAGTTTTAGACTGGGGCTGGTTGCTCAAAATCTTTGTTGGCTCAACTCTTTGCATGCTAGCGGCGAAAATATCCGCCAAACAAATTAGGACTATATGTTTTATTTCTCTCTGTAAATATGTCTTCGAATTTCATTAGAATTGAGTCCTCAGGACTCGATTCTAATGAAATTCCAAGACATATTCATGATATTTACAAGGAGAAATAAAAGAAAATATGATGATTTCTTGTCCGCTATTTTTCAAATATTTATAGCCAACAAGTTTCCCAGCATGCAAAGAGTTAAGAAGTTGTCTAGGCCTGGGACGATGGATTTAACAGTCTGTTAAGCTAACAGAGGTGTTGAGCAATACACAATAACGCATTACAAAAACGTGTAAACGGCAAATGATTCTAGTGTACAGTATGTGAGAAACATTTAGACTGGGCACGGTTGCTCAAAATCTCTGTTGGCTTAACAGACGATGGATTTAACAGTCTGTTAAGCTAACAGAGGTATTGAGCAACTGGGCCCATTCAAACTAACACATCACAAACAAATGTGTAAATGGCACATGAATCTATTGTACTTTATGTGAGGAAATTTTAGCCTCGGCCCGGTTGATCAACGTCTGTTAGATACACAGTGACGCATTACAAAAACGTGTAAACGGCAAATGATTCTAGTGTGCATTATGTGAGAGGCTTTTAAAATGGGTCAATTGTTCATAGGACACAATGTACATACTTTTCTTCTTTTCAATTAGCCAATTGTTCGTTCATTTGTTTGTCCGTATTTCTTTTCTTTTATTTGTTTGCACTAGGTCGTAAATCGCTTGTAACTTAACCCTTACTACGCTGAATTAAATGCTGTTTTCTGCTGGAAATGTTTTATTTTCAATATTTCTCGACGAAAACCTGGTTTTGACAGCACATGAGAATCGTCTCCATTCTCATGTGCTGTCAAAACCAGTTTTTTGTTAAGAATTAAAGCAAAAATGAAAAACAGCAGACGGCAATTTCCGTCAACAGCATAGGAAGGGTTAATATGTGGATGTGACTGGAGAAATGGGGCTTTTGGGCTATGTGATCAGTGTAGCTCCAGATCATCTGGCGCATCTGTGCAGTCTGATCAGGGTCTGCACTGTTTGTCGTTTAATCAGTGAAACACCCGTCATGTCCGTAGCAAACAGTACAGTTATTCAGTAGTCTGCAGGAGTGCTAGCAGATTAGAAGCTAGACTTGAGAAGCGGGGCTTTCCAGTTTTGCGACCAGTGTAGATCCAGATCAGCCTGCACATCTGCACAGGCAGATCAGGATCTGCACTGGTCGCCATTCCATAAATGAAGCCCCGTGCAGGCACCGGGGCGGGATCAACTGATCCTGAGAATAGTGCTGCAGTAGCCATTGCTTGTCGTAAAAGGCGACTAAACTGGCTTAACGATTGTGTTCATACTTTCCGGAACCCACTATACCGGATTTGGCCCTCATGTACATTTTTGGCTTTCTTGTATATGAGAGTTGAGTCAGGCTATGCCCCATATATAAAAGTAAGATTAGCGCTAATCCTATTACTTTTAGGGGATGGGATAAATGATGCTGGTGTGGCGAGGGCCTGGCACCAGATCAGGTTGTTCTAATTTCAGAACTGAATATATATTTTGATTGTAAATATTGAGTTCTGAAGTTGGGATTTACCCCCCTTGGACAGGTGGATACGGGACACGACCCCGTTGACCCGTCTGCGTGTAGACTCCCTGAGGCTTGTACCTCTATGTCAGAAAAGCGGACGTTAAACCCTATTCACTGACTCACTCACTCCATAAATGAAACACTCGTCTTGCTTCTGACCAGCAATATAGATCGATTGCAGGCTTTAGGAGTGCTATTTGATCGGGAGCTACACTGGTCACAAATCCCATAAGCCCCATTTCTCCAGTGACAGCCACATTTGAGACTGGCCATGAGACTTTGTACCTAAGAATATATTAACTCGTTCAGGGCTTAAAAATTCACTCGCCCCGCTCGCCATGGCGAGTCAATTTTCGTGTTGGCTAGAGGATTTTCTTGTCACTGGCCCGATTTGGCGAGTGACAAATCGGGAAAGGCCATTCTGTATTTTCTGTATTTTCCGAAAATTTACGGAACTGACAAAATTCGCATCTTAAGTTCCATTCTTTTATTGGTTTTCCTAACGCTTTCCACGATCTTAAAACCGGAAATTATGTTTTTAATGTTTACATTAGAAACCGGGATATTGATCAATTACAGCATCCCTGTACTAGACAATTGGACGTCCAGACAGTTGCTATGCGCTCGGCGGATAGTTTTTACTCACTCCTAAAACAGATCACGGTCTCGTTCTGCTGACGGTGTGCCTCGTGTGTTTTAGTAAGGGCATTATCACCAGAGCAATTTGTGCAGGGTGTGTCGCTGGAAGTGTACTGCGTTAACTACACACTTTTTACGATGTTCAGAGTACACTTGCGCTAATAATAATCAGCGAATGTACTGAATTAAAATAGTTTCCAAGACGCTGCATACATAGCCACTGCAAAATTAATCTGTGTATTGGAATGGAAACGCTTAATAAAGTTACAAAGCATCTGGACAATTGATGCGTAGATCGTCTTCTAAATAATGATGCACCCGTGTTTTAATTAAAATTGTGGTTGTGACTGGAAAAATGGGACTTACGGGATTTGTGACCAGTGTATGTCCTGATCAAATAGCACACCCTCCAGCTCCTGTAGTCTGATAATAATCTATATTGCATGTTGGAAGCATGATGAGTGTTTCATTGATGGAATAGTGAACAGTGCAGATCCTGATCAAACTGTACTGTTTGGCTGCAGCACATTAGTTGACATTGCTGATCATCCCAAGATTATAACACTTTTAAAACTTTCAAACCCAGACTTAAATATACTGACTGATTAATGTATTGCTCAGCTCATGTTCAGCACTAACAAATCACTATGCATAAGTCTGAATTTGATATTTGAAAAGTTTTATAACCAGATCTGACTACTAGTTACAAATGTACTGCTACCGCAGTATACTGATTATTAAAGGTACATGCCCACGCAGTAGGCACAAAATGTTATTTATATCAGAGACATCATCTGAGACATTTTCTGGCAAAATAAACATTAATTCATCATTACCCCACGTATTGGTTGGCACTATTATACATTTTATATCGGAAGTAAATTTCCACACTGATATCAGGGGCGATAACCGTGTTTCCTTAAAATGTTAACGGACATTACTATTTATTACCTGTATTTATTTTTCGATGTGCAATGATCATACGTTATAATCTGTTGTAAATTTTATTTTTTCAGGTGACGCATTTAAGTAGTATAAATAATTAAAAAATATCATGCCTCATTTGCATATGAAAATAGCCTGATACCAACGCGCGTCACTATCAGTAAAATAAATATTACTAAATGGTTATATCTGTATATCAGGCACTCGTAAGTTTTAGAACCGGTGGACTAGTGAGACAATTATACACTCATTTAATTCCTATAAAGAACAGTTTGTGCCTACTGAGTGGGCATGTACCTTTAAAGTTTATACCATTACTGTACTACATGTGCTTTGCATAAAATAATTTCAAAAAGCATATAAACATGTTATGTACTTTTCTATTGGATGGTTCTAAACAAGTTAATTGCCTAACCTTTTTCGAAAAGGTATTACTACTTCTTGCATTTTCCTAAAATGTTGGGCAAGTAGCTTTTTGGTCTGGGCGAGTAGATTATAATTGTATTGCCCGGTCGGGCAAGTACAAAAAGTGAATATTTTTAAGCCCTGCTCATTACATTCGGAATACACCTTTATGGTATGAAATTTTTAAAATATTATTTTTATTTTTGTTATTTCTCAATGAAAATATATGTTGTGACCACTCATTTGAACCGTCTCAATGAGACGGTTCAAATGGTGGTCACGACATATATTTCTGAGCTCATATAAATATAATATTTAGGATTTTCCACAAACAAAATGGTGTATCCTCAGCATGAAATGGGTTAAACCTCGTGAAATATATTTGCAAAATTCACGATGTTTTTCGTTGATGACGTCGAAAGTTGACAAAATTTTCATAGCAAATGCCGAATAGAATTCCGCATTTGCTATGAAAATTTCGCCAACTTTCTGCGTCATTTACAGAAAATATCACGGATTCTGAAAAATCTCATCTTCTTGGGTACAAACTCACATTGCTATCACTGTAGCGTGTACGTTTGTGGGTGGTTGATCGGGCGAACGTGACGGCGTAAATTAACGGTAGGGTTCCTCCTATAGGATCACGATGTGCCTGGTTTGGCCCTCAGGTACGTTTTTATCTTTGGCTCTTTTGTTACCTGTGAGTTTAATTGGGTTATTGCCCATTATAAAAGTAATACGATTATCACTGATCTTACTGCTTTTGGGAGGGGCCAAGTGATTCTGGTGTGGCGAGGACCTGGCATCAGATCCGGATTATTCTGATATTCGGCTCTGATTTTTGGATTTTACCCCCTTTTGTACAGGTAATATATGGTATTTAGTACTAAACCCATTGACATGGCCTTAAATGACCGTAGCTGTTGATAGGTCGTTTAACCCCAACAAACAAACAAACAAACGTCTGCTGTTGTTTCATATTTTTAGAAGCATTTCCATACATACGAGTACGAGTTTAAGTGTATTAACCCTTAGACCGCTATTTCCATTGGAAATTATTCTGAATTGCTGTCAAACCATGTTTTTATTGAGAAATAGGGCAAGATATAAAAGCAACAGCAGATGACAATTGTTGTGAGTAGCGGTCTAAGGTTTAAACTCTTCTTAGCATGAAATGGGTTAAACCTCATGAAATATATTTACAAAATTCACGATGTTTTTCCGTAGATGACGTCGAAAGTTGACGAAATTTTCATAGCAAATGCGGAATAGAATTCCGCATTCCGCATTTGCTATGAAAATTTTGTCGACTTTCTGCGTCATTTGCAGAAAATGTCACCGATTCTGAAAATATTTTTCATGAAAAATCACACATCTCATCTTCTTAGGTACAAAATCACATTGCTATCACTGTAGCATGAATGTACGAATTTCATTGTAATAAACATCATATTCTCAAAGTCTATTCTTTTCCTGATTTATTATAGGAATGAATGGCCTTTTTGTGGAATTTATCGGGGTATAAACTTGGAAAAGTCGCGGGAATACTGGACGAAGGCCGGAAGGCCTCGTCCAGTATTCCTGCGACTTTTCCAAGTTTATATCCCCGATAAATTCCACAAAAAGGCCATTCATTCCTTATAATTTGAAATAAATTCATCAAGAAAATATGTTTATTTTCCGTTTTCTTAAGAATTATTTTAAATGCGCATCATTTAAGTAGTTCGGCATGGGAGTTTACTGGGATATAAATTTTGGACAGAGACCGATGTACTGTTATACACCGATGTACTGTTATATGCGTGCAAAAACTATATTTATTGCATAAAATGCGTTTTGCAGTGTAATAATGCAGTGTATTAAAAATCATAATACACTAGTGTAAGAAATAATGAATGAAACCACTACAATACACATATGAACGACACGGTTCAAATGGTGATCGTGACATATACTTCTCCGCGCATAGAAGGAAAATATTTAGGATTTTCCGTAATCATAATGCCATGTCCTCAGCATGGAAAGCATTAATCTCGCACTCCGATGTATTTTCCAGGTCCTATGCTGAGCTTGCGACCAATAATGAGACACCATAGCGACGCATCATCTATGTTCGGCAACACGACATCAATATCAGCACAATCCGGAAATACGCCACAACGCTTGCATGGAACGGAAAATCCCCCACAATGCTTGTATGGATCTGCAAATAGCCCGCAACACTTGCAGAGATCGGAAAATAGTTCCGTGAAGAGGAACCACGTGTGCCCATACTGTGAGAAGAGGTTTAAAGTGAAGTCGGACCTGACGAGACACATACGAATACACACTGGTGAACGGCCATTTACCTGCGAAATTTGCCAGAGGTCATTCATACTGAAATCTCACATGACATCACATATGGTCACCCACTATAACTTATAACCCTATGATGTAACATTTGCCAGAAGTCACACACACGAAAAGCTCACATGACATCACATCTGGTGGTAACCCACCCACTATAATATTTCACGATGCAGAATTTTCTCATCTGCTGTCTGTTTGTTAACCCTTAAAAGGCGGGAACCGAAAACTGTCGTTTGCTGTTGTTTCATAGTTTGCCTTCTTTCTCCGTTAAAATATGGTTCGACAGCACTTTAGAATCAATTCCATAGGAAATGATTCTAAAGTGCTGCCAAACCATGTTTTTGTTGCGAAATATGGAAAATATAACATAATCAGCAGACAACAACAATTCAGGGTTATAGTATTCATTATTTCCTACAAAACATGGTCTGACAGCACATTGGAATAATTTCCATGTATAGGTAGACTCTCAAAATTGACAATGGATAACAATACTGCATTAAATTTTGTCGTCTGCTGATTTTTGTTTATTTTCCTTTTTTATCAACAAAACATAGTTTGTCAACTCTTTAGAATCATTTCCTATGGAAATTATTCTAAAATGCTGCCAAACCTTGTTTTCATTGAGAAAAAAAATAATGAAACAACAGCAGACGACACAATCTTTATTTTCTTTATCTTTGTTTCAAAATACTTGAATGTTGTGCTTGAAATCTATCGGCTTGATTGACTCAGTCTGGACTGTGTGGGTGGTAGGTCGGGCGAACACGACGGTGTAAATTAACGGTAGGTTTCCTCCTTATAGGAATCACAATTTGCCTGGTTTGGCCCTCAGGTAAGTTTTTATCTTTGGCTCTTTTGTTACCTCTGGGAGTTGAATGGAATTATTGCCCATTATAAAAATAGTAAGATTATTACTGATCCTATTACTTTTCGGAGATGGCCAAGTGAGTCTGGTATGGCGAGGACCTGGCATCAGATCGGGATTATTCTGATTTCAGGGCTGAATATATAGTTTTGTTATTGTAAATATTCAGTTCTGATTTTGAGATTTTCCCGCCATAATTATGTACATTGTACTTGAACATTTACATGTACTTGTACAGGGCTGGTTTGGCCCTCACATACGTCTTTGGCATTTTGTATGTGACAGTTGAATCTGGTTATACCCCTTATAAGAGTAATCCTACCGGTATTACTTTTAAATAGGGGAAGGGGCCAAGTGACTTTGGTGCGGTATGGACCTGGCACCAGGTCAGGTTATTCTAATTTCAGGGCTGAATATGTTGCATCTCGATGTAAATATTCCGTTCTGATTTTGGGGGAAAATTTAGGGATTTTCCACCAAATGCAGCAGGTTAAAACGGGATCAAACCTGTTTGCCCGGCCTTACATGACCTTAGCTGTTGATAGGCCGTTAAACACCAATAAACAAACAAACAAAACTTGTACAGGTAATATATGGGATTTTGTACTAAACCCATTGACCCGGCCTTAAATGAATAGCTGTTGATAGGCCGTTAAACCCCAAAAAACAAACAAACAGTCTGAGCTGTGCTACATCTCAGGCTTAGCCAATCAAATTGCTTGATTATGTATCAGCATTGCCAATAGATGTTCAAACACGTTCATACCCTGGGAAAGATTAACACAGGCGATTGACCCTTCGAAGTCAGGGGCCCGTTTCACTAAAATTTGTATGACTAAAATGTTCGTAAGTGCGAATTTAGGATCGTCTGGAAATTTCAAATAATGGATTTACATTTATTGAGCATAGGCTGCATATGCAGCCTATGCTCAATAAATGTAAATCGAATAACTGTTTACAAGAAAACAATGTTAATGTGAAATTTACAGACTATCATAATTTTGCACTTATGAACATTTTAGTCGTACGAAGTTTAATGGAAACGGCCCCCTGGAACAGACAATTGCTGTCTGCTGTTGTTTCTTATTTTGTATTTTCTCTGAACAGATTGGAAATGATTCTAAAGTGCTGTCGAACAATGTTTTTGATAAGACAAATGGAAAATAATAAAACAACAGCAGACGACAAACTTTAATTCATCACTGTAAGGGTTAAGCCCATTATAAGACGACATTTTGCTGGTGGAAACCTTCAAATTCATGTACTGTTTGTTTCTTTATTTTTCATCTTCTACATGTTATTGATGAGATGGTTCAAATAAGTCGCAACATAATATATTTTTGATGAGAAGTAAGAAAATGTTTAAAACTTTGCATTACGATTAAAATAATTTTTTGAATATACATAGTTTAGAAATACGATGTATAGAAAATATAGTTTGTGTTTGAAATTACAAAATGTTTCTCTTATTTTCCCTGTTCATCTGAAAATGTATGAAGGCATGTTGATTCGCTGTGTACTTGTTTAATTTATTCGGTATGCGGGAAATGTTAATTGTCATCTACTGTTGTTTTATATCTGTTCTTCTTTCTCAATAAAAACATGCTTTGACAATACTGGCACATTAGAAGTAATGGAAATGATACTAAAGTGTTCTCGAAGTAAGTTTTTGACAGGACAAATTGAAAACACAAAAAATCAACAGCAGACGGCAAGATTTAATTAGAATACATGTGATTGTTACTGGTGTAATTGGTTGTATGTTTTTGCGACCACTGTAGATCCAGATTAGCCTGTGCATCCGCACAGTCTGATCAGGATCTGCACTGTTTGCAATTACATTAATGAAACACCCGTCATTCTTTTAACATGTAACACAGATCGTTATCACGTTATAGGAGTGTGCTATTTGATCAGGAGCTACACTGGGCATAAATCCCATATACCGGGTAAGCCCCATTTCTCCAATCACAGCCATTAATATGGAGCATGTAGTTGCATGTTACTGTGTTGTTGTACTTTGTTGATGGGGGGGAATTGCTTGACAAAAACATGGCGGCAATTAGACGATGTTTGCCTAGATCTGCCAAGATTATGGTGTAAATCATTCCATTTTATCTGTTATTTTATTCACCCTGTTTATGCAGATCTTGGCAAATATTTTAGAAGTGGCTGCCTGGCCTGATTCCATTATTTGTGTATGCTCTGTGTGTATATATACAACCAATTTCATGCTGAAGATACCCCATTTTGTTTGGGTAAAATCTTAAATATTTTCTTTATGTGTGCTCTGACATATATGTTGTGACCACTCATTTGAACCGTCTCGTCGAGACGGTTCAAACGAGTGGTGACAACATATACATGTACTTTCATTGAGAAATACCAAAAATAAAAATATTTAAAAAATATAACTGTACAGGTGTATGCAGAATATATTGGTAGATAATAATAGTGTTGTCATTATACTTATTTGCGAACACATGCGTGTAAATACAATAAGTGTGCTTAGAATAAATTTGGTCTGTTCTTGATTTGTTTATTGTTTTCTTTTCTGATTGATGGATCCGCAGCTTTACCCAACACCAATCAACGGCAAGGTGATTTATAATCATCGAAAAGCTGGAAACAAATCCGTCTTTTATACTTCTTATGTATGAAACATTTTGTGCAGCACGTGAGATTTGCCTCCATATGAGAATCGCGCACTGTCAAAACACATTTTTCAGTGAATACTATGTAATGATAAACTTTTAATTGAGATTTGCTATGGCTATAGTACTGGCACTTCTGGGGGCCGTTTCATTAACCTTCGTACGACTAAAATGTTTGTAAGTGCAAAATTGTGATATTGACCCTTAGCCTGCTATCTTAATTGTTTTGTCGTCTGCTGTTTATTTTCTATTTTCCATTTTTATCATCAAAAACATGCTTTGACATCACATTAGAATAATTTGCCAACATGGTTTGACGGCACTTCAGAATCATTTCCGTTGGAAATGATTCTGAAGTGCTGTCAAACCATGTTTTTTATTGATAAATAAGGCAATATATAAAAGCAACAGCAGACGACAATTGTTGTGAGTAGCAGTCTAAGGGTTAACAATGTTTTCTTGTAAATAATTATTGGATTTACATTTATTGAACATATGCAGCCTATGCTCAATAAATGTAAATCCATCAATTGAAATTTCCAGGGGATCCTAAATTTTCACTTACAGACATTTTAGTCGTACGAAGTTTAGTGAAACGGCCCCCAGAATATCTGATATTACTGTCCCGTATTCTAATTATACTCTCGCCGATAGGCAAGGGGGATATGTGTTTGATAGGCAAGGGGGGGGGATATGTGTTGATAGGCAAGGGGGGATATAGTGTTGATAGGCAAGGGGGGATATAGTGTTGATAGGCAAGGGGGATATAGTGTTGATAGGCAAGGGGGATATAGTGTTGATAGGCAAGGGGGATATATTGTTGATAGGCAAGGGGGGATATAGTGTTGATAGGCAAGGGGGGATATAGTGTTGATAGGCAAGGGGGCATATAGTGATGATAGGCAAGGGGGATATATTGTTGATAGGCAAGGGGGGATATAGTGTTGATAGGCAAGGGGGGATATAGTGTTGATAGGCAAGGGGGCAAGGGGGAATATATTGTTGGTCCATATACGTACGTATGTACGTGTACATTAGCAACACCTTTCATTTTTCAATAACACCAATTTTGATGATATTTGGCCACAAAAAGCAAAATAAGAAGCAACAGAGATGACAATTTTTGTTACCCACATTCTAAGGGTTAAAATAAATGTTGTGTTATTTTGCACGTCAGGGATGGGTTGTGGCCTATGGGATATGGCATTGGACTTTGGAGGTTGTGAGTGCAAGCCTCACCCTAGGCATGAACAATACTTGCATAGTATTTCCATCCCACTGGTTTGTTGGATGAGACTTTAACCCTTTCAACACCGCAGGCCTGTGTAGTTGTATTGGCAAAAAGTGTAGATCCAGATGAGCCGGCTCGTAACGAGCCGGCTCATCTGGATCTACACTTTTTGTATTTTTCATATTTCAAGTAATTTTCAAAATTTTTGTTGAAAGGGTTAAAATGTCTCTATGACATCTGTTGCTGAAACATTAAACCAATTTCACTTTTAACTTAAGTTGAACCTGTCCCCTGTCTATAGCAGCCACGCTTTTGCTTGCCCAATTAATCAATTACTACCATAAATGATCCTGTGAACAAAGGCCAGATTTTTCTCTTACCATGGACGGTGTTTATTCACAGGTTTGACTGTATTTTGCAGGTGACATGCTGAATCTTCTATCGGTAGAGAGACATCATAGTGACGATACTTCGCCAATGTCGAGCCTCTCGGTGTCGACAAACACCCCGATATACGGTTTGGAAACGCTTAAGAAGAATTATGCCTGCCAATGGTGCGAGAAAAAGTTTAAAGTGAAGACGGACTTAACTCGACACGTGCGAATACACACGGGTGAACGTCCTTTCACGTGCGAAATTTGCCAGAGGTCATTTATACGGAAAGGTCACATGACATCACATTTGCTGACTCATTATAAGTATAATTAGACGTGACTCTCAACCGTAAGTTGGTGCTCTATCAATTTGGCACAACTTGTTCTTTAAAGTATGAATTAAATAAGTGTCGTCCAATAAAAAAAATATTTATTGATGAAAAAGTATTTCACATTGAAATATTTTTTTGATTTAATGTGTTTACTAGCCAAAAGTTTGTCGGCAGCAAAACGTGGAACAGACAGTAGTTATTTGTTTCGTCTTATCCGAGACACTGTGTGCTTGACCCATTTTACATACCGAGGCTATGCAATTGTACATACCGAGGCTATACAATTTTACATATTTTACATACCGAGGCTATACAATTTTTCGCACGAAGAAGAAAATAATTCTCGTAATTATGCATAGAAGTATATGTTGTTGCCACTCGTTGAGACGGTTCAAATGAGTGGTAACAACATATAGTTACGAGGAGAAGTAATTCACTGTAATTCATGTAAAATAAAAATTCTGCATTTTTTCTCATTTCGCATCAAAAGTGTATGTTGTTATTATTTTTCAATAAATCATGAACTGCTTCACTGATTTTGATAATATTTGGCCACAATGTGTGTCTAGGGATGGTGCTTTGTTTTGCATATGACCCACGTTCCGACTTCCGTTTTCGTTGTTTTGTTTCTTTTATTATCAAGGTTGCCAGCAAAGGAATTAGTTAGTTTAACGATGCCAGTTCTTGTTTGGTTTTATGCTAGTAGCTGATGTCACGGGTACTTTGTGGTATGAACGATTAAAGCCTCTTTAAATCGTACCAAAGTTTACTCCATATTAAACATGGTAATTCACTCGCCATCATTTCAACCAACATATGTGGTACTATTGTACTTGGGGCCCGGGTCTCTAATTCAGTAATTGTACGTGCACGAAGGCTGGGACCAGCAGAGTCCCGGCCTTCGTGTGCATTACAATTACGGAATTAGCGAGCCGGGCCCAGGTAAATTATCTACATCCGTTGGTTGAAAACATGGCAAGTGTCTTACCTTGTAGATATTTAATATCGCGAGTAAAATTGTGATTTATTAAAGAGGCTATTGCCATTCATACCACAAAGTGCCTGTGGCTTGGTATTCTATTTATCAGGCAATGATTTATGCTACAGAACGAGCAAATGTAATGTTGTTTTCTTTGACTTGTTTATGTTGCATCTTTGTCATTCGGTTACATCGTGACATTGTGATGTTGAATGACTACTGTTTTGTTAACCCTTTTCATGCTGAGGATATGCGGAAAATCCTAAATATTTTCCTTCTATGCGCTCAGAAGTATATGTCGCGACCACCATTTGAACCGTCTTGTCGAGACGGTTCAAATGAGTGGTCACAACATATACTTTCATTGAGAAATAACAAAAATAAAATATTTAATAAATTTCATACCCGTAAACGTGTATTCCGAATGGAATGAGCTAAGCTGGATTCACCTGGTCATGTGTATCTACTGTGCTTTTTATGTATCCCTATAAGAAAGATTATTACAGGTGACATTGATTGAAACTTTATTATATATTGAAACTAAACCATTTGTGGTATCAATATATCAAAATATGTATCAACACAGTATCGTCCTCTGTGTAAAATCAATACATAGATATTCGTTTCTATCAATGACACCTCTAAAGATTATGGTGTACATATAGTTGCCACACTCTCCGTTTGTTTATCTGTCTAAGCTTTGCAATAATTTTTCTGCTTCTGATTGGCCTGAAGCTTCATATACATGTACTTGTTTTGTCAACATCCATGTTTCCATTCTATAGCCCACCCATGCAACCCGTGTTCAGCACAGGCGTTGCATGGGTGGGCCACATGTTGAAGTAACGGACTGAGGTCTATAAATACATTAAATATGCCTAAAAGCATCAATAAATGAATAAAAAATAAAATAAAAAATTACCCCCCTCCATATACAATGTAATTCATTATATGGAGGGGGTAAACCAAAAAAAAATAATTTCTTCATTTATTGATGCTTTTAGGTATATTTAATGTATTTATAGATCTCGGTCTGTTACTTTCAACCTGTGGGGTGGGCTATGGAATGAAAATATTGATGATCAAGGTCAAATGACTTAGAAATGTGTATTAACCTATTTCATGTTTGTGGAAAATGATCCTAAATATTATCTTTATATGAGCTCAGAAGTATATGTTGTGACCACCATTTGAACCGTCTCGTCGGACGGTTCAAATGAGTGGTCACAACATATACTTTCATTGAGAAATGACAAAAATAAAAATAAAATATTTAAAAAGTTTCATATCTGTAAAGGGGTATTCTGCATGTAATGGGTTAATTGTTTTTTAGGTGTATATCCACCAATGTTACTGATTTCTTGTTGTGTTGCTGTGTTTAGATAGATATGTACAATTACTGTCTGTTTCACGAAAGCTGCCCAAATTTTACAGCCATATAAACAATTCAAAAACAATATTTTTTTAAAAATCGGTCAAGTATTTCTAAAATTCAAAAAAATTTCCCCAATTGTTTTTTCGCAATAAAATCAATATTTGACCAAATTTCACGAAATAAAAAGAAGGCTCATTCTTAATTTTTCCTTTAATTTAATATTATCAAAAGAAATCTTGTTTTTGAATTGTTTATATAGCCGTAAAATTTGGGCAGCTTTCGTGAAACAGACAGTAGGTACCAGATTGAAATAAAGTTTTGTTTATTTAATACTGATTTGTTCATTTCCATTTTTCTGCTAATAATGTTGTACAAACACAGGGTATGGGATCATGTGGTTATCAAACGTTTCCGAACAGTTTTTGGCGGGAGACATACTGTCTCCACGCTATTGGGATCGCGATTCTGGCCGTTTGCACGGGTCTACTTTCGGAAGTGGCTCTCTGTTCATCGGGGGACGTCTCAATAGGCTCAATTTGCGTTCGCAGTTAACAACAGTCAGGTGACATTTAAAGTCAGCGAGTAAACTGAAAACAAGTTATTAATAGCAACGGCAATGCTCAACATTATGTGTAAAATAGTTTGCATGCCCAACTTTACTTTTGAAGAGAACAAATTGCTGTTATTGAGACGCCCCCCCATATCGCTATTGGGATCGTGATTCTCTGTTCATCGGGGGACGTCTCAATAGGCTCGATTTGCGTTCGCAATTAACAACAGTCAGGTGACATTTAAAGTCAGCGAGTGAACTGAAAGCAAGTTATTAATAGCAACGGCAATGCTCAACATTATGTGTAAGATAGTTGGCATGCCCAACTTGACTTTTGAAGAGAAGAAATTGCTGTTATTGAGATGCCCCCCATATCGTGTACCACGCAGTCGCAATGCGACGTCGAAGGCCATTTCTTTTTCATATTGTGGTTTATGGGCGATTTTCGAAAAATTACCCTCTGGGTGAGCGAAACAAAATTCATGAAAACATTTTGCCGTTCATGCAGCATACACGTATGTAGGCCTACGCCCAGTCATAATTTTGAAAACATTTCACATAATACGTCTGCAATATACCTCGTAAAATAAAAAAAGGTTTATTAGTCGGACATAAAGCACCTTTGCTTCATCAACCTATTTGTGTTTAGAGCAGGCTGTATTTTACAAACACCAGTAACTGATCAAGTTCTCCAAATTTGCAGATTGTACATCCAATAATCAACATCGAATATATTTCTAACAAGGAATTTCTGAGTATGCAAATTCACAATTGGCTACTTGTCTCCCGCCAGTCAGTACTTTCAGTACTTTGATTGTTTC
Source organism: Conchocele bisecta (assembly GCA_029237695.1). NCBI lineage: Eukaryota > Metazoa > Mollusca > Bivalvia > Lucinida > Thyasiridae > Conchocele > Conchocele bisecta. The sequence continues at coordinate 5,027,228 of CM055279.1, forward strand.
TTGCATTTTAAGTTGTTGTTGGTTGGGAGCATGTGATGGGTAATTTAATAACGGAGATTCACCCTTACCGGAATCCCGACCGGAGACCAGTAGCCTATTTCACCAACAATGCAAAGTATACTTTTCTAGCAAAGTATACTTTGAGGGAGAAATTTTCAATTTTAACATAAATGTATTACGGTAATTTTTATTATACTGAATTTATTACATTATCACAGCCAAAATTGGCTGTGATAATGTAATAAATTCAGTATAATAATTCTTCATACTTTTAATCATCAAATATATGCAGTTGTTAGTTCTATATGAAATAATGCATTTCAGGAAAAATAAATGATTACTCCCTCAAAGTATACTTTGCTAGAAAAGTATACTTTGCAATGTTGGTGAAATTGACTACTGGTTTGGCCCTCATGTACGTCGTTGGCATTAATGTATGTGACTGTTGAATCTGGTTATATCCCTTATGTGAGTAGAACGATTATTCCTTATCATATTACTTTTAGGGGAATGGGCCAAGTGACTTTGGTGTGGTATGGACCTGGCACCATGTCGGGTTATATTCTATTTTCTGGGCTGAATATGTTTTCTATGTAAATATTCCGTTCTGATTTTGGGATTTTCTCCCCAATGCGGCAGGTTAAATGCGCGATCAAACCCATTGGCCCCCGGCCTTAAATGACCATAGCTGTTGATAAGCTGTTAAACACAAATAAATCAATAAATCTTGCTTTCTAAGGCTCGTTACACATATCAGAGGTGTTTGCACCAATTATTGATGAAACTGGAAACTGAGGTCCTGTCTCTATATGACCGTAGCTGTTTAGCTGTGACGCTAAACCCTTTCACCTATCTAACGTTGTTTCTTGTCTATTCATTTTGCGACCATTCTAACCGTCGCAAAATGATTTTCAGACTAGTCCATTTATGAAAAGCTGTGTTTTTGTTCTCAAAAATAAGAAAATTACTTGCCAAAAATGCAGATTCTACACGTTTTGCCAATACATGTACCACTATACAGGCCTGTGGTGTTGAAAGGGTTAAACTTTCTAACTCTGTTCCAGATGCTGCATTTGAAGCCCTTGGATTCATTCCGCCCTTTCATCGCGGCTCTGCATCCCCAGGTCCATTCCAAGATGGCAATGTGTTTTTTCGATCGTGCCAGTTCTGTCAGAAGAGCTTCCCGTCGAATCGTGATCTGGAGCGCCACGTCAGGACCCACACTGGGGAAAGGCCATACAAATGTGACATCTGTCAGAGGGCGTTTTCTCAGGCGGCCAGCGTGAAACGTCACATGGTCACACATATTAGAAAAATAAACGATGCTTAGAAATAATAGGCTTAGAAATGAGAAATAGACTAAGAAATAACAGAAGTGACTAGAGATAGCAGGCGCGGATCCAGGATTTCGGGTTGGTGGGGGGGGGGGTGTGTAAGAATTTGCAATACTTATATTATCGAACACACTAGGGGGGTCCGGAAATTTTTTGAAATCTACATCGCATTTCCTGCGTTCTGGCGCATTTTGGAGCAAAAAAAACCCCAATAAACAATAAATTCACAACGCGAACGTAGAAACGTGCCTTGTAACTTGTAAAAAAGCTTTACTCAGCAAATTTTAGGGGGTGGCGCGCGCCGGGTCCGCCCCTCCCCCCCCCCTGAATCCGCCCTTGGATAGACTAAAGAAATATACTAAGAAATAACAGAAGTGACTAGAGATTGACTAAAGAAATAGACCAAGAAATAACAGAAGTGACTAGAGATGGACTAAAGAAATAGACTAAGAAATAACAGAAGTGACTAGAGATGGACTGAAGAAATAGACTAAGATAACAGAAGTGACTAGAGATGGGACTAAAGAAATAGACTAAGAAAAAATAACAGAAGTGACTAGAGATGGACTGAAGAAATAGACTAAGAAATAACAGAAGTGACTAGAGATTGAGATGACTAAGATAAGATGACGTGACTAGAGATGGACTGAAGAAATAGACCAAGAAATAACAGAAGTGACTAGAGATGGACTGAAGAAATAGACTAAGAAATAACAGAAGTGACTAGAGATGGACTAAAGAAATAGACTAAGAAATAACAGAAGTGACTAGAGATGGACTAAAGAAATAGACTAAGAAATAACAGAAGTGACTAGAGATGGACTAAAGAAATAGACAAAGGAATGCCAACAAAAATTACTTGGAATATAATAAAAAATGACTAGTAATAGACAAAGAAACCAAAGTGACTAGGTGTAGTACCCGGTAGACTACGAAATGACTAGAAATACACACAAAAATATACCAACAAATGATTAGGAATAGACTAAGATGGGACTAGAAATAGACAAGAAGTGACTTGAAATAGACAGTTACTAGAAATAGACAAAGAAATGACTAGAAATAGACATACTAGAAATAGACAAAGAAATGACTAGAAATAGACAAAGAAAGACCAAAAATGACTAGGAATGGACTAAAAATGACTAGAAACAGATAAAGACCACATGTTCACTTAGAAATTACTAAAAATAGACTAGAAAGCAACAATAAATATATAGCAAGAAGGAAATTCGACATTACAGTAATATAAATTAGTGGTCAAATGTTGCTCTTAACCCTTTGAACCCGAAAGGCCGCTACATGTATATCGGTTTATGCAAACAGTGCAGATCCAGATGAGCCGGCTCGTAACGAGCCGTCTCATCAGGATTTGCACTGTTTGAAAGTAATTTTCATATTTTTGAGAACAACAAATACCCCCTATTTATAAATGGAATAGTCTGAAAATCATTTTGCGATGATTGGATTGGTTGTAAAATTAACATATCGCAGCCCATTCCAGTTACTTAGGGGTGAAAGGGTTAAAATATTATAATTTTGCATATGTCTGCAGAAATAAGCAAGCTTGTAATTGTTTAAGCGTAACATTTGGTATTCTCACACTGCAATGTGCAGAGTTCCAGATATGTGAAAATACGCATCGATTTTCAAATTGAGTAGTGAAAATATTGTCATAAAGTTGAAAATTCACTTAGTTGAGCTGCAAAAAGCAAACAGTGTTTGCTTTTTGCAACTCAAATAAGTGAATGTTTAAATATTTGATATATTTTTTATCCTTTGTTCCCTATTTAATAATGAAGAAAATCAATAATCCATTTGCAAAAGTAAAATACGCAATGATTTTGAAATCAGGGGGTATAGTACGTTTTAGACACAAAGCTTAGTTGGAGCTCTGAATGTGTTGACTGTGGCTTCACTTATATGATGTGATAGTAATTGGAAGTCGGTACAAATCACAACGGATACACAATTATACTTGGAATAAATTACAGAAAGTCTATTTGGATACAGAGGTGTCCCTTGAAAAATGGAATGGACGCCTCCGTTCCAAATCGTACTTTCCATAAGTTTATCCAGCACAACTTCTTACATCCTTGGTTACAAATTCATTTTGATCATACATTCTGTCAATAACAGCAAGAGAAGATTTAAATTTTTGTTACAAGCCCATTTTGATCTACACTACTACACCTCCATGACGTTTCAAATACTGTGGTCAACGCCACGTCAGGAGTAAACATACGATAAAGTTACAAAGACCAACCACTGTGGTGTGTGGGTGGTTGGTCGGGCGAACTTGACGGCGTCAATTAACTAGGAATCACGATTTGCCTGGTTTGGCCCTCAGGTACATTTTTATCTTTGGCTCTTTTATTACCTGGGAGTTGAATTGGGTTATTGCCCATTATAAAAGTAGTAAGATTATTACTGATCCATCTGCTTTTGGGAGGGAGCCAAGTGACTGGTGTGGCGAGGACCTGGCATCAGATCAGGATTATTGTTATTTCAGGGCTGAATATATACTTTTTTTTGTTGTTGTAAATATTCAGTTCTGATTTTGGGATCCCCCCCCCCCCCATTTGTATATATACTTGTACAGGTAATATATGGGATTTAGTACTAAATCCAATGACCCGGCCTTAAATGACCGTAGCTGTTGATAGGCTGTTAAACCCCAACAAACAAACAAACTGTGATATGTGATTTATCCCGTCAACACAGTGCGTATGTGCCGTGAAACACGGTGCCGTGAAACATTTTTGATATCCAGTCAATACTATTTTTGCATTTTACAGCCATTTGTAGGTGTTGACGGGATAAATAGAATAGTAGGTTAGTGCCGTGAATGGGAAAAAATATCTGGCGTGGCATGGAAACGGGATGTGCTCGGCATATCCTCGCCCATCCTGTTTCCTGAGCCTTGCCAGATATTTTTTCCCATTCACGGCACTAACCTACTCTTCTCTATCTATTTTCCTTATTTCTGAACCAAAGTATATGGTGAGACGGTTCAAATGAGTGGTCACAACATATACTTCTGATGAGAAATAAAGAAATTCCTGAGCCTTGCCGGATATTTTTTCCCATTCACGGCACTAACCTACTATTCTCTATTTGTACGTACAGAGACCCGCAGACTTTGTTCAGTATGGGATGGTATTGCGTAAGCCTTCTCTTACTCAAAAATCTATAATGTTTGCCTGTCAATAATTCCAGCACAAAAATATTTACACAATTCCCTAACATTTAATTGGCCCGTAGCAAGTCTCTGTCCAAAATTTATATCCCAATAATTCCAGCACAAAAATATTTACACAATTCCCTAACATTTGATTGGTCCGTTGCAAGTCTCCATCCAAAATTTATGTCCAAGTAAACTCCATGCCGAACTACTTTCCGTAACCGTCAGGCGCAATTAAAATAATTCTTAAGAAAACGGAAAATAAACACATTTTCTTAATTAATTTATTTAAAATGCTGGAATTATAAGGAATGAATGGCCTTTTTGTGGAATTTATCGGGGATATAAACTTGGAAAAGTCGCGGGAATACTGGACGAGGCCTTCCGGCCTTCGTCCAGTATTCCCGCGACTTTTCCAAGTTTATACCCCGATAAATTCCACAAAAAGGCCATTCATTCCTATAATAATGTTTGCCTGTCAATATATTTGGTTGGACAGACGAGTCAATTAGGTCCTAATTCATAGACTGACTAAATCATTCATCTTCTTTTAGTTTTCTGCTTTATTGCCCTTTCTCGTACAAGGTGCATGATCACGTGGTTACAACAACAACGTCGCCCACTCCAATGTTAGTATTGTTTGATATTTTCCTTAATATGCAACAGATTTTAATGAAATATGGCGCAACAAACGCGTCTTCATGCGCTGCATTTGGTGGTCTATGGAGTTCGGCGAAAACGACAGAAGTTTGGGCGAAAATACAGAGACCACCAAATGCGGCTTAACAAGACGCGTTTGATACGCCATATTTGATCAAAATCCGTTACGTAATAATAAGGACAATATAAAAGAATACGTACTTTGATGAATCAGATGGATTCTGGAAGTTTCAGTACTTGTTGTTGTTGTTAGTACCACGTGATCATACACCTTGTTATTGTTTTTATCTTTACGTGAGCTTGGTACAGTATGTTGCATAATTGGTGAGTTACATATAGATATGTATGTAATGTCTCTATAGATGTGATTTATTACAAATAAAGAACATGTCATACATTTAACTTCCTCTTTTATCCCTTTGCATGCTGGGAAATTTGTGGGCTATAAATAGTTCAAAAATAGCAGACGACAATTCATTGTATTTTCTTTTATTTCTCCCTATAAATATTATGAATATGTCTTGGAATTTCATTAGAATTGCGAGAGATTATGAATATGTCTTGGAATTTCATTAGAATTGCGAGAGATTATGAATATGTCTTGGAATTTCATTAGAATTGCGAGAGATTATGAATATGTCTTGGAATTTCATTAGAACTTCTAATGAAGTTCCAAGATATATTTACAGAGAGAAATAAGAAACATACTCGTAATTTGTTCGATGTTATTTTCACCTCTAGCATGAAAAGAGTTAAATACAGGCTGTGTTCATATATAGCTTCCAGCTTCCAGCAAATGTTTCATAGATGGGTATACCAGCCGCATCCATCCATGCATTCATAGTTCTAAATATTTCTGAAGCAAGTTTGGTTAACCTATTAGTCGGAATATACCTCTAGGGGTTTTTTTTTTTTTTTTTTATTTGAATTTTTTAAAATATTGAATTTTTAATTTTCTTTTTTCTCAGTGAAAGCATATGTTGTGACCACTCATTTGAAACGTCTTAATTGAGTCAATTGGAGTCGAAACATATATTTCTCGTGAGAAATGAAGAAATTATTTGAAAGTTTCCGTCTCAAGAAAGGCTTATCTTTAGAATATATAATAACCAACGGGCCGTTTCACTAAACTTTGTACGGCTAAAATGTTCGTAAGTGCAAATTTAGGATCGTCTGGAAATTTCAATTGATGGATTTACATTTATTGAGCATAGGCTGCATATGCAGCCTATGCTCAATACATGTAAATCCAATAATTGTTTACACAAAACATTGTTAATGTGAAATTTACAGGCTATCATAATTTTGCACTTACAAACATTTTAGTCGTACAAAGTTTAGTGAAACTGAAACAGGCCCCAATTAACTAACCAAAATTGCTCCAGCACTATGTGCATTCACAATCCATTTAAACATACAACAAATGTAATATTTTCTTGGTGTATGTAATACTGACAATTGCATGGCCTCTAAATCTGTAGCCTATTTCACCAACATTGCAAAGTCTACTTTTCTAACAAAGTATACTTTGAGGGAGAAATTTTCAATTTAAGAATAAATTTATTAATTTTTATTATACTGAATTTATTACATTATCACAGCCATTTTGGCTGTGATAATGTAATAAATTCAGTATAATAATTCTGCATATGTTTAGTCATCAAATATATGCAGTGGTTAGTTCTATATGAAATAACGCATTTTGGGGGAAATAAATTATTTGCTAGATAAGTATACTTTGCAATGTTGATGAAATCAGCTACTGGATCTTCTTGGCAAAAAAAATGGTTGGCACTTGACATGCTGAGGATACACAGTTCCTCAGAATTAAAATTAAAAAAACGAAAAACATTGTCTGATTCTTCTTGAGATGGTTCCCAGGAGTGGTCACAACATATATTTTGGATAAAAAAATAAGAAATATTTGTGGAAAATATTGTATAATTGCTATACCCATTGACGGGAATACGATTCAGCATTTTTTTTTCTGGTTTTATGCTATTTGCAATTAGATGTACCGGTATGTAGAAATGGGTCGCTGGCAAAAGGGACCTTACGATGTTTGTGACCAACATGGCCACAGATCATCCCAGGCATCGGTGCTGTCTTATCAGAGTCTACCGTGTTTGCTGTTCAGTCACTGATATATCTTTGCTGTCACCAGCAAGACTATGATACCATAATCCTGAAACAGTAGCCGATTTCACCAACATTGAAAAGTTTACTTTTCTAGCAAAGTATACTTTGAGGGAGTAATCATTAATTTTTCCAGAAATGCATTATTTCATATAGAACTAACGACTGCATATATTTGATGGTTAAAAGTATGCAGAATTATTATACTGAATTTATTACATTATCACAGCCAAATTGGCTGTGACAATGTAATAAATTCAGTATAATAAAAATTAATAAATTTATCCTAAAATTGAAAATTTCTCCTTCAAAGTATACTTTGCTAGAAAAGTATACTTTGCAATGTTGGTGAATAGGCTACAGGAGCTGCAATTGTCAAAATGCTGTAGTGGATGGTAGGTGGGAGATTGTGATGGGTAATTTTTATAGGGGTTCATCCGGAATTCAGATTGGAGATCTGGTTTGGCCCTCGCATACGACTTTGGCATTTTGTATGTGATAGTTGAATCTGGGTTATACCCCATATGTGAGTGTTATGATTATTCGTAATCCTATTTTAGGGGAAGGTGCCAAGTGACTTTGGGGACCTGGCACCAGGTCAGGTTATTCTAATTTCAGGGCTGAATATATTTTTTCGCATTGTAAATATTCTGTTAGGATTTTCCCCCCAATGCAGCAGGTTAAAATGGGATCGAACCCAGTTGCCCGGCCTTGCATGACCTTAGCTGTTGATAGGCCGTTAAGCACCAATAAACAAACAAAAATGCCTTTTCTCAGCGGAATGACATATAAGCGGCTTTGACTGGAGAAATCGATCTTATGAGTTTTGTGGCCTGATCAAATAACACACTCCTGTAGCCTGATAACGATATATAGTTAGACACATGGCGGGTGTTTCATTGGTGGAATGGCAAACAGTGAAGATCCTGATCAGACTGCAGATGCACAGGTTGATTTGGATCTGAACTCGTCACAAAACTAATAAGCCCCATTTCTCCAGTCACAGCCATATAATTATGTGATGTTGAGTATCAAAGAATACACTTCTATTTCAGTAGCCTATTTCACCAACATTGCAAAGTATACTTATCTAGTAAAGTATACTTTGAGGGAGAAATTTTCAATTTTAGGATAAATTTATTAATTATTATTATACTGAATTTATTACATTATCACAGCCATTTTGGCTGTGATAATGTAATACATTCAGTATAAAATAATTCTGCATACTTTTAATCATCAAATATATGCAGTGCTTAGTTCTATATGAAATACATGTAATGCATTTCGGGTAAAATAAATGATTACTCCCTCAAAGTATACTTTGCTAGATAAGTATACTTGGCAATTTTTATGAAATTGGCTACTGGAAGGGATGATTTGATAGTGATAGTCTAGTGACGGAGCATTGGTCTACAATGCTGAATGTTGTTGGTTCAATTCATAGGTATGAACAAATAATCCTTCAGATGCGGCTTAAAAGTGATGTCCTGTCTCTGGTATCCGGACAAAAATCCCTTGGACATAACCCCCTTCGTGTAAAAATGACCACATGGATATAATCCCTTTCTCAGTATTTACAGGGTGGACAAAAGCTCCTTCAATGTGTTTGCAAGTTGGACAAAACCCCCTTCATGATTTCTACAGGGTGGACATAATCCCTCACCCCACCCTCATTTGAATGAATCTTTACAAATATATGAATATTTGTTTGTTGTATATTATGTATAATTCTATGATTGAAAGTTTAGTAGCATAATATATGTCATTAGTAATAATGAACAGAAAACAAATGTTTTATTCATCGCAGAAATTAATGGTTTTAATTATAGAACTCATGGGGGGTGGGGGGTTTGTCAAACTTGCAAAAATGATGAAGGGAATTATGCCCACCTGAAGGGGGTTATGTCCGCCTTGTAAAAACAATGAAGGGGGTTATGTCCATGTGGTCATTTTCACACGAAGGGGGTTATGTCCAATGGGGTTTTGTCCTACATTCCCCGTCTCTATATGATACTTATTGTTTAGTGATATAGCAACTTCAATACCGGAGGTTGTGGGTTCAATCCCTGCCTTAGGCATTTTAATAGTATTTCCAACCTGCTTGTCTTTCAGATGAAACTTGGTTGGAAACATGTGAAGGGTACATTTGTGGCTGTGACGGGAGAAATGGGGCTTATGGGAGTTGTGACCAGTGTATGGGAGTTGTGACCAGTGTAGCTTGTGATCAAATAGCATGTACACTCCTGTAGCCTGATAACCATCTGTAATTGCTAGAAGCATGACGGCTGTTTCATTGATGGAATGTTTAACAGTGCAGATCCTGATCAGACTGCGGATGCACAGGCTGATCTGGAGCCCCATTTCTCTAGTCACGGCTACATACAATGGTGGGTTTCATCCTTAACGGTATCCCTGGTTTGACCCTCCAGTACATTTTTGACGTACTGGTACTTGAGAGTTGAATCCGGTTATACCCATTATAAAAGTAAGAAGGTTAGTTATAATCCTATTACTTTTGGGGAGTGGGGCTAAGTGACTCTGGCATGGTGAGGATCGGACACCAGTAGCCTATTTCATCAACATTGCAAAGTATACTTTACTAGCAAAGTATACTTTGAGGGAGTAATCATTTATTTTTCCAGAAATGCATTATTTCACATAGAACTAACAAATGCATATATTTCATGATTAAAAGTATGCAGAATTATTATACTGAATTTATTACATTATCACAGCCAAATTGGCTGTGATAATGTAATAAATTCAGTATAATAAAAATTAATAAATTAAAAAAAAAAATGAAAATTTCTCCCTCAAAGTATACTTTGCTACTAAAGTATACTTTGCAATGTTGATGAAATCGGCTACAGGTCAGGTTATTCTAATTTCATGGCTGAATTTCTATTATTTTTTTTGTAAATAGTCTGTTTTGATTTTGGGATTTACCCCCATCACAACAGGTACCGCTACTCGACGCCATTAACCCAGACTAAAATGACTATAGCTCTTGACAGGCCGTTAAACACCATTTAATGAATCAAATCAGATTGAAACTGACATCCCATCTGTACATCACCATACTGCTGTTGGGACGTTTTTCTTTTTCACGTTTTCCATTTCAGGCCCCGTCAGCTACAATCCCCGGTATGCGGGTGCCAAGTTAGACGACACTGCCTGGTCGTATTTGTCCAAACCCGATCAAGGAATACCAACACCACAGTACCAGCAAACCATTGACATGGATGATCAACTCGGACGCTTGGATAAGTGGAAGAAGTTTGATTGCATGTTCTGTGAGCGGAGTTTCCTGGCTAAGCGAGATTTTGACCGACATCTTCGAAAGCATACTGGTGAAAAGCCGTTCACCTGTGTCGTGTGTCAGAAGTCGTTCAGCCGGAAAGATAATCTGAAAACTCACATGATCGTTCATTACAAAATTGATGTTTGACAGATCACACGTTACAATATTGATATTTGACAGATCACAAATTACAATATTGATATTTTACAGATCACACATTACAATATTGATATTTTAATTGATATTTTACAGATCACGCGTTACAATATTGATATTTTACAGATCACACATTACAATATTGATATTTTACAGATCACACATTACAATATTGATATTTGACAGATCACACATTACAATATTGATGTTTGACGGATCACACATTTCAATATTGATATTTGACAGATCACACATTACAATATTGATATTTGACAGATCACACGTTACAATATTGATATTTGACATTACAATATTGGGGTTTGACAAATCACACGTCACAATATTGATATTTGACAGATCACACGTTACAATATTGGTGTTTGACAGATCATACATTACAATATTGATGTTTGACAGATCACACAGTACAATATTGATGTTTGACAGATCACACGTTACAATATCGATATTTGACAGATCACACGTTACAATATTGATATTTGACAGATCACACGTTACAATATCGGTGTTTGACAGATCATACATTACAATATTGATGTTTAACAGATCACACATTACAATATTGATATTTGACAGATCACACATTACAATATTGATGTTTGACAGATCATACATTACAATATTGATATTTGACAGATCACAATTTACAATATTGATGTTTGACAGATCACACATTACAATATTGATATTTGATAGATCATACATTACAATATTGATATTTTGACAGATCCAAAACACGTTGTTTAAACAAAATTGGGAAATTGTTTTTTTTTGGACAGGAAATTCAAACAAAACGTTTGGTTAAAACCAAATATTTTTTTAAATATTTTTGGAAAATCCAATTTTTCCCAAACCAAACTTACCAAATATTTGGGAAAATATTTTTTGACAAAAAAATCCAACCAAAAACCATTTTTTTAAAAAACAAATAATTTGAATTTTGTTTTTTTTTTTGGACAGAATTCAAACACCCGTAAGTTTTAACAATATTTTGGGATATTTTGGGGACAATCCCCAAAACCACAACAAAAATTTATTTAACCCAAAAATTATTGGGGATTTTTTTTTTTTTTGGGGAACCAGATCACGTTACAATATTGATATTTGACAGATCACACGTTACAATATTGATGTTTGACAGATCACACGTTACAATATTGATATTTGACAGATCACACATTACAATATTGATGTTTGACAGATCACACATTACAATATTGATATTTGACAGATCACTTACGATACAATATTACAATATTGAAATACATTTACAATGGTGTTTGACAGATCACACGTTACAATATTTTATATTTGGCAGATCACACGTTACAATATTGGATGTGACAATAGATCACACATTACAATATTGATGTTTGACAGATCACACATTACAATATTGATATTTGACAGATCATACATTACAATATTGATATTTGACAGATCACACATTACAATATTGATATTTGACAGATCGCACATTACAAAATTGATGTTTGACAGATCATACATTACAATATTGATATTTGACAGATCACACATTACAATATTGATATTTGACAGATCACACAGTACAATATTGATATTTGACAGATCACACGTTACGATATTGATGTTTGACATATCACACGTTACAATACTGATATTTGACAATGATCACACGTTACAATACTGATATTTGATAGATCACACGTTACACTATTGATGTTTAACATATCACACATTACAATATTGATGTTTGACAGATCACACATTACAATACTGATATTTGACAGATCACACATTACAATATTGATATTTGACAGATCACACGTTACAATATTGATGTTTGACAGATCACACATTACAATACTGATATTTGACAGATCACACATTACAATATTGATATTTGACAGATCACACATTACAATACTGATATTTGACAGATCATACATTACAATACTGATATTTGACAGATCACACGTTACAATATTGATATTTGATCACACGTTACAATATTGATATTTGATCACACGTTACAATATTGATGATTGGCAGTTCACTGTCGACAATATTTATGTTTGACAGATTACTCTTGTTGTCATTCTTGATGTTTGACAGACCACACATTTATAATACTGATGTAGTACATATGATCCATGTCACTTGCTTTCATTGTACATGTTGATTTGGATGATACCTATGTGATTATTGATCTTCCGATAAAGACCTTAACTCTTTGCATGCTGGGAAACTTGTGGGCTATAAATAGTTCAAAAATAGCGGACGAAAAGCATATTTTCTTTTATTTCTCCTTGTAAATATCGTGAATATGTCTTGGGATTTCATTAGAATTGAGTCCTGAGTACTCAATTCTAATGAAATTCCAAGACATATTTACGGAGAGAAATAAAAAATATACATCTAATTTAATTGGCGGATATTTTCACCGCTAGCATGCAAAGAGTTATTGTACTTAAAATCTGTTTTAACCCTTCCACCGCTATATTATTTTTTATCGTCTACTGTATACTCTATTGTCCATTTTTATCACCAAAAACATGCTTCGACATCACTTGAGAATCATTTTTGATATGCTTTGACAGCACTTTAGAATCATTTCCATTCAAAATGATTCTAAAGTGCTGTTAAACCATGTTTTTATTGAGATATAAGGCTAGATATAAAGCAAAGTAGACGACAATTGTTGTGTGTAGCGGTCTAAGGGTTAATTTGCACTGTAATTTGCAAAACATTTGAATCATAATGTAGCATGCTTTTTGTGTATATAGCTTCTTTGGATATTTCCCCCCAATGCAGCAGGTTGAATACGGGATCGAACCCGTTGGCCCGCCCTTAAATTACCTTAGCTGTTGATAGGCCATTAAACACCAATCGATCAATCTTTGGGTATATTAGGCGGTTGGTTGGGAGCTTGTGAAGGGTACATTTAATGATGGGTTTCATCGTTAATGGAATCCTGATATCCCAGGTTTGACCCTCAGTTTGGCGTTCTGGTACTTGAGAGTTTAATCCTGTTATATCCATTATAAAAGTAGTAAGATTAGTACTATTCCTATTAATTTTGGGAAGTGGGGCTAAGTGACTGGTGTGGTGAGGACCTGGCATCAGGTCAGGTTATTCTATTTCAGGGCTGAATATAATTTTTTTCAGTAAATATTCAGTTCATACTTTGGGATTAACTCCCTATCACCAACATTGTATACTTTGAGGGAGAAATTTTCAAATTTTCGGAAAAATTTATTAATTTTTATTATACTGAATTTATTACATTATCACAGCCATTTTGGCTGTGATAATGTAATAAATTCAGTATAATAATTCTGCATACTTTTAATCATCAAATATATGCAGTCGTTAGTGATATATGAAATAATGCATTTCTGGAAAAATAGGCTACAGGTAACATATAGGATTCGACCCTGTTAACCCAGCCTAAAATAACGTCAGCGCTAATGTTGACAGGCCGTTAAACACCATTAAATGAAATCAATACCAGAGGCAGCAGGTTCAATCCATGTCCTAAGCATGAAGAACTCGCCTTCACTCGTTCCCATGTGTCTTTTGTGTAAGACTTAAAACTCGGGTCCAATCTCTATATGATCTTAGCTGTTGCTGCGACGTTAAACCCATTCACTATAGGGTAAACTGTATTGTAATTTTCAAATTTGCGGCATGTATCAGAAAATGATAGGTCGGAAGATCTGTTTAATGGCCGCAAATTTAAAAATTACAATGCGGTTAACCTATTTCTAATGCACTCCGACTGGCGTAGGAATACATATTGAAATAATTTGCGACCGTTCATCAACAATGATATACCTGTAATGTATGACCATCAGCCAATCAGATTGCGTGATATTTATAGAATGCATTAGAATTTCTGTTTAACCTCCCTACAAGACCCACCTATACAACAACCAGTTTTGCGTCTACCCATTATGATGTAATAAACCAGTGTGAGCTATTTGTTCTTACATGTGACTGTGACTGGAGAAATGGGGCTTATGGGATTTGAGACCAGTGTAGCTCCTGATCAAATAGCACACTCGTATTGCCTGATAACATCTATATTGCTTGATAGAAGCATGCCGGGTGTTTGTTATGAAATGGCGATTAGTGCAGATCCCGATCAGACTGCGGATGCACAGGCTGATCTGGATCTACACTGGTCGCATTGCCCATAGGTCCCATTTCTCGCATTGCCCATAGGTCCCATTTCTCCAGTCCTAACTATATATATATATATATATACAGTCTACATTCGTTTACTCAAACTCCATGGTACTTAGGAAAATACTTTGAGTTAACAAAACTTTGAGTTAACGAGATTTGTTCTACATGTACTTGGGACCAAGAATTTGACTTATCCATAGGTGGTCTTAACCCATTTCAGTCTGAGGATACGATAATTTTTGTTGAAAAAATCTCATTATTTTGTTCATTCATCGATAAAGGTATATGTTGTTACCACTCATTTGAACCGTCTCGTTGAGACGGTTCAAATGAGTGGTAACAACATATACTTTCGAAAGGATATAAAGAAAATAGGGATATTTTTCTCTCAAAAGGTTCATACTACTAAAAATGTATCCCGTCTGTAATGGGCTAACCCTTTCAACACCACAGACCTCTATAGAGACAATGTTTGCAAACAGTGCAGATCCAGATGAGCCGGCTCGTAACGAGCCGTCTCATCAGGATCTCCACTGTTTGTTAATAGTTATCAAATTTGAAAAAATTACCCTTTCTGAAGAATGGAATAGCTTGAAAATTTGAATGGACCAATGAAATAGCATGAAACAGTGGCATGGAACAGCCCATTAAGTTACTTGGTGTTGAAAGGGTTAAGAGTTTGAGGTAACGAGTGTAGACAATTTCCCCAAATTGATTTGCGAAATCTGCAATATCAGTTTTAAATTTTGTCACAAGTTGACAAAACTTGTGTGATGTATAATTTTTGTAAACTTTTTATTTCAATTTCAATTTTGGCAACAATATGCTAGTATGCCGCAAATTGACCCAAATATAATAAACCAAATATATGATGTATCTATGCAATTGTCCGATGTGATTTTTGTCGATCCCATTTGCGGAGAGCTCCATAAAGTGATCATAATGACGTTCATGCAATGTCTCTGTGTGTGCATCTGTCCAAAATCTGTGAACAGTCCCTAACCTATTATAGGCCGTATTGCAATTACAGTACATTGTAGTAAGAACAATTTGAGAACTTTTTTTTACTAATTTCTCTCTATTTCTGTTCAAAAGTATATGTTGTTACCACTCATATGAACCGTCTCGCTGAGACGGTTCATATGAGTGGTAACAACATTATACTTTTATGGAGAAATCAACAAAATCTGTGAACAGTCCCTAACCTATTATAGGCCGGATTGCAATTACAGTACATTGTATTTTGCTATTTTCTGTTGTTGCCACTCATATTTAATAGAGGTTTCCCAAAGCAAATTGTGTCCGAATATTTAGGGTTAATACGGTACCGGTATTAGCTAAACCAAGGAAACTTCCAGAATCGCCTCCGATTCAAAGTACGTATTCTGTTATATTGTCCTTATCATGTAACAGATTTTTAATGAAATATGGCGCATCAAACGCGTCTTGTTAAACTGCATTTGGTGGTCTCGGTACTTTGGCCCAAAATACTGTTGTTTTTTTGCGAATAATCAGCTTCCGTGTCGGTATTGACAGTATACTGACATAGAGAATACCAGGCTAGTGTCTTTTGATATCAAGTTTATCAGGCAAGGCAAGGAAACGCGTAGGAATTCCTCGGCTTGCCGAGGAATTCCTACCGTTTCCGAGCCGAGCCTGATAAACTTGATATCAAAAGACACTAGCCTGGTATTCTGTTTATCAGGTAACATTTTATGCTGGAAAATGACGTCATTTGGTAACGTCACGTGACGTCATTCCACCAGTGGAACGTCAATATTCACTTCATTGTAACCCGGATGTTTGTATCAGGTCAATGCCTGATACAACAATATGTTATCAGTCAGTACGTATTCGGTCAATACAGGGCAGGTTACTTGATAAATACTAACACGGAAATCGATTCTTCGCAAAAACGACATAAGTATGTGCCGAAGTCCTGTGACCATCAAATGCAGGTCATGAAGACGCATTTGCTGCGCCATATTTCAACAAAATCCGTTGCATATTAAGGAAACTATCAAATAATATTTACTTTGGAGCGGGCACACTTTCAACACTTTCAGACATTGTTGTTGTTGTAACGACGTGATCATGCACCTTGGTCTATTAACTCTTTTACATGCTAGTGATGAAAATAACATCCAACAAATTACGAGTATATTTCTTATTTCTCTGTAAATATGTCTTGGAATTTCATTAGAATTGAGTCCTGTTGACTCAATTCTAATGATATTCCAAAACATATCCATGATATAGAGAGAAATGAAAGAAAATGTAATGACTTGTCGTCTGCTATTTTTGAACTATTTATAAATTACCCAGGATGCAAAGAGTTAAATTTGGTATTTGACAAAGTTGTGTTTGATCAGCAGTGAGATTGAGTTGAATAGTATTATACCTCGACTAGCTTTATGCTATGAGTTTTCTGAACTTACGATAATTATGCCCCCTATTCGTTAATAGCAAGAAGGACACATTTCTTTGCTTTAAGGTCCATGATCAAAATGTCTGTGTAGTTTAGCACGACTTTTGTGAGCGATTGGTCGGGAGAATGTGAGGGGTAAATTTCACGATGGGGTTCATCCTTAACTGGAATCCCGATATCCGTGGTTTGGCCCTCAGGTATATTTTTGGCTTCCTTGTTACTCGAAAGTTTAACCCTTAGACCGCTACTCACAACAATTGTCGTCTGCTGTTGCTTTTATATCTTCAAACATGGTTGTAAATTATTCTAAAGTGCTGTCAAAGCATGTTTTTGATGATAAAATGGAAAATAGAAAATAATCAGCACTCGACAACAAAATTAAGATAGCGGTCTAAGGATTAAATTAGTTAGTTATACCCATTATAAAAGTAGTAAGATTAGTACCAATCACATACGTCTTTGGCATTTTGTATGTGACAGTTGAATCTGGTTATACCCCTTATGTGAGTATTACGATATTCGTAATCCTATTTTAGGGGAAGGGGCCAAGTGACTTTGGTGTGGTATGGACCTGGCACCAGGTCAGGTTATTCTAATTTCAGGGCTGAATATATTTGTTCTCGATGTAAATATTCCGTTCTGATTTTGGGATTTTCCCCCCAATGCAGCAGGTTAAAATCGGATCGGACCCGTTTGCCCGGCCTTACATGACCTTAGCTGTTGATATGTTGATAGGCCGTTAAACGCTAATAAACAAACAAACAAAGTACCAATCATATTAATTACTTTTAGGGAGTGGGGCTAATTGACTCTGGTATGCCCATGAAATGTCATCAGGTCAGTTTATTCTAATTTCATAGCTGAATATATATTTATTTCGATGTAAATATTCCATTCTGATTTTGCAACAAGTTAAATGCGGGATCGAACACATTGGCCCGGCCTTAAATGACCTTAGATGTTGATAGGCTGTTAAACACCAAGAAATAATAATCTATGGTCCATGAACAAAAGTTTGTAAGTTAAGCACGACATTGACCCAGGGGGCATCTCCATGTTATACAAACATAACGTCTAAGACTTATTATGTTATATTCCCATCTGTTTATCCTTCAACAAAAAATCCCAATGAATTGATCAACCAACCAACCAGCCAGCCAGCCAGCCAGTCAGTCATGTAAATTGATGTTTTTTCATGCAGAAATTGTATCCGCACATAAAATACATGTTTCTGACATGTTTTCCTTATTCCTTGTAGATGAAATGGATGGGTACATCCATGAGTTCCAACAAGATGATATGAACAATGCAGGAAGTTCCAATTTCACACACCCAAGACTATACACACACAAGCTCCAGGATAAGCCCAAGAAATACTGCTGTGCATACTGTGAGCGGGCGTTTTCCAAGAAGCTCGACTTTGAACGACATGTTCTTATCCATACTGGGGAGAAACCGTTCTCATGTTCTGTTTGCCAGCGCTCGTTCAACCGGAAAGGCAACCTTAAATATCATATGACTATTCATTACAGGTATGACCTGATTGTTCTTGATGTTTATATTAACTCTTTGCATGCTGGGTAACTTGTGGGCAATAAATAGTTAAAAAATAGCGGACAAAAATCATCATATTTTCTTTTAATTCTCCCTGTAAATATCACCAATATGTCTTGGAATTTCATTAGAATTGAGTCCTGAGGACTAGATTCTAATGAAATTCCAAGACATATTTACAGAGAGAAATAAAAAATATACTCTTAATTTGTTGGCGGATATTTTCACTGCTAGCATGCAAAGAATTAATGGACCAGTCTGAAAATCAACTTGTGTTTGAATTGATAGAAAAATTAACATATCAAAGTCCATTCCAGTTATATAGTGGTGAAAGGGTTAACCCATTGATGTCTGGATACAACACTTTTTTTGTTGAAAAAGTCTGATTATTTTCTTTATTTCTCCATAAAAGTATATGTTACCACTCATTTTAACCGTCTCATTGAGACGGTTCAAATGAGTGGTAACAACATATAGTTTCGAACAGAAATATCGTATGAGTATCCATTACCGGTATGACCTGATTGTTCTTGATGTATTAACCCTTAGACCGCTACACACAACAATTGTCATCTGCTGTTGCATTTATATTGTGCCTTATTTCTCAATAAAAAAATGTTTTGACAGCACTTAGATCTGAAGTGCTGTCAAAGCATGTTTTTGATGATAAAAATGGAAAATAGAAAATAAACAAAAAAATTAAGATAGCTGTGTATGTGTTAAGTGAAATTTCAGCAAGATTAAATCTTATGAAGTATGAAATTTCAGCCAAATTAAATCTTTCAACACTATATATATACCTCTATAGCAGTGTTTGCAAACAGTGTAGATCCATCTGGATCTGCACTTTTTGCAAGTAATTTTCTGAGAAAAAAAGACCCCTTTATATAAATGGACCAGTCTGAAAAAATCAATTTGTGATGTTTGAATTCGTCAGAAAATTAACATTTCGCATTTGTCCGGGAATTTTTTTTTCTAAATTTACTCTTCTACCAAACATTTTATAGCAAATATTCACTCTGTGTGGTGTCCCTTCACCATTCTGACTAGAGAAGTGGGGCTTATCGGTTTTGTGGCTAATGTAGATCTCGATCAGCCCGTCATTGAAACGCCTGTCATTCTTCTACAAAGCAATATTAGATTGTTATCAGGCTACTGAAGTGTGCTATTTGATCTGGAGCTACACTGGTCACACATTCCATAAGCCCCATTTCTCCAGTCACAGCCACATTTGTTTTCAAAATAAAAACCAGTTTTAGATCATCCTTTGAGTTGGTTCTAATATGCTGCCAAACACAAGGGTGTCTTTTACTGAAAAATAAGACAAAATCATTTGTTTCTCCGTTTTAACCCTTAGACCGCTACTCACAACAATTGTCGCCTGCTGTTGCTTTTATATCTTGCCTTATTTCTCAATAAAAACATGGTTTGACAGCACTTCAGAATCATTTCCAATGGAAATGATTCTAAAGTGCTGTTAAAGCATGTTGCAAATTATTCTAATGTGCTGTCAAAGCATGTTTTTGATGATAATAATGGAAAATAGAAAATAAACAGCAGACGACCAAAAAAATAAGATGGCGGTCTAAGTGTTAATTGATAACTGGGTTGAGTGATGGATGCTTTTCTCTAACAGCTATTATTTGACACAATGGCTGTTGATGATGAGTTTCACACTACTTCTAGTTGATTCTCTGAAGTTTACTTGATTTCCTGAAATTTAGTTGATTCCCTGAAATTTTGTTGATTCCATGAATTTTAAGTTTATTCCATGAATTTTAGTTGTTTCCCTGAATTTGATTCCATGAATTTTAGTTGATTCCATGAATTTTGAATTTTAGTTGATTCCATGAATTTTAGTTGATTTCCTGAATTTTAGTTGATATCCTTTGAATTTTAGTTGATTCCTGAATTTTAGTTGATTCCATGAATTTTGATTATTGATTTCCTGAATTTTAGTTGATTTCCTGAATTTTAGTTGATATCCTGAATTTTAGTTGATTCCATGAATTTTGGTTGATTCTTTGAATTTTAGTTGATTTCCAGAAGTTTAGTTGATTCCTTGAATTTTAGTTGATTTCCTGAAGTTTAGTTGATTCCTTTAATTTTAGTTGATTTCCTGAAGTTTAGTCGATTCCCTGAAGTTTAGTTGATTCCTTGAATTTTAGTTGATTTCCTGAAGTTTAGTCGATTCCCTGAATTTTTGATTCCCTGAAGTTTAGTTGATTCTAGAATTATCTGTTTATGTGCCAGTAGTCTATGTACAGTCTTGTATATGCACATGTACATGTTGATGTAACATATTATACAATTATTTGGATGTACATGATTTTGAGGTATCCATATAATTATATAGTTATGTATAGTGGGTGGTAGGTGGGAGAATGCGATGGGTAATTTAATGATCGGGGTTGATCCTTACCGGAATCCTGACTGGAGACCTGGTTTGGCCCTCACATACATCTTTGGCATTTTGTATGTGACAGATGAATATCTGGTTATACCTCTTATGTGAGTGTTACGATTATTCGTAATCCTAATTTAGGGGAAGTGTGTTTGGTGTGGTATGGACCTTGCATCAGGTCAGGTTATTCTGATTGCAGGGCTGAGTATATATAGAAATGTGGGGGGGGGGGGTGGGGTGCCTGGCTCCCCCAATAATTTTGTTGGGGAGGCCTGCCCCCCTCAATAATTATGTAATAAAGCACATATTCTGATCCTCAAACTCGCTGAGAATGCAGGAAATGGTGTTTTACGCCTCTTAGATTAAAAAGAATTCAGGGGGACCATGCTCCCGGACCCCCCTAGCAACATCATTCTTTTTGGCCCATGAAGACTGGGCCCTGAGAATGTAGGAAATGGCGATTCACACCTCTTAGATTTCAAAACTTTTTGGGGGTGCATTCCCCCTCCCCCCCTTCGAACACTCTAACAACATCGGGCCCCTTGGGCCCTCAAGACTGCCCCCCCCCCCCCCCCTCCCCCAATAATTTTCAGGTTCCGCCGCCTATGTATTTATATTATTATACCACTGATTCCCCTAGCTCTTGTTTAAGCAAGTACATGTTCATATTTGGTATCTGGAGCTCTGCCCTTTTGTATTTCAGGTAACACTGGGTTCCGAGAAAGATTCCAGAGGAGAGAATTTAACCCAGGTCTGTCTCAGCTGCTGCAGCCCTATATAGAAACACCCGCAACAACGAACCCACTTTGTGGAAATATTCCAGGATCCGCAAACACATTTGGCACCAGCACCGCGAAAATACCAGGACAATCAACCACATTCGGCACTAGTTTCACAAATGTACCAGGACACCCAAACACACCTGGTACCATCGGTGCTGATTCACCACGGTTGCTGGACAAGCATCGGAAGTATGAGTGTGTGTACTGTAGCCGGCCTCCCTTTCTCTCCAGGAGCGATCTAGAGCGTCATGTCCGCACGCATACAGGGGAGAGGCCATTCGAGTGTTCCATCTGTCACCGATCGTTCAACCGCAAAGGCAACTTAAAGACGCATATGATCACGCATTTTGACATCTCCACCATTAATACAACATAAGACATTTATCGTATTTAATTGCAATCATAAATATTAGTTTTGTCTGCAGGTGGTCTTTAAATTGGAAATAAGTTGTAAGGAAAGGCAATTTAAAGGTACATGCCCACTCAGTAGGCACAACATGTTCTTTATAGGAATTAAATAAGTGTATAATTGTTTCACTATTCCACTAGTTCTAAAAATTATAAGTGCCCTCCGCTCTACATATATAATCATTTAGTAATATGTATTTTACTGATTGCGACCCGCGGTGGTATCAGGCTATTTTCATATGCAAATGAGTCATGCTATTTTTTAATTATTTATACTAATTAAATGCGTCACCTGAAAAAATAATATTTTCGACAGTGTGGAAATTTACGTCTGATATAAAATGTATACTAATGTCAATCTATACGTGTGGTCATGGTGAATGAATGTTTATCTTGCCAGAAAATGTCTCTGATATAAAGAACATATTGTGCCTACTGAGTGGGCATGTACCTTTAAAGACACATGATCTGTAGCCTATTTCACCAACATTGCAAAGTATACTTTTCTAGCAAAGTATACTTTGAGGGGGTAATCGTTTATTTTTCCTGCAATGCATTATTTCATATAGAACTAACGACTGCATATATTTGATGATTAAAAGTATGCAGAATTATTATACTGAATTTATTACATTATCACAGCCAAAATGGCTGTGATAATGTAATAAATTCAGTATAATAACCATTAATAAATTTATCCTAAAAATTAAAATTTCTCCCTCAAAGTATACTTTGCTAGATAAGTATACTTTGCTAGATAAGTATACTTTGCAATGTTGGTGAAATTGGCTACTGGTATTTTGATATCTCAGTAGTTAATACATTATACAACCAGAAAGGCGATTGAAAGACACATATGATCATTCATTTTGAGGTGGGTGGTTGGTTGCGAACCCGACGGCGTAAATTAACGGTAGGGGTTCCTCCTTATAGGAATCACGATTTGCCTGGTTTGGCCCTCGGGTACGTTTTTATCTTTGGCTCTTTTGTTCCCTGGGGTTATTGTCCATTATACAAGCAGTAAGATTATTACTGATCCTACTCCTTTTAGGAGTGATTCTAATGTGGCGAGGACCTGTCATCAGATCAGGATTATTCTGATTTCAGGGCTGAATACAATGAATATATTTCTTTTATTGCAAATATTCAGTTCTGATTTTGGGATATCCCCCCCCCCCCACCCTAATTTGTACAGGAAATATATGGGATTTAACAAATTCACATTTTGACAAGTCTGTCATGAATGAATACATAATCAGTGTTATAGCTATGGTGCGTGCCCAGGTGACGTGTTCCCACTACAGAATGCCGATTTACAGATATCTAAATTTACAAACACGTATCACTATTTTCTTTATTTCTCAACGAAAGTATATGTTGTTACCACTCATTTGAACCGTCTCGACGAGACGGTTCAAATCAGTGGTAACACCATATACTTTTGATGAGAAACAAAGTAAATGGAGAATAAAATGTTCGTAACTTTTGATAAGTGTGAATCAATATCTGGTATGATATCTGTTGAAAGTGTATGAATCTCCCATTCTTTTAATGGGAAAGGAGCTCAAATGTTGAAATTGTCTCCATGAGATGTGAGAATTACATGCACGCAGACTGCGTAAAACTGTGTGCAGCATTACTTATATAGTTAATCTGAACATTCTGGAGAGCAATTTGAATCGGACGTTATCAAATGTTGTGTTGTTTATACTTTTGAAAAGAAATTAAGAAAAATTCTCTAAATTTATGTACTACTGTAATTGTATCTGACTCAAATTCTTTCTAGTTTATGTTTATTTGGTGTCAGAGGTTAAGCTTCATGTAGGGATGGATTGTGGCCTAGGGGTTAGAACACCTGACTTCCAATCTGGAGGTTGTGGGTTCAAACCTCGCCTTAATCATCAAAAATTCTTTCATAGTATTTCCATCCCACTGGTCTGTCTGATGAGACTAGTTTAAGCTGTGGTTGCATCTCTATATCACCCTAGCTGTTGTTGGGACGTTAAACCCATTCACTTTCACTTTAAGCATCGTGTAGTAATTCCGAGGCTGACAGACGAGTTCCATCTCAATATAACCTTCCTGTTGAATGGGTGTCCTTTTGAATCAATTATAATCATTAGAATGCTCAATGAAATTTTGCTGTTTTTGTTTATTTCCTGTTTTTATGTGGTTAAGAAGTTTGCAAGAGTTTTTCCAATCTGCCGCACAGGTGGAAGACTCGGAACATGTGACACAAAAAAATTCCCATTACAAAAAATCCATTACCCCACCCACTTGGTCTCATACAGTACTATCTTCTATTATAGAAGATAGTACTGTATGAGACCAAGTGGGTCGGGTAATGGATTTTTTTGTAATGGGCATTTTTTTATATATAGAAGATAGTACTGTATGAAACCAAGTGGGTGGAGTAATGGATTTTTTCTAATGGACATTTTTTGTGTGTCACAGGTCCAAGTCTTCCACCTGTGTATGGTAGTGTAGTGGCTTAGGGAATTGATCATGACACGCTGGCAGAAATTAACTATTTGGCACAGTTATACCTTAGGTGATCTGTATACATGTATGTATAAACGTATATTTAAGTAACACTGAGTACCTAACTTATTGAAATACCGCTCACTCACGCTCACTCATTAAGTTCATTTTTTTGAATTTCGAAAACGTACCCTCATCTGTTCAGATTTCTTTTTGTAGAAGAAACAAATATATATTATTTCAGAATATATTCCAGAACAAAACATCTTTCCACAAATGTGTTTGCCTAATTCCTTCTTTAAGTTGTCATTATTTGACCTTGGCCTGACCTAAAATTGTGTAGCCACGTCCAAAAAGTTTGTTTGTTTTACCTGAAGAATAACTGTGCCAAATTTGTTAATTTCTGCCAATTAGTCACGATCATGTATGTTACGTTTCTAGCATTAAGCAACTTCACTTTAGGGGGCATTTCTGTACAGACTGGCCATATTTTCTTGTTTCTGAAATAAAACCTGTTTTGTCGGCACATGAGAATCATCTCCATTGGAGATGATTCTCGTGTACTGGCAAACATGTTGTTTTTTTTGTAGATAAATAAGACAATTGTGAAGAAATAAACCTGGCAGATATCTATACATGTACAGTCGAACCTCTCTAAACCTGGCATCTATACAGTCTCTACCTGGCAGAAATATCTATACATAGTACAGTCGAACCTCTCTAAACCTGGCAGATATCTATACATGTACAGTCAAACCTCTCTAAACCTGGCAGATATCTATACATGTACAGTCAAACCTCTCTAAACCTGGCAGACATCTATACATGTACAGTCAAACCTCTCTAAACCTGGCAGATATCTATACATGTACAGTCAAACCTCTCTAAACCTGGCAGATATCTATACATGTACAGTCGAACCTCTCTAAACCTGGCAGATATCTATACATGTACAGTCGAACCTCTCTAAACCTGGCAGATATCTATACATGTACAGTCAAATCCTCTCACTGCAAAATCTCTAAACCTGGCAGATATCTATACATGTACAGTCAAACCTCTCTAAACCTGGCAGATATCTATACATGTACAGTCAAACCTCTCTAAACCTGGCAGATATCTATACATGTACAGTCCACTCTCTACCTGGTAGATAACATGTACAGTCCAAACTCTAAATAAACCTGGCAGATATCTATACATGTACAGTCAAACCTCTCTAAACCTGGCATGATCATCTATACATCATGTACAGTCGAACCTCTCTAAACCTGGCAGATATATACATGTACGTCAAACCCTCTAACCTGGCAGACATCATACATGTACTGTCAAACCTCTCTAAACCTGGAGATATCTATACATGTACAGTCAAACCTCTCTAAACCTGGCAGATATCTATACATGTACAGTCGAACCTCTCTAAACCGGACATAGAGAAATGTTAGTTTTGCTCAATTCTGATCGGGTTCCTTGTCATTTCTCTCTGATGATAATGTCTGTTCGTGATCGCAAAGCACATACAGGTGTCTTGAGGTCGTCGTCTGTATGTTTTATAGTGAAACCTCTCAAATTCGGACACCCTGTGAACCTCCCAGATAGTTGTTGTGACTGGAGAAATGCATCCGCACAGTCTGATCAGGATCTGCACTGTTCTCCATTCCATCAATGAACCACCCATCATGCTACTAAGAAGGAATGCAGATTGTTGTCGGGGCTATAGGAGTGCGTTATTTGATCAGGAGCTACTCAGGTGACCTATCCAATAAAAAACCCTGTGTCTCCAGTCACAGCCACATACAGTGGAACCCCTCTAAACCGGACACCCTGGGAGGTCCCCATGGTGTCCGGTTTAGAGGGGTTCCACTGTAATTAAGCACTTGATGATCTATTTTTGTCATTTTCAGTCATGAACAGACAGGACAATGTAAGTCCATTACTTTGAAACCCATCTAAATTAAGCACAGTGAGGTCCACAGGGTGACCGGTTTAGAGGGGTTCCACTGTACATGCATTTGTTTCCGGACATTAAAGGTACTGTGTCTCGGATTAAATCGCATATTTTCAAATATGGGTTTTCACTTCATGCTGTGAAAATTACAGCCCGAATTTCTTAATGGTTCCACATGTCGCTTTCACATCATTTTCACATCATTTTCACATCGTTTTCGTCACGCCCGCTTGCGGACAGTGGGATATAGTCGACACATTGGCATACGGACGTACGTATGTCCGAGGTTTTTTGGTATTTTTGGTATACTATGAAAGCCTCTGCGGGCGTGACAATCACGTCGCGTTTAATCAAAAGAATTGCTTTCTAATTAAAAATGAAAACGACATGTAAATGACACGATGTGCATTGAAAAAGACGACACGACATTTATTGTAAGAAACGATCGGCGTTCATATAGATGTGAGCGGGATATTTAAACAAAAGTATCGCATACAAAAAACAAAAATGATTTTCAATTTAATGCATAGAGTTGTACAAAACTATCGTTTTCACTTCGTTTTTCATTAATTTTCGTTTGTTTCAATTTGGAGCCTCCAACAAATCTTCACTGTGCCTTTATCAACCAATCGCACCATTTCATTTGATCGAATGTCAGTAAGTTTGCGTTATATTAAAGTATCAGAAACTTGACCAAATGTATGTCGGCACAAAAAGAGATTTAGTAGTTTTATAGTGTAAAACCTAACCGACTAACCCCAGTACTGTGGATATATAGGTTTGTTTAACCCTTTAACTGAAATGGAATTGGATATGTTAATTTTGCAACCAATCCAATCGTCACAAAATGATTTTCAGACTAGTCCATTTATGAAAAGGGGGTGTTTTTGTTCTCAAAAATATGAAAATTACTTGCAAAAAGTGCAGATGCTGACGAGCCGGCTCATCTACACTATTTGCCAATACCACTACACATGCCTGTTGTGTTGAAAGGGTTAACTTGGAGAGATCCACCCATTTTTGATAATGTATATTCATGATAAGTGTTATTGAGTGCACATATATTTGAATTACAGTGGATGGTTTTGAAATCGGATTGAGTTGTTTCCACTGTAGTAGTAAGGGTGCTTGGCACTGGATAAGGACGCGGCTTTTTGAAGCTTTTTGAAGATCATTTATACCAAGCTTCATCTATAGCATCTTCACATTGATAGCTAAGAGCAGACCAGGGCCAAGGAGTAACGCCGTCCGACTGCCACACTTTTGACCCGGGTTCGATTCTCGGCCAGGGCGTCAGTATTTCTGAGATACTTTGTATTTCCTGCTCTATTAGTCGGACGGGGACTTTAAAAGGCGGCCTGTGTATCAGATGTGAAGGAGAGTCTGGGCACGTTAATTTTATTAAAGAACAAGAGGGGACTATTCTAATAAGAGCTAGCTAGGCCCCCTGTGGCCGGTTTCCTCTGTATCTTCCATTCTCCCGTTCTTGGGAGACAATGTGCAAGGTCATCGAGCCAGTGCCGTCGTTAATCCAAGCATTTACATTTACATTTACATTGATAGCCTTGACCTTGGTAACCCTGACCTTCATGGGTGAAACACTCGCTGGCGATCACATTGTTTATTCACATTTTTTAATCACGCCTGCTTGTGCTCAGTGCTTGTAGTCGGTGCTTTTGGCGCGAGTCCAGCATTTGCATTTAGGTTCTTACATGTAAGTACCCTTTATCATCACAACCCTATGTCCAATTGACTTGAGACTTTGCATACCTCTTCATCGTCATCCATATGTTCAATCTATAGACCATCCATGTGGCCCCCATGCCCAAGGTCAAATTACTCTGAAGTTTGCTTTATGGCCCCATGCAGGCACCGGGGCGGGATCAACTGATCCTGAGAATAGTGCTGCAGTAGCCATTGCTTGTCGTAAAAGGCGACTAAACTGGCTTAACGATTGTGTTCATACTTTCCGGAACCCACTATACCGGATTTGGCCCTCATGTACATTTTTGGCTTTCTTGTATGTGAGAGTTGAGTCAGGCTATGCCCCATATATAAAAGTAAGATTAGCGCTAATCCTATTACTTTTAGGGGATGGGATAAATGATGCTGGTGTGGCGAGGGCCTGGCACCAGATCAGGTTGTTCTAATTTCAGGACTGAATATATATTTTGATTGTAAATATTGAGTTCTGAAGTTGGGATTTACCCCCCTCGGACAGGTGGATACAGGACACGACCCCGTTGACCCGTCTGCGTGTAGACTCCCTGAGGCTTGTACCTCTATGTCAGAAAAGCGGACGTTAAACCCTATTCACCCACTCACTCACTGAAGTTTGCTTTAATTTTTTTGTTAAGTCTGCGTTAACCCTTAGACCGCTACACACAACAATTGTCATCTGCTGTTGCTTTTATATCTTGCCTTATTTCTCAATAAAAACATGGTTTGACAGCACTTCAGAATCATTTCCTGTGCTGTCAAAGCATGTTGTAAAATTATTCTAAAGTGCTGTCAAAGAATGTTTTTGATGATAAAACTGGAAAATAGAAAATAAACAGCAGATGACAAAAAAAATGAAGATAGCGGTGTAAGGGTTAATGTTCTCAAGTACATGTACCGAATATATGTTTGACAATCCGATTGCTCTAACCAGATACATACATACTGGGACCATCGCATACCTTGGTGGGAGTAATATGCTGGCCGCGGCCATCTAGTTAAATAGATGCATATTCAGCTGAAACACATGTGTAAACATCAATACGCTTTTCTTTATCTGGAGCGCTGCTATGTGAACCTATATACCTTTAACCCTTTCAACACTAGATACCTCTTTACTAATATTTGTAAATGGTGTAGATCCTGTGGAGCCGGCTCATCAGGATCTGCACCATTTGTGGACATTTTTGATATTTTGATTAAAATGATCCCATTTTCTACATACATGTAACAGTTTCAAACTTAATTTTTTGTTGTCTGCTGTTTATTTTCTATTTTCCATTATTATCATCAAAAAGCATGGTTTGACAGCAACTTTAGAATAATTTACAACATGGTTTGACAGCACTTCAGAATCATTTCCATTGGAAATGATTCTGAAGTGCTGTCAAACCATGTTTTTATTGAGAAATAAGGCAAGATACAAAAGTAACAGCAGACGACGACTGTTGTGTGTAACGGTCTAAGGGTTAAAATAAAACAGTACATGTCCGTTACTTAGGGGTTAATGCAGATGTGAGGTTGGGGTAGGGTTGGGGTTTGGTATCTTGAATTTCTTTGTTCCTAGTTGATTCGACTGAAAGTATGTGTTGTAGACTCTCATTTGAATCAACCCTAAAATGTACATACATGTGTACTATTCTTTATTACCATACTAACGAAGTGTCTTAAATAAAATGTTTGTCGTTACACTTGATCTGTTGTTCATGCAGCCGTGTAGAGAAGTCATTTATTGCATAAAATGGTCGCTCGCTGTGTATTAACACAATGTAATAAAACAGTGTAATAAAATCATAATGCACTAGTATGATAAATATACAAATTAGCTCGTTATCGGTTTGGTGACTAGTACAGCTTCAATGCATGATGATGTGCTTATGCAATACATAGAATATAACATTTGATTTCATATGGTCTTTATTAAACTTGTTGACTAATTTCATAAGAAACTCGGCATAGCCTTGTTTCTTCTGAAATCAGTAAATTGTTTAATAAATATATTAAATCATCACTGGTGTAAGATCCTCTATGTATTGGGTATATACGAGGGGCGATGGAAAAGCTGCATTCGGAATACACTCTTTTTGAGTATGCAAATTTTGGAATACACGTACTTAGTTTTATTTTCTATTTTTCTTATTTCTCAACAAAAGTATATGTTGTGACCACTCATTTGAACCATCTCTTTGAGACTGTTCAAATGGTGGTCACAATTTATACTTCTGATGAGAAAGTATCTTCCGAAAGCAAATGGTTAATGGCCTCCAGTTCATGATGGTTACAGTTATAGTTTGAACTGACTTGTGGAGAAATGGGGCTTATGGGTTTTACGACCAGTGTAGATACAGATCAGTCTGTGCATCTGCACTGTCTGATCAGGATCTGCACTGTTCGCCATTCCATCAATGAAACACCCGTCATGCTTCTAACAAGAATATGGGTCATTATCAGGCTACAGGAATATGCTATTTGACCAGGAGCTACACTGGTCACATATCCCATAAGCCCCATTTCTCCAGTCATAGCCTAGGGATGAACTAGCCTGACACTTGAGGTTGTGGGTTCAAACCTCGCCTTAGGCATCAAAAATACTTTCATGGTATTTCCATCCCACTGGTCTGTCGGATGAGACTTTAAACTGTGGTCCCGTCTCTATATGACCCTAGCTTTTGGTGGGGCGTTAAACCCATTCACTTGTGTCATTTGTGTCTGTGACTGGAGAAATGGGGCTTATGGGTTTTACGACCAGTGTAGATCCAGATCAGCCTGTGCATCCGCAGTCTGATCAGGATCTGCACTGTTCGCGATGCCATCAATGATACGTCCGTCATGCTTCTAACAAGCAATATGAGTGGTTATCAGGCTACAGGAGCGTGCTATTTGATCAGGAGCTACACTTGTCATATATCCCATAAGCCCCATTTCTCCAGTCACAGCCACATGTGTGTCCAGTGTAACCTGAGCATCCACTGGTTGCTATGTGCCGGGGATTAACCCTTACTACGCTGAATTAAATGTTGTCGTCTGCTGGAAATGTTTTATTTTCAATATTTCTCAACAAAAACCTGGTTTTGACAGCACATGAGAATCGTCTCCAGTGGAGACGATTCTCATGTACTGTCAAAACCAGTTTTTTGTTAAGAATTAAAGCAAAAATGAAAAACAGCAGACGGTAATTTCCGTAAACAGCGTAGGAAGGGTTCAAGCTCGTGTCCCATATGCCAGGTTATAATATAGGGAGATAATTTTGTATAAACTGTAGATGTGACATTTACTGGAAAAATAAACATTCATTCACCGTTAACCCATGTTTTGATTGACATTATTATACATTTTATATCAGACGTAAATTTCCACACTGATGTCAAGGGTTATAACGGTGTTTCATTAAAATGTTAACGGACATTACTATTTATTCTCTGTATTTATTTTGTTATGTGTAATGATCATACGTTATGATCTGTCAAAAAATATTATTTTTTCAAGTGACTCATTTAATTAGTATAAATAATTAAAAATTATGTCAGTAAAATACATATTACTAAATGATTATATATGCATAGCGGGAACTCGTAATTTTTAGAACAGGTGGAATAGTGACATAGTGACATATTTATACAATTATTTAATTCCTTTTGCATTACTGTGCCTGCTGAGTGGACATGTACCTTAAAATATTAGCCGAATGATAGAGAATAGTAGGTTAGTGCCGTGAATGGGAAAAAATATCTGGCAAGGCTCAGGAATTTCTTTATTTCTCATCAAAAGTATATGTAGTGACCACCATTTGAACCGTCTCGCCGAGATGGTTCAAATGAGTGGTCACAACATATACTTTGGTTCAGAAATAAGGAAAATAGATAGAGAATAGTAGGTTAGTGCCGTGAATGGGAAAAAATATCTGGCAAGGCTCAGGAATTTCTTTATTTCTCATCAGAATTATATGCAGTGACCACCATTTGAACCGTCTCGCCGAGACGGTTCAAATGAGTGGTCACAACATATACTTTGGTTCAGAAATAAGGAAAATAGATAGAGAATAGTAGGTTAGTGCCGTGAATGGGGAAAAATATCTGGCGCGGCATGGAAACGATATCCTGATTTGTGGTTGTGACTGGAGAAATGAGGCCTATGGTGTCCTAGCAGTCTTATCAGGGTCTGCACTGTTTGCCATTCAGTCGGTACAATGTCTGTGATGCGTCCAATTGTATAGAGCCTTTACAGACAGCAAGTAATACAGCAAGCAGATCGGCATTTTGTATGTGACAGTTGAAATCTGGTTATACCCCTTATGTGAGTATTATGGTTATTGGTAATCCTAGTTTTGGGGAAGGGGCCAAGTGACTGGTGTGGTCACAGGTTAGGTTATTCTAATTTCAGGGCTGAATATTTTTTCTCGATGTATGATTTTGGAATTTTCGCCCCAATGCAGCAGGTTAAAATGGGATCAAACTGTTTGCCCGGCCTTAGCCGTTGATAGGCCGTTAAATTCTTAAAATTCTTAAAATATTTACACAATTCCCTAACATTTGATTGGCCCGTAGCAAGTCTCTGTCCAGAATTTATTTCCCAGTAAACTCCATGCCGAACTACTTTCCATAACCGTCAGGCGCAGTTAAAATAATTCTTAAGAAAACGGAAAATAAACACATTTTCTTGATGAATTTATTTCAAATGCTGGAATTATAAGGAATGAATGGCCTTCGTCCAGTATTCCCGCGACTTTTCCAAGTTTATACCCCGATAAATTCCACAAAAAGGCCATTCATTCCTATAATAAACAAACAAAGAAACAGCAAGTAGATCAGGAGCTAGACTAGCCACACAAAAAGCAGAAGTCCCATTTCTCTAGCTATATGCACATGTATGGCTGTGACTGGAGAAATAGGGCTTATAGGACTTGTAGCCAGTGCAGCCCGATACTGATGTAGTTGCTTAAATACCCAATTAAAAGTGCCAAAAACCCAATTGAATTCAGAAGTAGTGAGTATCAAAAAGCAATGAAAAATTTATGGTACCCTTATCACGCTACAGACAACAATAAACAGACCACAAATATAGCATATTTTTCTTATTTTGCCATGAAAACACATATTGGTATTTCATTAGAATTGAGACAATTCTAATGAAATGCCAAGACATGTTTTCATTTATAAGCAAACTATTCAATAATTGCTGTCTGTTGATGTGTAAACAATAGTATGATTTTATTTTACCCAATTAAATTTTTGAAATACCCAATTGATTCAGAAAAGATGGAGTGACAATACATGTACTCAATTACTAATTCCTTATCTGGAGCCCTGCTGATACTACTTGTTAACTCTTTGCATGCTAGCGGCGAAAATATCCGCCAAACGAATTACGAGTATATGTTTTATTTCTCTCTATAAATATGTCTTGAAATTTCATTAGAATTGAGTCCTCAGGACTCCATTCAAATGAAATTCCAAGACATATTCATGATATTTACGGGGAGAAATACAAGAAAATATGATGAATTTTTGTCTCATAGTTTTGAACTATTTATAGCCCACAAGTTTCCCAGCATGCAAAGAGTTAAAAGCCAGACAGGTGCTTCATTGATGAAATGGCGAACAGTGCAGATTCTTATAATCCCACAACATGGGCTGATCTGGATCTACATTGGCCACAGAAGTCATAAGCCCTGATTTCTCCAGCCACATTTATGGGAATTGCAATGATTGAGATACATACACATGCCAACATTCAGATTCGTACCTAAACTCTTTGCATGCTGGTGGTGAAAATAACATCCAACAAATTACCAGTGTTTCTTATTTCTCTCTGTAAATATGTCCTGGAATTTCATTAGAATTGCGTCCTCCAGACTTATTCAAGATATTTATAGGGGAAATTGCTATTTTTGAACTATTTATTGCCCACAGATTTATCAGCATGCAGAGTTAAATAATCAGTGTTTTTCTGTTGTTACCAACTAGTGATTTATTTCTCAATTTGCTCAGATGAGGAAAATTTGCATCATTGACTTGTATATTATTCTATTTTGAATCTTTCTGGGATGCAAACCTGGGACAAGTAATCCAGTGTAGTAGCGGTGCTGGTACTTGATCAGGATCTTGCTTTCAGTTACTTTTCTTGTAATATATATGCTGATTATATGGTGCTCACCTCCTCCCCCCCCCCCCCCCCCAAAAAAAAACTTCACATCTGTATACGACTTTGTTGTTGAACAGACAAATCCCAATCAATGGATCAATCAGTCAATCTAAACTTTCATTTCTCACACACTATAATGGAAGTTATCATTCTATAATTTGGCATTTATACATTCAAACAATATCCTTTTTTGTCAGTTAATTTGAAGATTTAGATTCATAAAAATAAAATATATTATTAGCCCTTACCCCGCTATCTTAATTTTTTTGTCGTCTGCTGTTTATTTTCCATTTTCCACTGTTATCATCAAAAACATGCTTTGTCAGCTCTTTGGAACAATTTACAACATGATTTGACATCAGAATCATTTCCATTGGAAATTATTCTGAAGTGCTGTCAAACCATGTTTTTATTGAGAAATAAGGCAAGATATAAAAGCAACAGCGGACGACAATTGTTGTGAGTAGCGGTCGAAGGGTTAACATGCAGCGACGATCCTAATAAGCTAACTTGATAGTGAGTTACACTGGTTACAGGCATTGGACAGGGCTTGAAAAATGTTGTTTTCCCTAACACTAACTCGCCCAACTAGACAAGTACAATTCAATTATATAAGCTAGGGATGGATTGTGGCCTAGGGGTTAGAACACCTGACTTCTGGAGGTTGTGGGTTCAAACCTCACCTTAGGCATGAGAAATACTTTCATAGTATTTCCATCCCACTTGTCTGTAGGATGAGACTTTAAACTGTGGTCCCGTCTCTATATGACCCTAGCTGTTGCTGGGACATTAAACCCATTCACTTTCACTATCAGGGGACCATTTCACTAAGCTTCTTCATTTCACAACACATCATTTTGACATAGTTTTCATTGGTTTAATTAGAAAATCATGTTTTTGTTGGTTTAAACGTGGCACGTTTAAACCAACAAAAACATTATTTTCTAATTATAAAAACTAAAATGATGTCCAAACGATCTGTAAACTATATGGACATGTTTTGGCCTCAAGTGCGCTTGCTGTGAAGTACTTTGTCAACTTGACTGCAATGTTTAGGCATTTTTGGAGCTATACATATGAACTATATATATTAACCCTTTCGCCCCTAAGTAACTGTAATGAACTCTTTCATGATAATTTACAGACTATTCCATTTATCAGAAAATGATTATTTCTTGTATAATTTGGAAAATATCTACAAACGGTGCAGATACTGATCTGGATCTTCACTGTTAGCAAATATTAGCATAATGGTCTGTAGTGTCAAATATTAGCATAATGGTCTGTAGTGTATAAGTGCTAACTCTGGTGTTCACTACAAGTGCACTGCATGTCTACTCCAAGTTCACTTTATGTCCACTCCAGTGAGAACTTAAATTTTGTTTTTCATATTTATCCTATTAACCATTAGACCGCTACTCACAACAATTGTCGTCTGCTGTTGCTTTTATATCTTGCCTTATTTCTCAGTAAAAACATGGTTTGACAGCACTTCAGAATCATTTACATGGAAATGGAAATGATTCTGAAGTGCTGTCAAAGCATGTTGTAAATTATTCTAAAGTGCTGTCAAACCATGTTTTTGATGATAAAAATGGAAAATAGAAAATGAAAAGCAGACGACAAAATTGTGTGCATTTGAGTGGGTTCTCAGGCTTTTGTATAGAACGAAATATTGATAATAAAAAAAACGACGACAAATTTTGAATGTAGCGTATTGCTTACAACATTAAAAGTACATCATACTTTATTAATGTTGCCTTTCAAATAACTAGCATCTTTTAGTTGTTAGTTTTATATTGTCTATCTCCTTGTGGAACAGATGTAAACAAAACTCCATTCAACCAACCAACCAATCTTATTATATTTTGAGACCTATCGTCAGAAATGTACACACCGCCATCCTTCATTACTCGTACATTTTTAAATTATTAGCATATTCAAGCTGCATGATCACGTGGTTACAACAACAACAACAATGGCTGAAAATGTTGAAAGCGCGCCCACTCCAAAGTAAGTATTATTTGATAGTTTCCTTAATATGCAACAGATTTTTATGAAATATGGCGCAGCAAATGCGTCTTCATGAGCTGCATTTGGTGGTCTCGGGACTGCGGCACATACTTATGTCGAATACAGAGACCAGCAAAATGCAGCTTAACAAGACGCGTTTGAAGCGCCATATTTCATCAAAATCCGTTAAAGAATACGTTCTTTGAATCGGAGGCACTTCTGGAAGTTTCAGTAATTGTTGTTGTTGTTGTAACCACGTGATCATGCACCTTGATATTTCAGTTCTTAGTTTGAGCTTCAATTCTTAGGTTATGTGTTTTCGTTGTTGAACAGACGTACAAAAAAAACAACACATTCAGCCATCAATTTTGTTTTATTTTCAGATCTACCATCAGAACTTTACACGTCATCATCTTTGCCACCATTGGGGTCGGCAGTTTACACGTGCGCAGTTTGCGGGAAATTCTTCAGCGGGCAATCCACGCTTGAGATCCATATGAGAATCCACACGGGCGTACGTCCGTTCGAGTGTGACGTCTGTAAGCGCACGTTCAACCAGAAACAGCATCTGAAGACTCATTATCGACGTCACACGCGCGAGTTTGCCTGTCCTGTATGTGACAAGTCACTATGCACGAAGGCCGTGTATAATAAACATGTCATAGTCGCTCATAATCAGTCGGAACTACAGATTTAAAATGTAGACGCTAGTTTTTTTTGCGTGCAGTAGAATGTATATTGAATGTGTAGACGCTAGACTACATTTTGTCTGCTTTACTTTCCTTGCAGTCGAATGTACATGTATATATCAGGGGGCCGTTTCACTAAACTTTGTACGACTAAAATGTTCATAAGTGCAAAATTATGATAGTCTGTAAATTTCACATTAACAATTTTTTCTTGTAAACAATTATTGGATTTCCATTTATTGAGCATAGGCTGCATATGCAGCCTATGCTCAATAAATGTAAATCCATAAAATGAAATTTACAGACGATCTTAAATTTGCACTTACAAACATTTAATCGTAAGAAGTTTAGTGAAACGGGCCCCAGGACCAGCAAGTTCTTCAAGTCGCTATGCACAAAGACGCTGGGTTACAATTTTGCTATTTTTTTAATCAAAGTTTGATTGTTTCCTTGCGTGAAAAGTAACGAGTAACTACAGAATACCATGCTAGTGTATTTTGATATCAAGTTTATCAGGCAAGGCTTGAAAATGCGTAGTAATTCTGAGGCTCGCCGTGGAATTTCTACCAGTTTCTGAGCCTAGCCTGATAATCTTATCGCTATATTCTATTTATCAGTTTCACAAGTGGAAGAGTTGGACCTTGGACCCAATACTTGGCTCATTTGGAAAATGTTACCCCACCCACCCATTTCCATACAGTATACTGCTAAACCCATTGACCCGGCCTTAAATGACCTTAGCTGTTGATAGGCCGTTAAACCCCAACAAACAAACTAACAAACATACACTATACCTTACAGCCTGTAAGGTATAGTGTATGGAAATGGGTGGGTGGGGTAACGTTCTTCCACCTGGTGATCAGTTTATGCTAGCTGATGGTCAAATATTAAATAGTTTTCGTGGAAAAGAAATCAGACTTTTTCCATTGTGTCATTGGCTGTTCAGCCAATGGAATGTCTGTTTTCAAATCGTTGTAACCCAGCTATTTGTATCAGATCAATGCCAGGTCAATGCCTGGTACGCCATTATGTTATCAGTCAGTACATATTCGGCCAATACAAAGCTTATTACCTGATAAATTCAGTTCCATTTCTCATAGTTTCCTTAAACACATTACATTTGGAATACACCTTTATTTATGGGTATGATATTTTAAAATATTTTATTTTTATTATTTGTCAATTAAAGTATATGTTGTGACCACTCATTTGAACCGTCTCAA
This sequence comes from Conchocele bisecta, assembly GCA_029237695.1. NCBI lineage: Eukaryota > Metazoa > Mollusca > Bivalvia > Lucinida > Thyasiridae > Conchocele > Conchocele bisecta. The sequence goes on from CM055279.1 coordinate 5,065,989, forward strand.
CGAGACGGTTCAAATGGTGGTCACGACATATATTTGTAAGCATGTATAAATGGTACGTCTCGACATGAAATTGCTTAAATAAACTTGAGGTATGCATTATCTTTATGATCACTCCAAGTCTGGATGTATTCCCTAATACACACCTGATTAATATTTTTCATGCTGAGGATACACCATTATGTTTGCGGAAAATCTTAAATATTTTCCTTCTATGCGCTCAGAAGTATATGTCGCGACTACCATTTGAACTGTCTCATCGAGACGGTTCAAATGAGTGGTCACAACATATAGTTTCATTGAGAAATAACAAAACTAAATATTTAATATATTTCATACCCATAAAGGTGTATTCCGAAAGGACTGGGTTAACATATGGTGACGTTTCTTCAGTTTCTACACCAGTTGTAAATATTTCTCTGATTTTTACCAACTGACCATTTTCAGATTGAATATGATCCACTGTACTCGAATGCCTGCGGGTTGTATTAATATTTCATCGTATCAAAATCATGATTGACACAGATTGGTGATGAGATAAGTGAAGTAATAATTGTGGGCTGTTGGTTGAGTGCATGTGAAGGGTACATTTGATGGGTGTCGTCCTTAACGAATCGCGTTTGGCCTTCAAGTACATTTTTGGGTTCCTTGTTACTTGAGAGTTGAATCGGGTTATACTCATTACTAAGCCTATTACTTCAGCAGCCTATTTCACCAACATTGCAAAGTATACTTTTCTAGCAAAGTATACTGTGAGGGAGAAATTTTCAATTTTAGGATAAATTTATTAATTTTTTTATACTGAATTTATTACATTATCACAGCCATTTTGGCTGTGATAATGTAATAATTCCAGCACAACAATATTTACACAATTCCCTAACATTTGATTGGCCGTAGCAAGTCTTTGTCCAAAATTCATATCCCAGTAAACTCCAACGCCGAACTACTTTCTACAGGCGGCTTCAAAAATTGCAGCTGTGCGGATGAATACAGTAAACACATAGCAACTGTGATCAGGTTTAGGTAGTAACCGTGAGGCGCAGTTAAAATAATTCTTAAGAAAACGGAAAATAAACACATTTTCTTGATGAAATTATTTAAAATGTTGGAATTATAAGGAATGAATGGCCTTTTTGTGGAATTTATCGGGGATATAAACTTGGAAAAGTCGCAGGAATACTGGACGAGGCATTCTGGCCTTCGTCCAGTATTCCCGCGACTTTTCCAAGTTTATACCCCGATAAATTCCAGAAAAAGGCCATTCATTCCTATAATAAATTCAGTATAATAATTCTGCATATTTTTAATCATCAACTATATGCAGTCGTATAGTTCTATATGAAGTATGCATTTCAGGAACAATAAATGATTACTCTCTCAAAGTATACTTTGCTGGAAAAATATACTTTGTAATGTTGGTGAAATAGGCTACTGGAGTGGGGCTAAGTGTCGCAGAGGACCTGGCACAAGGTTGGGTTATTCTAATTTCAGGGCTGAATATTTATTTTTATGCCCCCGCCACTGAATGGTGAGGGGGGCATATAGTGTTACCAGCGTCCTGTACATCTGTCCGTATGTCCGTCCGTGTTGGGCGGCTCCGACGAAACTTAACGCTCGGGAGTATGTCAATAGCGGCGGATTTCAGTTTCCTTATTACATAAGATCTGGCGTTTCCTTACCATAGATCTGCTTGATATTTCACATACGCATTGCTCTCAACGGTCATCTACCACTCTATGACAAATCCACTATCATCCTGCACCCGCTAAACCCAGGGTCAAGGTCAGATACTTGGTGCGTTTGAAACCTTCACGCTCAGGTAAATGTCTCATAGATCGTCTGCCCCTGCTAAGCCCAGGTTCAAGGTCACATACTCGGTACGTTCGAAACTTGGGTAAGTGCCTTATAATGTCGCTTTCTTGCATGGATCTGCTTGATATTTCACACACCCATTGCTGTGATGGTCTGCTTTCATGCTGTGATAAATCCACAGTTATATACATGAAGAAGCTGGCTTGAAACCAAACTATAGTAGCATTTGTGTCCAGTTTTATTTTCTAAATACAGTGGAACCCCTCTAAACCGAATTAGTTGACTTTCAATGTAATTTTGTGTCATTGCCCTGTCTGTTCATAACAGAAAATGACAAACAATTGCCATGAGTGCTTAATTACAGTGGAATCTCTCTAAACCGGACACCCTGGGACCTCCCAGGGTGTCCGGTTTAGAGAGAGAGGTTCCACTGTACATGTATATTTTTGTTGACAAAGAAATGATATGTGGCTGACAGTGAACTCTTGGTTTACCGACACCGATGTGTTGTGACGTTTTAACGAGAGTTGAATCTCTCTAAACTAGGGTATTTAACCCTTTCAACACAACAGGGGCCCGTTTCACTAAACTTCGTAAGACTAAAATGTTCGTAAGTGCAAATTTAGGATCGTCTGTAAATTTCAATTGATGGATTTACATGTATTGAGCATAGGCTGCATATGCAGCCTATAATATGCTCAATAAATGTACGAAGTCGTACGAAGCTTAGTGAAACGGCCCCCTGGCCTGCATAGTGGTATTGGCAAAAAGTGTAGATCCAAAAGAGCCGGCTCATCAGGATGTGCACTTTTGCAAGTAATTTTCATATTTTTTAGAGCAAAAACACCCCCTTTTCATAAATGGACTAGTCTGAAAATCATTTTGTGACAATTGGATTGGTTGAAAAATTAACATGTCAAAATCCATTCCAGTTACTTAGAGTTGAAAATATATGTGAACACTGCCTCATTACTGTATCCAATACAGCACATCGGCCATCTTTGTGTGTTCCAGCCAACCTGTTCTGCCGTTTGACAAATAACTCAAAATGTGAAGTAGAACATATGATATAATGTAGCTAATCACATGTAGAAAAGCCAGGAGAACGGACTTGTATCAATTATGTCACAGCAAACTAAAATATGTCAGTTTTCTGGACAGGTTTGTGCCTGTGTTGTTTTTAACAACATGAACCACCATTATAAATATCCTCATACACAGAAAATCGCACAGTGTATCACTTTTACTGGCAAACCACGCAACACATATCATATATACACACTACTGTACACTGTTATTAGCTATCAAATCCAGTGACATGTAAGCAGTTACCTGAGTGTCCCTGGTGTCTACTCACCTACTATGAGAGTAAATATGGCTTTACCTATGGGTAACGTGTACAGTAAGATAGGCTGTGCATCAGATTGGAAAGTTTACATGTTGAAATGAGCCGCGCCGTGCGAAAACCGGGCTTAATTGTACATCTTTTAAAAGCCATATGCCGCCAAAATTATCAATGTATCCCAATTATGTTTCATTTTAGAAGTAGTTTTATGACGCGTGGTAAAAACTTATACGACGTTTTAGATCAATGACGTCGAAATTACGACGTTTTTATCAACGGCGTATACAAGGGGTGTTAATCCGGACAAGCCCTATAGAGTTGTCATCTTTTATCGCATGTCAACCAAATTTGGATGTCTCGTAGCCTGGCCAAGTGTCTCCCATTAGGCCAAGACAAAGTATGAAAATAATGTTTATGGCTCGTGTTGCAGTTGCTAATGTAACGTCATGTTTTGGATTGCGGCCCAAGTAACGCAATTTCGTATGAATAATTTTCAAATAAGGCAGAGTGAGGCGTTTCCCTGTTGTTTGCTGCTGTCTGGAATAATTTTGGGGAATAATAGCGACATCATTTAACATTTCGTATGCGACAACATATTTTAAAGTAGGCAATAGGCCGCTTATAACATTAACTTTGTGACAAAACACGATACCGGGCAGATTTGGTAGCGTGATACCTTATAATTGTCGCTGTGTGTCTTTCTTGAGGATCGCATTACCATCGCCTGATATACATGTACATTATTATGCAGTCAAGTGATAAACTGATGATTTGATACTACACAAGCACTTTCGACTACAAAAGCAAGTTTATGACCATCACATTTCCAATTAATATGTTGATGCATTTATTTTAAATTCAGTACAAACCCCGGATATTTATGTCATTTTATAGCTGCGTGTCTAACTCCATTTATGATAAAATGAGTGCCATTAAATGGCATATCATTCGCTAAGTACTGGATAGAATTGTTCAAAAGTCTCGATTTACCAAGATAATAGATGGTAATATCGTTGGCATACACTAGGTTGTTCATATTTAAGATTATTTAGGAATCAAAGTGCAGTGTAAGCGAATACTTCGCTGATATGTAGTCAGTTAAATTATGCATTCACCATTTTGAATTCATAAGGACAACCGACGAAAAAGAGTAAAAATGTCAAAGAACGACAGTTAGGCGACAATGTACAGCGCCTGAAGCATTTCTAAGTCATTGATGCTGCGAGGAACTCGTGCAAGTATCCTTGCTATAATATTTTGTCACGACACCATGGTCATAACATAACGTCAAACATGTATTCACGTTCAATGACGTCACAAGTACGTGACGTCAAGTCATGATGTCATAATATGTGTACCGAGGTACAAGGTATCGCGTCTCATATTAGTGAAAGTTTCAGTAAGTTATCATTTTCCATTTTATGTTCACACTTAATGTTAACTGACACCAGTAAACGTAAATGGGAGGGCAAACTGTGAACTTCTATGGCGACGCACGACAATTTGAAACTTCGTTTTTCCGACGTTGTTTACCGCTTTTCATGACGTCATTAAGCCTGGTTTTCGTATGGCGCAGCCCACATGTATTTTGATATTGATGGGGAAATGCTCAGATATCTCGTCTTTTGTATAGTTTGCTGGCATAATATTTATAGCTTGCCAATGTCATATCTGTCTATTATGTATTTCACCAAATTTTATTTGGTTTACTGTCGTATTATTTGCTGTACGCGTCATGTCGAACGCATGAAGTGTTGAAACTGTACGATGGCTTGTGCATACAAAGATGACGGAGATGGCAACTCAATGCTCCATATAGTATACAGTAACCAGACAATATTCACATAAATATGTTCTATTCATATATCACATCACTTATGAAGCAGTTATCACTATACCCGCAACTGGAGTCAGGTTGTCTGTCCATCCATCCGTCGGTCACTAAACTTAACATCAGAGAAATATGTTATAACTTCTATTTCCTTCATTAAAATGATTAATATTTCACACATACATTCCTGTAAGGCTCGACTTACCATGATGCGCCAAATCCACAACCGTCCAACCCCCGCTGATCCCAAGGTCAAGGTCAAATACTTAGTTTCTTTACAAAAACTTAACATCAGAGAAATATGTTATAACTTCTATTTCCTTACATATTTAGGGACACATGGGCCCACACGGGGGGTATTCCGTAAGCCTCGCTTGCTGATAAATCTATGATATATAAATAGAAAATTATGGCATAGATCGATGTTTTTAGCGACGCTATATACCGCGTTCATGTTATTTCAATATAAACTATTGATTTAATATGAATCTAGCGAACCCGTTCATAACCTTTAAGATTTAGTATCTTCTAATTAGGACTTTGTATTTCCGAATTAGGACGTACACATATTTCAACATCTGACACCAGGGGTCCGTTTCACTGTTCAACTAATCTGTTCGTAAGTGCATCGTCTGGAAAGTTTTATTGATGGATTTACATTTATTGAGCATAGGCTGCATATGAAGCCTATGCTCAATAAATGTAAATCCAGTAATTGTCTACAAGAAAACATTGTTAATGTGACATTTACAGACTACATGTATCATAATTTTGCACTTACAAACATTTTAGTCGTACAAACTTTGTACGACTAAAATGTTTGCAAGTACTACAAAGTTTAGTGAAATGCCCCCAGTACCGCAAGTTGCGAGTTCAATCCCCACACTAGGTGTGAACAAATACTTTCATAAGTATTTCTATCCCACTGGTCTTTCGGACGAGACTTCACACCGAGGTCGTGGGTGGCAGGTGGGAGCACGCGATGGGTAATTTAACGATCGGGATTCATCCTTACCGGAATTCCGACTGGAGACCAGGGCCCCGTTTCACTAAACTTCTTACGACTAAAATGTTCGTAAGTTCAAATTTAAGATCGTCTGTAAATGTCAATTTATGGATTTACATTTATTGAGCATAGGCTGCATATGCAGCCTATGCTCAATAAATGTAAATCCAATAATTATTTACAAGAAAACATTGTTAAGTGAAATTTACAGACTATCATAATTTTGCTCTTACGAACATTTTAGTCGTAAAAAGTTTAGTGAAACGGGCCCCTGGTTTGGCCCTCACATACGTCTTTGGCATTTTGTATGTGACAGTTGAATCTGGTTATACCCCTTATGTGAGTATTACGATTATTCGTAATCCTATTTTAGGTGAAGGGGCCAAGTGACTTTGGTGTGGTATGGACCTGCCACCAGGTCAAGTTATTTTAATTTCAGGGCTGAATATATTGTTTCTCGATGTAAATATTCAGTTCTGATTTTGGAATTTTCCCCCCAATGCAGCAGGTTAAAACGAGATCGAACCCGTTTGCCCGGCCTTACATGACCTTAGCTGTTGATAGGCCGTTAAACACCAATAAACAAACAAACAAACAAACAAACACACCGAGGTCCCGTCTCTATATTATGTGTCTGTGACTGGAGAAATGTAGCTTATTAGATTTGTGACCAGTGTAGCACCTGATCAAATAGCACACTCCTCTAATGATTGTTAGTAGTACGACAGATATTTCATTAATGGACTGACGAACAGTGCAGATCCGCTGATCTGGATCTACACTTGTTGTAAAACCCAGAAGCCCCATTCATCCAGTTACAGCCACATATGACCTTAGCTGTTGCTGGGAAGTTAAACTCTTTCACTTTTCATTACCACAACCATTTTCAACCATATTCTGCCTATTTCTCCCTTTTAATTAAATATCCCCTCGCTGATAGGCAAGAGGGGATATAGCATTAGTCCATGTACGTTTGTGCGTTAGTAACACCTTTCATTTTTCAATAACTCATGAACTGCTTCACCAATTTTGATAATATTTGGCTACAATGTGTGTCTGGGATGCTGCTTTGTTTTGCATACGACCCACGTCCGACCACCCAAGGTCACTGAGGACTTATGTTCACCTTATTTGTAAGGTAAAAATGTTGATTTTTTTTGATTTTTTTATTGTTATCAAGGTTGCCAGCGAGGGGATTAGCTTCATTTAACGATGTCATTTCTTGTTTTAATTGATTTTAATTATGTAATTGATTTCATGTAATTAGTCTGTATATAGTGTTTAATAGTTTCTCCACCAATTGTTGTTGTCACTCATTATCAAATTTACAAATAAAGAAAAGAAACTGCCGTTGTTATATACATGTAGTGTTTTATCTCAGCTCAGTAAATAAACATTGGCTTTTCAATGGCACGTAACCTCATCCTTACCAGGGGCCCGAGTGGGTGGCAGGTGGGAGCATGTGATGGGTAATTTAACGATCGGGGTTCATCCTTACCGGAATCCCGACTGGAGACCTGTAGCCTATTTCATCAACATTGCAAAGTATACTTTAGTAGCAAAGTATACTTTGAGGGAGAAATTTTCAATTTTGTGAAAAATTTATTAATTTTTATTATACTGAATTTATTACATTATCACAGCCAATTTGGCTGTGATAATGCAATAAATTCAGTATAATAATTCTGCATACTTTTAATCATGAAATATATGCATTTGTTAGGTCTATATGAAATAATGCATTTCAGGAAAAATAAAAGATTACTCCCTCAAAGTATACTTTGCTAGTAAAGTATACTTTGCAATGTTGATGAAATAGGCTACAGGTTTGGCCCTCACATACGTCTTTGGCATTTTGTATGTGACAGTTGAATCTGGTTATACCCCTTATGTGAGTATTACGTTATTCGTAATCCTATTTTAGGGGAAGGGGCCAAGTGACTTGGTGTGGTATGGACCTGGCACCAGGTCAGGTTAATCTAATTTCCGGGCTGAATATATTGTTTCTTGATGTAAATATTCCGTTCTGATTTTGGGATTTTCCTCCCAATGCAGCAGGTTAAAATGGGATCGAACCCGTTTGCCCGGCCTTACATGACCTTAGCTGTTGATAGGCCGTTAAACACTAATAAAGAAACAAACAAACAAAATCAGGGGCCCGTTTCACTAAACATTGTACGACTAAAATGTTCGAAAGTGCAAAATTATGATAGTCTGTAAATTTCACATTAACAATGGTTTCTTGTAAACAATTATTGGATTTACATTTATTGAGCATAGGCTGCATGATCAATAAATGTAAATCCAGCAATTGCAATTTACAGACGATCCTAAATTTGCACTTACGAACATTTTAGTCGAACGATGTTTAGTGAAACAGGCACCAGAATCCCGATATCCCTAGTTTGGCCCACAGGTGAAAGACTCGGACCTGTGACGCAAAAACAAATGCCCATTGCAAAAAATCCATTACCGTTACCCCACCCACTTGGTCTCATACAGTACTATCTTCTTTATATACATGTATAAAGAAGATAGTACTGTATGAGACCAAGTGGGTGGGGTAATGGATTTTTTGTAATGGGCATTTTTTTGCTTCACAGGTCAGAGTCTTTCACCTGTGGTTTGACCCGCATGTTTTGGCTTCCGTGTTACTTGAGAGCTGAATCCGTTCATACCCATTATAAAAGAGTAAGATTAGTACTATAGTCTGTTTCGCGAAAGCTGCCCAAATTTTGCGGCCATATAAACAATTCAAAAACAATATTTTTTTCGATAGAAATGAATTAAAGGAAAATTTAAGAATGATTCTTTTTATTTCGTGAAATTTGGTCAAATATTGGTTTCGCGAAACAGACTATAGTACTAATTTTACTCTTTTATAATGGGTATAAACGGATTCAGCCCTCAAGTAACAAGGAAGCCAAAACATGCGGGTCAAACCACAGGTGAAAGACTCGGACCTGTGACGCAAAATTTCACTAAATAAAAAGAAGGCTCATTCTTAAATTTTCCTTTAATTTAATATTATCTAAAAGAATATTGTTTTCAAATTGTTTATATGGCCATAAAATTTGGGCAGCTTTCGTGAAACAGACTATAATCATATTACTTTTCGGGAGTGGGCTAAGTGACTCTGGTGTGGTGAGGACCTGGCACCAATAGCGGATTTCATCAAAATTGCAAAGTATACTTATCTAGCAAAGTATACTTTGAGGGAGTAATCATTTATTTTTCCCGAAATGCATTATTTCATATATAACTAATGACAACATATATTTGATGATTAAAAGTATGCAGAATTATTATACTTAATTTATTACATTATCACAGCCAAAATGGCTGTGATAATGTAATAAATTCAGTATAATCAAAATTAATAAATTTATCCTAAAATTGAAAATTTCTCCCCCAAAGTATACTTTGCTAGAAAAGTATACTTTGCAATTTTGATGAAATCGGCTACAGGTCAGGTTATTCTAATTTCAGGGCTGAATATATATTTTTCAGTAAATATCCAGTTCTGATTTTGTGGATGGGTTGTGGTCTAGGGGTTAGAACACCTGACTTCCAAGCCGGAGGTTGTAGGTTCAAACCTCGCCTTAAGCATCAAAAATACTTTCATAGTATTTCCATCCATCCCACTGGTCTTGTCGGATAAGACTTTAAACTGTGGTCCCGTCTCTATATGACCTTAGCTGTTGCTGGGACGTTAAACCCATTCACTTTCAGTTCTGATTTTTGGAATGTAATGAGGTAAGATACACTCCATTGTAATTCCGTAACACGAGCACATCAGAAACCTGTATGCCATAATGTGTGCTTTACAGTCTCAAATAGACATTGACCCTTACACCGCTATCTTAATTTAATGCCGTCTGCTGTTGATTTTCTATTTTCCATTTTTATCACCAAAAACATGCTTGGCCAGCACTTTAGAATAATTTACAACATGCTTTGACAGCACTTTAGAATCATTTCCAATGGAAATGATTCTGAAGTGCTGTCAAACCATGTTTTTATTTATGTGTTTTCTGGAGATTGTGGGTTCAAACTTCGCCGTAGTCATAGTTATTAGTATGTACATGTATTTCCATCGCACTGGTCTGTCGGACGAGACTAAACATCTCTATATGAATGTTGATTCCAGTTATTAACCTTAGACCGATACTCACAACAATTGTCGTCTGCTGTTGCTTTTATATCTTGCCTTATTTCTCAATAAAAACATCATTTGACAGCAATTCAGAATGGAAATGATTCTGAAGTGCTGTCAAAGCACGTTGTCATTTATTCTAAAATGCTATCAAAGCATGTTTTTAATGATAAAAATGGAAAATAGAAAATAAACAGACGACAAACAATTAAGATAGCGGTGTAAGGGTTAATTATTTTAAGTTGAAAAGGTTAATACTACCAGTATGTTGTTTCTTTCAGATGCTATACAGAACATATATGGTATCATAGAGGGCCAACCGTTACCAATGGTAGTTTCCGGTCAACCAGATGGCCATGCTTGGGAAGACAACCAACATACCCCAAACAACGAATGCCGCTACTGTCGGCGCGTGTTCGAAACCAAATACAAACGGGATCGACATGAATTGAGTCATAGCGGTATTCATACTTTAACCCTTACAACGCTGAATTAATTTGTTTTCATCTGCTGAATATTTTTTATTTTTTCCATTTTTCTCAAAAACTTGGTTTGGCAGCTCTTTCATTAATGCTACCAAACCAAATTTTTACTGAGAGAAAAGACAAAATATGAATTATCAGCAGACGACTATTTTCGGTTCCCGCATTCTAAGGGTTAAAGGGTATGAAAATAGAAAATTGAAAACTTCAAAATATAGTTTGTATACTGATAATGAAAATACAACATGAGTTCAGCCATAACGGTATTCATCCTTTAACAATGATTTAAAAATGATTTTCAGGCTCGTCCATTTATGAAAAGGGGGTATTTTTGTTCTAAAAAAATATGAAAATTACATGCAAAAAGTGCAGATCCTGATGAGACGGCTCGTCCCGAGCCGGCTCCTTAGGATCTTCACTGTTTGCAAATACCACTATCCAGGCATGTGGTGTTGAAAGGGTTAAAGGCTTTGAAAATAGAAAAATGAACTTCAAAATATATTTTGTAAACTGATAGATAATGAAAATACAATTTACATGCAGAAAACCAAAATCCAAAAATGGTAATCTCCTGAAAAACATCTTTTTTTTTTTTTTTTTTTTTACATTTTTGCCTTATATGTACATGTTTATGACCTTGCTGTTGAATGGATGTAAAATTCCAATTAATAAATAAATGTATATGTCCTTTACTGTATCAGGTAACCTGCCCTGTACTGACCGAATACGTACTGACTGATAACATATTGTTGTATCATAATCAGGCATTGAACGGATACAAACATCCGGGTTACAATGAAGTGAAAACTGACGTTCCATTGGTCAGATGACATCGCGTGACATTACCGAATGACGTAATGACGTAACATAAACAAGTCCGTGTTCTGTCCATAGATAACAACGTCATCTGTGGTCATTTTTTAGCATAAAACGTTACCTGATAAATAGAATACCAGGCTACCGTCTGTTGAAAAAGCATTGCACATGTTCATTTATTTTAATCTCATTTGAAAAATCATTCAGCGTGTCTTTTCGGGTATCAAGCTCTTCCCTGTGGGGCTTGTGGAATGATATTTGCAAGTTTTCATGATTTGTTTTTATTTCATTTAAAGTGTACAGTATATTTATACCCCCGGCATACGTAGTACATGTGTATGTATCAGGGGCATCGGAACAGGTCCTGCAGGTCCGACCACTGCCGCATCAATAATTTGGACATATTTGTAATTCATATAAAAAAAGGAATGTATTTTTATTTTTTTTTGAAATTTTGCTTTTTTCTTATCAAATGTGTATGTTGTTACCACTCAGTTGAACCGTCTCGGTGAGACGGTTCAACTGAGTGGTAACAACATACACTTTGGGTGGATATTCGTATTTCCGTCCGTTTGTCCGTCCATCCTAAACGTAAGATTTGCGTTTAAGTTTTCTGGTACCCATCATCTGTGCAATCGTAGATTAACTTGAAACTTCATATACTTCTTTATCATCATCCATATTTCCATTCTATAGCTCACTCGTGCGGCTTTCATACCCAAGGTCGAAGCCAAATGACAAATATTTATTGGTTGAACCAGGCGACAGTCTAGAGCCCCTGATTTTTATTTTTAAAATATTTGAAAAATCAATCCACGTGTCCTTTAAGGTATCAAGCGCTTCCCCTGTGAGGTTTGTGGGCGGAGGTTTTCGAGGAACGACGCGTTAGTGCGACATAAGCGCATACATACTGGTGAAACGCCATACCCATGTGAATATTGTCCAGCCGCTTTCACCACTCTCGAGGCCCTGAAGTTGCACGTGATCCGGGACCACTAACATTGTACATGTATGTACCATAGGTGGGAATTCTACTACTGTCTGTTTCACGAAACCTGCCCAATTTTTACGGCTATATAAATAATGCAAAAACAATATATTTTTTGATAATATTAAATTATAGCAAAATTTAAGAATGATCATACTTTTTATTTCGTGAAATTTGGTCCAATATTGATTTTATTGCGAAAAAACAATTTACACATGTTAAAGCCCCATAGAGTGAATTTTTTTTCTAATTTCAGAAATAGTGGATCGATTTTCCAAATGTAACTTGTTTTCTCAGTTACATCATTTCCAAGCTATCTAGCTAGGTTTCAATCAATTTCCAATTTTTTTTGTTTTTCGACTCCTCCTCCAGGTTCTCCACTTCTTTTTTCCCCATGTTATATTCCCATAGAGAACTCATTTTTCATAATAAAATCAATATTTGACCAAATTTCACGAAATAAAAAGATGGCTCGTTCTTAAATTTTGCTAAAATTTAATATTATCGATTTTTTTTTATTGTTTTTGCATTGTTTATATGGTCGTAAAATGTGTGCAGGTTTCGTGAAACAGACTGTAGCTTCGTATTGGCCCATGGTTGGTGATGGTTAGTTGGGAACATGCGATATAAGGTAATTTAATGATCGGGATTCATCCTTACCAGAATCCCGACTGGAGACCAGTGGTTTGGCCCTCAGGTACGTCTTTGGCATTCTTGTATGTGAACGTTGAATCTGGTTATACCCCTTATATTGAGTAATATGATTATGCCTAATCCTATTACTTTGCGGGGAAGGGGCCAAGTGACTTTAGTGTGGTATGGACTTGACACCATGTCTTGTTATTCTAATTTCTGGGCTGAATTTTCTTTTCTTCGATGTAAATATAGGGATTTTCCTCCCCCCCCCTCCCCTTCTGTTGATAGGCCGTTAAACACCTAAAACAAACGAACTGATTTATAACATAAAGGGTTTCTAATCCACATGTTAAAACACCAGCCTAGTATCTGTTGATATCAAGTTTATCAGGTTCTACTAGGAAACTACAGTGGAACCTCTCTAAACCGGACAACAAGAAAACACCTGTGATCTTATTTTTGACATTCATCTCGGGGTGATAAATGTATTTCATGATCGCATAGCACACAAATATGGCTCAGAATGATCAAATGCCTGATTTACAGTGAAACCTCTCTAATCCGGACACCCTGGGACCTCCCATGGTGTCCGGTTTAGAGAGGTTTCACCTTGCCTTACATACATACTGGGTGGGTAGTTGGTCAGGCGAACGCGGTGGTGGAAATTAACGGTGGGGTTCCTCCTTGTAGGAATCACGATTTGCCTGGATTGGCCCTCAGGTATGGCTCAGGTATGGTTTTTTTTACTCTTTTTTGGTGTGGCGAGGACCTGGCATCAGATCAGGATCATTCTGATTTCAGGGCTGAATATATAGTTTTTTTTATTGTAAATATTCAGTTCTGATTTTGGGATTTACACCCCCCTCCCCCCATTGCACATGTACTTGAACATGTACATATGCATGTACTTGTACAGGTAATATATAGGATTTAGTACTAAACCAGTTGAAACTGGCCTTAAATGACCTTAGCTGTTGATAGGCCGTTAAACCCCAACAAACAAATAAACATACATACTGGTGAAGCACCATACCCCTATGCCATGAAGATGCACGTGATTACTCTAGAAGCCATGAAGATGCATGTGATTTACTCTAGAAGCCATGAAGATGCACGTGATCTGGGAACACTTATTACATTGTGTGTTCCATGGGTGGGATATGGAAGTTAAATTTTAAAAATTGGTTCAGTATTTCTGAAATTATAACATTTTTCCCATGTTAAATCCCTATGGACATCTTCACTCTATGGGGATTTAATTAACCCTTCGACCGCTACTCACAACAATTGTCGTCTGCTGTTGCTTTTATATCTCGCCTTATTTCTCAATAAAAACATTGTTTGACAGCACTAAAGAATCATTTCCAACGAACGGAAATGATTCTGAAGTGCTGTCAAAGCATGTTGTAAATTATTCTAAAGTACTGTAAAATAATGTTTTTGATGATAAAAATGGAAAATAGAAAATAAACAGCAGACGACAACAAAATTAAGATAGCGGTCTGAGGGTTAACATGGGGAAATTGTTTTAGCGCAATAAAATCAATATTTGACAAAATTTCACGAAATAAAAAGAAGACTCGTTCTTAAATTTTCCTTTAATTTAATACCATCAAAAAAGATATAGTTTTTGAATTGTTTATATAGCCGTAAAATTTGGGCAGCTTTCGAGAAAAAGACAGTAGAGGCCATGATCGGGGAATACTATTACATTGTGTGTGCCATAGGTGGGATATGGAAGCGTCGTCAGGGGCGACAATGCATCTGGGGGCCGTTTCACTAAACTTTGTACGACTAAAATGTTTGTAAGTGCAAACTTATGATAGTCTGTAAATTTCACATTAACAATGTTTCTTGTAAACAATTACTGGATTTACATTTATTGCAGCCTATGCTCAATAAATGTAAATCCATCAATTGAAATTCCAGACGATCCTAAATTTGCACTTTTTAGTCGGACAAAGTTTAGTGAAACGGCCCCCTGCTGCCAGATGCTGAAATATGTGTACATCCTAATTTGGAAATACTAAGTCTTAATTAGGAGATACTAAATCTTAATTAGGAGATAACAAAGTCCTAATTAGGAGATACCGAGTAGGAGTTTGTAGCTCCTAATTAGGAATTGGTTATCTCATAATTAGGACTTAGTTATCTCATGATAGTATCTCATAATTAGGTGGAAGACTTGGACCTATGACACCAAAAAAATGCTTATTAAAAAAAATTCCTTTACTCCACCCACCTGGTCTCGTACTGTACATTACGTTAATAGAAGTTAGTACTGTATGAGACCAAGTGGGTGGGGTAATGGATTGTTTGTAATGGGCATTTTCTTTGTGTCACAGGTCCGAGTCTTCCACCTGTGATTTTTGCATCTGGCACTAGGACGCTGCCATAGTGGTAATTATCTGGTAACAATACTTTTGTAACTCTGCATGCTGGGAAACTTGTGGGCTATAAATAGTTCAAAACTTGTGGACAAAAATTAATCATATTTTCTTGTATTTCTCCCCGTAAGTATCATGAATATGTCTTGGAATTTCATTAAAATTGACAGTGGCGTAGCCAGGTATACGCACATACGCACATACGCACGTGCGTACGAGAAAAAAAAAAGAATTAAAAAAATAAAAGGCTTATTTTTCGAAATATGCAATAAAATCTTGGGAGGGGAATTGCTATTGAGTCTGGAACAGAACGCATTTTGTATCAAACGTACCTGTCGATTACAAACAAATGGTGCCGTAAATAATGCAGGAAAACGCGTTCTAGATAGGATCTCAGTTTCAAAAAAAATCCCCGGACCCCCCTAGCAGTCTCCCTCACTTCGCTCGGTTGACGCGTCAGCCGTGCTCACCCGATGTTCTACCATTTGATATGTGTGCGTATCAGAAATTTGTCCCTGGCTACGCCCCTGATTGAGTCATGAGGACTCGATTCTAAGGAAATTTCAAGACATATTTACAGAGAGAAATAAAACATATACTCCTAATTCGTTTGGCTGATATTTTCACCGCTAGCAAAGACAATACTTACTGAGGGTTTCTAATCTTCGAGTTTTGAGTTTAAAATCTGGTTTCAAGATAACAGTCACAGGTTACAGGTGTCTGTAGCCGATTTCATCAGCATTGCAAAGTATACTTTAGTAGCAAAGTATACTTTGAGGGAGAAATTTTAAATTTTATGATAAATTTATTAATTTTTATTATACTGAATTTATTACATTATCACAGCCAATTTGGCTGTGATAATGTAATAAATTCAGTATAATAATTCTGCATACTTTTAATCATGAAATATATGCATTTGTTAGTTCTATATGAAATAATGCATTTCAGGAAAAATAAATGAGTACTCCCTCAAAGTATACTTTGCTAGTAAAGTATACTTTGCAATGTTGATGAAATAGGCTACAGGATCCTCGAGTTTTGAGTTACAGACTGATAACATAATGTTCAATTTGTTGTAACCTGCATATTTGTATGAGATCAATGCCTGATACAACATTGTTGATACATTGATCTCGTACAAATATGCAGGTTACAGCAAATTGAATACTGACGTTTCATTGGTCCAACGGTCTCACAGTACCGAATGACATCCGTGTAACGAAGCAATGTAAACAAGTGAATATTATTTTATATTTTATCAGCTATCATGAAACGTACCGTAACCTGATAAATAGAATATCAGCCTAGTCTGTTGATATCAAGTTTATCAGACTTGGAAACGGTAGAAATTCATCGGCATTCCTAGCCTTGCCTGATAAACTTGATATCGAAGACACTACTATCGAAGCCTTGCCTGATAAACTTGATATCGAAGACACAACACTGGTATTCTTTATTTACCTTGCAACTAGCTGCGCACACAGGTGGAAGACTCGGCCCAGGGCTTTTTTAATGGGCATTTTTTTGTGTCACAGGTCTGCGTCTTCCACCTGTGGCTGCACATTGACCAACAAAATATATGCTGACTGATAACAAAATGCTGTGCTGTGCTGACTCTGACTCTGACGGTTCAAATGGTGGTCACAATATATACTTCTAATGAGAAATGAAGAAAATATTTACAATTTTCCATCATTAAAATTGTGTATTCGCAGAATGTAATGGGTAATGTGGTCGAGTATATAACCTGTACACGTATATACAACCACATTAACCCTTTTCATGCTGAGGATACACCATTATGTTTGCGGAAAATCCTAAATATTTTCCTTCTATGCGCTCATGTTCTATGCTTCTATGTCGCGACAACCATTTGAACCGTCGGCACATGAATGCCCCCAGTGGCAGATTGGAGAAACTGTGGCAAAGTTAATTGATCAAAGTGATAAGTATTCACAAGCACATTTATGAAGTTCAAAAGGTCAAGGGCAGAGTTGATGTGTGTCATTTGTCCACCAGTATGATGAATTGAAGTATTAAAGTAATCCATCAAGGGATATAGAAGTTATGATAGAAATAAGAAACTCTGGCGAACTTCTTAATGTTTGAAAAGAAAAGTTCAAAGTTGTCAAGGTCAAAAAGTCAAGGTCATATTAAAGGTACATGCCCACGCAGCAGGTTACACTGTACTACTACTTTTCATTTTCTGTCATGCCTTATATGAGCCATTTGTCTACCCACTAACGAGTTATTTTTAATTATGGCGCGTGTTAATTGGTGTTAAATCGCATTTTATATGCCGCGACCAGAAAGGGTATTTTCCGATCTCGTGCTATTTTTACCAATACGCGTCCTGTGACACGGTCGATCATATCACTTCTTTGACATGCGCAGTGAAGTATCGGAAGTTGAGAAGAAAAATCTCTGTTCGAGTCCAAATCTAAATCTCCACGTAACTCTTTCTATTTGGTGATCTGGTCGCCAATACTAACCACTCTCTCTCTCTGTACTGCCTGTTCCTCAGACATTTCGCCTTTTTTTTGGCCGACGCCGTTTCATACAATTTCCGTCCTGGATGTTTCGACATGTTGATAATTCTTGTTTACATATTGGGAAACCAACTGGCGCGCGTAGTATACTGCGCATGCGCACCGCAAGCTGTGATGTGAAAGTCGTCGTCCCCGCACATTATCAAAATAGACTGCTACCGCCGCGCGTCGCTAACAGTAAATTGATAATTAATGAATGATTATATTTGTATAGCGGGCACTCGCAATTTTTAGAACTGGTGGAATTGTGACATAATTATACACTTATTTAATTCCTATAAAGAACAGTTTGTGCCTACTGCGTGGGCATGTACCTTTAAGGGCTGCATGGATGTGAGCCATTTGTCCACAGGTATACTGTGATGAAATATTTAAGTAATCCTTCTAGGGATATAGAAGTTATAACAGAATTATACCGAGACCGGGGGCATAATAAAATAAAATATTTAATAAATTTCATACCTGTAAAGGTGTATTCCGAAAGGAATGGGTCAATGCAGCTCTCTTCATGAAACAAGTATAAGTTAGATCACGGTTCATCCGCATGTATGAGGAGATAATCCACGAGCTTTAGTGAGCGGATTATCGCTCGTACATGCGGACAAATGTGATCTAGCTTATTTATCACATCCTCATGCACATACGTTGCTCACAAGCTGTGTTAACCCTTAGACCGCTATCTTATTTTTGTTGTTGTCTGCTGTTTATTTTCTATTTTCCATTTTTATCATCAAAAACATGCTTTAACAGCACTTTAGAATAATTTACAACATGCTTTGACAGCACTTCAGAATCATTTCCATTGGAAATGATTCTGAAGTGCTGTCAAACTATGTTTTTATTGAGAAATAAGGCAAGATATAAAAGCAACAGCAGACGACAATTGTTGTGAGTAGCGGTCTAAGGGGTAATACAGAAACAACACCCGGAAATGTGTCAAAGATGTGATAATGTTAAACTAACCCTCTATCTATTGTCTGTGTTGCAGAGTATCACAAGTATTCTAAATGAAAGGTTTGAGTATCAAAAATAGTACAAATCTAGCTACACTGGTCAAAAATCACATAAGCCCCATTTCTTCAGTCACTGCCACATTTATTTGACGGTGATGTCTGTTCATGATTGCAAAACACACTAACACGTCTTGGATTTGCATCGTTAAATTATGATGAGTTTCACTGTCATCTAAACTGATGGAATCATATATTAAATCCTTTGAACCTGAAAGCCCGCTACCACTACAGTATAGCGATTTATGCAAACAGTGCAGATCCAGATGAGCCGGCTCGTAACGAGCCGTCTCAACAGGATCTGCACTTTTTGCAAGTAATTTTCATAATTTTTAGAACAAAAATAGACTAGTCTGAAAATCATTTTGTGACGATTAGATTTGTTGGACAATATAAATGACAGTCCATTCCAGTTACTTTGGGTTGAAAGGGTTAACATATCTGGAAGTGTCCATATGGCTGCATTACATTAGAACCTCTCTAAATCGGACACCCAGAAAACCTTGGTGTTTAATTTTAACAACATATTCAATGTGTATGATCATGTAGTTACAACAAGTACGGAAACTTCCAGAATCCATCCGATTCAAAGTACGTATTCTTTTATTTTGTCCTTATTATGTAATGGATTTTGATGAACTATGGCGCATCAAAAGCGTCTTGTTAAGCTGCATTTGGTGGTCTCTGTATTTTCGCCCATACTTCTGTCGTTTTTGCGAAGAATCGATTTCCGCGTCTACTGACACATCGATTCTTCGCAAAAACAACATAAGTCTGCCGAACTCCCTGGACCACCAAATACAGCTCATGAACACGCGTTTGCTGCGCCATATATTAAGGAAAATATAAAATAATACTTTCAACACTTTCAGCCATTGTTGTTGTTGTTGTAACCACATGATCATGCACCTTGATATTTGCATTGGTACCAGGCTGTATGAGTGTGCTAGTAAATGAGTCAAAAGGATGCTTGATTAGCCTAATTTTGTTCTGTGAGAAAACTGTTTTACCCATTATAGTGGATGAGGCATTAACTCTGCATGCTAGCGGCGAAAATATCCGCCAAACGAATTAGAGTATATGTTTTATTTCTCTCTGTAAATATGTCTTGAAATTTCATTAGAATTGAGTCCTCAGGACTCAATTCTAATGAAATTCCAAGACATATTCATGATATTTACGGGGAGAAATACAAGAAAATATGATGAATTTTTGTCCGCTAGTTTTGAACTATTTATAGCCCACAAGTTTCCCAGCATGCAATGAGTTAATTGTACCCTTCCACCACAAGGTTAAAGTTAAAGTTTCTATTTGAGCTTGTATTGGCAGTAGTCTACAACCGCCATACGTGCACACTATCATGAGCCAGTGATGTGCACCGCAACTCGCTGTGAATTTGTATGACCTTGACATACAATTGCACTATTTACATAGTTATTTCCCTTGGTTAAAGTTTTTATATGAGTTTGTATCTTCAATAGTATTAGGTCTACAGCCACCATACTTGCACACTATCATGAGCCAGTGATGTCCACTGTAACCCACTGTGAATCAAATGACATTTGTATGTGACCTTGACCTACAATTTCAATATTCACATAGTTATTTCCCTTGGTTAAAGTTTTTGTTGGAGCTTGTATTTTTGACTTTGTCTCGTCTACTAACAAAGCTGTAGATGGGGCATCCATGTGTATGAACAGATTTACTAGTTCAAAACTGGTTTTGAAAATCCGCTATAGTTTCTGTAAATGACAAGAAAAGTTGATAAAGTAAGTCCGCATGTTTAGCTGAATGTGTTTACCAATTTTCGACATCATTTACTGAAAATCAGATTTTTGGAATCAGTTTCTAACAGATGGACCACAGGTTGAAGTAACAGACAGAGGTCTATAAATACATTAAATATATCTTTGTGTTAGTAGTTATCTGCATGATGCATGTGTTTAGTTATATATGTTAGTTTAATTATATGTGTTAGTTTAGTTATGTTAATTTGCATGTACATATTTCATAGTTTACTGGTTAAAATTGGTCAAAATCCGCTGATTAAAATTGACCAGAATAAGTTCCACAATTTATACGTTTTGCGACCAGTGAAGATCCCCATCAGCCTGTGATTGATCGATTTACATTTATTGAGCATAGGTTGCATATGCAGCCTATGCTCAATAAATGTAAATCCAATAATTGTTTACAAGAAAACATTGTTAATCTGAAATTTACAGACTATCATAATTTTGCACTTACGAACATTTTAGTCGTACAAAGTTTGGTGAAACGGCTCCCAAGCTACATGAGTGCTATTTGATCTGTAGCTACACTGGTTACAAATGCCCCATTTTTCCAGTCCTAGCCAAATTTAACCTTTACAATGCTGAGTTAAGTTTTGTCGTCTGCTGTTTATTTTCTATTTTCCCTTTTTGTCATCAAAATCATGGTATGACAACACATTAGAATCATTTCCTTTGGAAATGATTCTAAGGTTCTGTCAAACCATGTTTTGATTGAGAAAGAAGGCAAGATATAAAGCAACAGCAAACGACAATTTTCGTGTCGAGCATTGTTAGGGTTAATGAGATATTGTTGTTTTTTAGCTCGCCTGCACAAAGTGCATAAGAGCTTATGGCATACCCCCGGTGTCGTCGTCAGCGGCATTCCTCAGATGACCCTCTATCATGCTGTAGCAAATCCATGACCCACCACCCAACCCTTACCCCAAGATGAAGGTCACAAACTTAGCACATTCATAAACTTAACGTTGGGGTAAATTTCTTATAACACCTGTTTCCTTTCATGGAACACCTTGATATTTCGTACATGCATTCCTCAGATGACCCTCTATCATGCTGTAGCAAATCCATGACCCACCACCCAACCCTTACCCCAAGGTGAAGGTCACAAACTTGGCACATTCATAAACTTAATGTTGGGGTAAATTTCTTATAACACCT
This sequence comes from Conchocele bisecta, assembly GCA_029237695.1. Lineage (NCBI taxonomy): Eukaryota > Metazoa > Mollusca > Bivalvia > Lucinida > Thyasiridae > Conchocele > Conchocele bisecta. Next base: position 5,087,961 of record CM055279.1, read on the forward strand.
GTTTCCTTTCATGGAACACCTTGATATTTTCATACTCTCCTCAATGACCCTCTATCATGCTGTAGCAAATCCATGACCCACCACCCAACCCTTACCCCAAGGTGAAGGTCACAAACTTAGCACATTCATAAACTTAACGTTGGGGTAAATTTCTTATAACACCTGTTTCCTTTCATGGAACACCTTAATATTTTGTACATGCATTCCTCAGATGACCCTCTATCATGCTGTAGCAAATCCACGACCCTCCACCCAACCCTTACCCCAAGGTGAAGGTCACAAACTTGGCACATTCATAAACTTAACGTTGGGGTAAATTTCTTATAACACCTGTTTCCTTTCATGGAACACCTTGATATTTCATACATGCATTCCTCAGATGACCCTCTATCATGCTGTAGCAAATCCACGACTCACCACCCAACCCTTACTCCAAGGTCAAGGTCACAAACCTAGCACATTCATAAACTTAACGTTGGGGTAAATGTTGTGTAACTTCTGTTTATTTACAGGGAATACCTTCATATTTCATACATGCATTCATCTGATGAAACTCGATCATACTATAGCAAATCCGTGACCCACCTCCCACCCCTTTCCCCAAGGTCAAGGTCACAAACTTAGCACATTCATAAACTTAAAAATAACGTTGGGGTTAATGTCTTATAACATCTGTTTCCTTTCATGGAACGCCTTGATATTTCATACATGCATTCATTTGATGATACTCTATTGTGCTATAGCAAATCCATGACCCACCCCTTACCCCAATGTCAAGGTCACAAACTTAGCACATTCATAAACTTAATGTTGGGGTAAATGTTTTATAACATCTGTTTCCTTTCATGGAACGCCTTGATATTTCATACAAGCATTCCTCAGATGATCCCTCTATCATGCTGTAGCAAATCCACAACTCACCACCCAACCCTTGCTCCAAGGTCAAGGTCACAAACTTAGCATGTTCATAAACTTAACGTTGGGGTAAATGTTGTGTAACTTCTGTTTCTTTACAGGGAACGCTTTGATATTTCATACATGCGTTCATCTGATGATCCTCTATTGTGCTACAGCAAATCCATGACCCACCCCCACCCCTTTCCCCAAGGTCACAAACTTAGCACATTCAGACATGCATTCCTCGTGTGAATAGCTATCATGCTGTAGAAAATCACCAACTTAGTGCATTTATAAACTTAACGTTGGGTTAAATTTTGTTTTACTTCTGTTTTCAGGGAGCGCATTGATATTTCATACATGCATTAATCTTAATATGCTATATTATGCTATAGCAAACCCACGACCCACCTTGCACCACTGACCACAATGTCAAGGTCCACCACACGCCCCTTAACCCAACGTCTAATATATATAATATTCATGTTTTTTTATGCAACTGTGCCAAGTTTGAGTGAAGGCTGCCAACAGGCGAGCTTCGTTTTCTTCTGACAACTCTTGTTATACTTCCAGCACAGCCAAAGTCGCCATCAGCAGACGACAATTTTCGTGTCCAGCATTGTAACCGTTAATGAGATTTTGTTGTTTTTTATACTTCCAGCACAGCTGTACATGGTCGTTCCAAAGTCAACATCTGCCGAATTCGACTCCACAGCTCTCACCGATCTGCTCGCCTCTGGGAAGGTTGATCCTTCGTCACTGAATGTCCAGACCCTTAAAAGTGTCCACGATGTTAAATTTCCGCCTCGAACGAAAGAATCAACACCACGTCAACTGCCTGCTGATGTCACCTCGGTGTCTAGTTCCGTGACTACACGCCCAACTATTGTACACCACAACACACCTGTTTCGGTGCCTAGTAACCAGGATTCCCACAATTCGGAAATCTCAACTCTACCAAGGTTTGATGTCCTTGCTGGCACGAGTAGTGCTCTTAACGTATCAGGAACCTCATACCAACCTCAGTATGACATGTCGAGGCACTCACATTCGTACGGGCAGTTGTCCAAGACCACGTCTACATCCACTATGCATAGTTACACGCACGCATATTCCACACCACGTATCACTGACCTGCCAATGGCATCAGCGGCAAGCACTAGACATGTGCATGAAGTAAGCCGTTATCGTGAGATGGCTAGTGGTATACGTCAGATGGCTCCGTTGACAGAAGGCTATACGCCAACATACCCCATGCCTGGTTACACCATTACCCAGAGTTCCACACATACTGTACCGGACCCAGTACCATATCGGGAGATGGAGAGCACCGTCCACCATCAATCATCTGGTGTCGCACCATTTATTGTAGACATTCATTCTGTTCAACAACCAGACCAAAACCTCTTGTTGATGACCACACGCGGCCCGATGAATCCAGAATCTAGTTCGGTTTACGTGGAAGCGTCGTCAACGTCACCATCTACTTCCGATAATGATGATCAACAACTCGTAACTCGTGACCCAGGCAGTAGTTCTATGTCCACTGAGGTTACGGCCTCGTCACAGACAACACAACCAACGCCGGCAATCATACCAAGAGTTACCGGACGCCGCCGACGGCTGTCACAGCAAAATGCAAAGGCATTTTCATTACCGCGACCTACAAACTTTGACAAGAATCTGTATGGCTTGTTTAAGAACCGTTTAATTTTGAAGCAGTTCATCTGCCCAGAGTGCGGCAAGCGTCTGTTGAAGAAGTCGGATCTCACGCGCCACATGCGAATCCATACGGGAATTAAACCATTCACGTGTGACGTGTGTGGGCGCGGCTACACTGATAGGCGACACCTTGATAAACACATGGAAACTTGCCCCTTCTTGTATCAGTAAACCTTACATGTGGCTGTGACTGGAGAAATAGGGCTTACAGGTTTTGCAAACAGTGCAGATCCAGATCAGCCTGTGCATCTGCACAGTCTGATCAGGATCTGCACTGTTTGTCATTCCATCAATGAAACACCTGTCATGCTTCTAACAATCAATATAGATCATTATCAGGCCATGAGTGTGCTATTTAATCAGGCGGTTACAAATCGCATAAGCCCCATTTCTCCAGTTACAGCTACATATTAGCATGTGGCGTGTGGACGGGGCTACGCCAAAGACAAGACGGTATCGTATGCTGTTTGTTAGAGCATGAAAAAGTGTTTCCATGAACGTGGACGTGCATTCTGGTCCAGGAGCCCGATTCACTAAACTTCGAACGACTAAGATGTTCGTAAGTGCAAATTTAGGATCGTCTCAAAATTTCAATTGATGGATTTACATTTATTGAGCATAGGCTGCAAGCGCAGCCTATGCTCAATAAATGTAAATCCAATAATTGTTTACAAGAAAACATTGTTAATGTGAAATTTACAGACTATCATAATATTGCACTTAAGAACATTTTAGTCGTACAAAGTTTAGTGCAACGGCCCCCACCCAGGTCTACATGAGTTGCACAAGAGACATACATAGAGTATACCAGGCTTGTGTCCTTTGATATCAATTTTATCAGGCAAGGCTAAGAAACGTGTCAGAATTCCGAAGCTTGCTGGGGAATTCCTACTGTTTTATTTTTTATTTAAGGGTGGGAATTCGCTCGAAGACCTTCCATACCTGCTAGTTTCCTACCCGAGTCTGATAAACTTGATATCAAAAGACAGTAACGTTTTATGCTCGAAAATGACTACAGATGACGTTGTTATCTATGGACAGAACACGGACTTGTTTACGTTGCGTCATTACACTGACGTCATTCGGTAATGTCGCGTGACGTCATACGACCAATGGAACGTCCGTTTTCACTTTGTTGTAACCTGGATGATCAGTCCGTATGTATTCGGTCAATACATTGCAGGCTATGGAGCCCTGCAGGGGATGTAGAATTATTTTTTATTAATTCGTTCCCACGAAATAACAATTCGTTCCCACGACAACAATTTGTTCCCTCAATTTAACAATTCGTTCCCACGATATAACAATTTGTTCTCATGATATAAGAATTTGTTCCTACGATATAACGATTCGTTAATTCAAGGGAACGGATTGTTAAATTGAGGGAACAAATTGTTATTTCGTGGGAACAGATTGTCAATTCGAGGGAACGAATTGTTAATATCGTGGGAACGAATTGTTAATTCGAGGGAACACATTGTTAATTTGAGGGAACAAATTGTTATTTCGTGGGAACGAATTAATAAAACAAAATCCATGTCCCATGCGGGGCTCCGTAGATAAAAGCCCCAGTTTTTCAGTCACAGACAGATACTACTCGTAGCTGCCTGCCGCGAGATGGCGACAGATATATCCCTTAATTAAGAATGTGGAAACGAAAATTGTCATCTGCTGTTGTTTGGTACTTTTTAGAAAACATGGTTTGGCAGTATTTTAGAATCATTTCCATTGGAAATGATTCTAAATTGCTGACAAACTATGTTTTGTTGATAAAAAAAAATCAAAAAAAAAATCAGCAGACGACAAAATTTAATTCTGTATTGTTATCCATTGTATGTATGTATATAAAACTGTATCTGTATCATATAAAACTGTATTCTGTATTTACTAGTAGTGTAGATATCTATATATGTACAAAAAGTGTATTACAATTAAAGGTACATGCCCACTCAGTAGGCACAAAATATTCTTTATATCAGAGACATCATGGCAAAATAAACATTCATTCACCATTACCCCACATATTAATTGGCATTATTATACATTTTACATCTGACGTAAATTTCCACACTGATATCAGGGGCAATAATCATGTTTCATTAAAATACTAACGGACATTACTATTTATTCTCTGTATTTATTTTTTGATGTGCAATGATCATACTTTATAATCTGTTTTAGGTGATGCATTTAATTAGTATAAATAATTAAAAAATATCATGCCTCATTTGCAAATGAAAATAGCCTGATACCACTGCGCGTCACTATCAGTAAAATACATATTTTTAAATGATTATATCTGTATAGCGGGCATTCGTAATGTTTAGAACTGGTGGAATAGTGACACAATTATGCACTTATTTAATTTCTATAAAGAAAATGTTGTGCCTACTGAGTGGGCATGTACCTTTAAGGAATTAAGCCATGGGCTGTTGTGATTGGTATGCAAAACTTTTGGTCTGTTTAAAGTGTGCGGAGTACGAATGACTCGTCACACTTTTTAAATAAAAATACTTTGTGATTTAACGACAGCACTGGCACAATAACCTTGCATGTCGGGACCGACTATTTAAATGCCCATCCAATAGGACTAGGCTAGCACGAAGTTGTCTTGCAGAATAGGCCATTCACAGCGGGTCGAGGTGGGAATTGAACCCGGGGCCTACTGATCTGCAGTCCGACCAACTATTTATGCAGTATTTGCAACAGTCCATGGTTTCTTTACTTCTACATTAGTTGCGAACAGTTACTCTTGCAATTTACTCCCGTACCATCCGTAGCCAGTACATGTCTCAGAAGTTCTGTTTCCTTGACTCCTGGAAAGAATATTTTCATATTTTTGGCTGTAACTGGAGAAATGAGACATGGGTTTTACAACAAGTGTAGATCCAGATCAGTCTGTGCATCTGCACTGTCCGCCATTCCATCAATGAAACCCCCGTCATGCTTCATATAACAAGCAATACAGCTACACAGGTCACAAATTCGATAAGCCCCACTTCTCCAGTCACCAGGGGCGGATCCAGGATTTCAGGTTGGGGCGGGACTTCTTAATTGAAATAGTTTACTATATTTTCGAACTAACACCGTTTGTTCGTCGACCAAGCGGAACTGGGGAGACTGCTAGGTGGTTCCGGCGGCATACCCTCTGGAATATTTTTGAAATCTACGCCCCATTTTGCTGCGTTGTGGCGCATTTTAGAGCAAAAATATCTTTACTCGCCAAATTTTAGGGGGACTCGCCCGGGTTTCCTCTACGTGAATCCGCCTTTGCAGTTGAGTCTAGCGATGATGAATCTTACACTTAACCCTTTTAACCCTAAGTAACTGGAATGGACAAAATGATTTTCAGATCTAGATTAGTCCATTTACGAAAAGGGGTGTTTTTGTTTTAAAAAATATGAACATTACTTGCAAACAGTGCAGAGCCTGATGAGACGGCTTTCGGGTTAATGACACAAAGAGTTAATGATACATGCATTAGTATTTGAATAAAAATATCTTTACTCCCCTACGTGAATCCACCCTTGGTCACAGTCACATTTGTGCGATGTATTACTTACATTAGGCGACACTATAGGAATGAATGAAGTGGAGGATGAGTTTCACTACAGGAATGAATGGCCTTTTTGTTGAATTTATCGGGGTATAAACTTGGAAAAGTCGCAGGAATACTGGACGAAGGCTGGAAGGCCTCGTCCAGTATTCCCGCGACTTTTCCAAGTTTTTAAGATTGACGGACCAATCAAATGTTAGGGAATTGTGTAAATATTTTTGTGCTGGAATTATCAAGGAATGATTCAAGGTTGCCAACAAGTGCGCTTTGTTGTCTTCTGACAGCTTGTGTTTAATTTATATATAAATGTGACACACGTACCATGTGATTTTGTACCTTCGGGCATCTGCTTAATTTCATGAAATACTTTCCTTAATGGCGTCAAAAGTTGAGTGCATGCGGAATTATATTCATCATGTTGTGTGTTATAACTTCAATTTACTGATAATTGGAAAACGAATCGAGACACTTGGTACATATTTAGATGTGCCATGTGATTTTGTACCTAAGGGTAGAGCGGTTGGTTGGGAGCATGCGAAGGGCAAATTTAACAATGGTATTCATCCTTACCTGTAGCCCATTTCATCAACATTGCAAAGTATTCTTTTCTAGCAAAGTATACGTTGAGGGAGAAATTTTCAATTTTAGGATAAATTTATTAATTTTTATTATACTGAATTTATTACATTATCACAGCCATTTTGGCTGTGATAATGTAATAAATTCAGTATAATAATTCTGCATACTTTTAATCATCAAATATATGCAGTCGTTAGTTCTATATGAAAGAATGCATTTCAGGAAAAATAAATGATTACTCCCTCAAAGTATACTTTGCTAGAAACGTATACTTTGCAATGTTGGTGAAATAGGCTACATAATCCAGTTGTCCCTGCCAAACGTTGTCCCTGGTTTGGCCCTCAGTTACAATTTAATTTTGGTTTTCTTGTTACTTGAGATTTGAATCCAGTTATACACATTTTAAAAGAAGTTAAGCACTACTCCTATTACTTTTATTGAGTGGGGCTAAATTACTCTGGTGTGGTGAGGACCTGGCACCAGGTCACGTTATTCTAATTTCAGGGCTGAATATACATTAGTTCTGTAAATATTCAGTTCTGATTTTGGGATTTTATCTCGATCAAAACAGGAAAAATATAGAATTTGACCCCAATAACCCGGCTTAAAATCACCTTAGCTGTTGATAGCTTGTTAAATACTATTCAATAAATAAATAATTTGTACCTAAGAAGATGGGAAAACTACTTACAAAATGTATGAATTTTTCCGTAAATGACGGAGGAGTTGACGTAATGTTGGGAGCAAATTCAGAATAGAATTCTGCATTTGCTATGAAAATTTTGTCAACTTTTGTCATTATTTACAGAAAAATATCACAGTTTCTGTAAATGCTTTTCATTAAAAATCGCTCATCATCGTACAAAGTCAGATGTTGTGTATCATATGAGCTGCGTCGCGAGAAAACCTGTCTTCGGGAATCTGACAACGTCACAAGATAGTACGTCGTGAACTTAGCTGACGTAATTTCCGCCGAGATTTCCAATTATCGACGTTTGTCAGACCGCCATGTTAGGTTTGTTCCGTAGTGTTAAAAGTTATCTAACGATCAGAACAACAATTTACCTCGATTTTTATTCGAAACGGGCATATCTTATATATGTTTGTATTAACAATAATGGCGTAAGGATCGTTTTCTTTTATTATTTTGCTATTGGTATCATATAAAAATGTTTGCCTGTTGACGTGTGTTTTTTATGTTCCTTTATTTTCACATAATATTTTCTTTGACACAGTTTACAGATAACTGTCCAAGTTAACTGTTATCGACCACCATTTACAGGTGAAAACTCTGTGTAAGCTACATTTTGTATTTACATGTACATACAAATAATCGGCATCATATTTGTAGACCTATGTAGCCTGGGCCCGGTTTCGAGCACAACTATATGTTTCAGATCTGGTTAAATTGTAGCGAATTTTCAGTCTATTGCTCAATTCTTTCTTTCTAATACAATGTTTAAAATTAAAAATGAGCGCAACCTTTACCGATTTTAAGGAAGAAATATCTCGTGCAAAAAAAACAACAAAGCCATGGATGTTACGACCAGTATAGCCACAGATCAGTATCATATGTGCATATGCGCCGTCTGATCAGAACATACGATGTTCGCCATTCAGTCACTGGGGGATCCTTTCTCGATCAACGACAGGATATGGGTCGCCGATCGTACATTTATTGCAGATATTGTAAGGTCCGCTTTTTTTCAGAATGTGGTCAAAGTACAGCTGTAAGCGGGACGATGTCGCGAACATTCGACGTTTCTGTTGTCTGAATATGAAAAGCTTCAATCTGAATGCACGCTAACATGTGTGTCATGTTAATATAAGAAATACGGTGGGATGATATTTCAAGGCAACATGTTTGGGACATGTAACACGTACAACTACAATAATATCACATATCTCTCTTGAAATAAATACTGTTTAAACCAACTACAATTATACAAAAAGTCAAGAACTAGGTACAGTAACTGTGGGATGATATTTCAAGGATTGTCAAGTCATGACACAAATACAATAAGAGTGTGCACACTAGCAATTGATATGGATCTTCTAGTACTGTTCAACGATTATCAAGGATCTCTTGACTTGCGGGTATTGTTATTATTTTATCTCTCCTCCCCCTCACCTCTCTTTTCTTCGTACTTTGAGACCCTCGTATTTTCAAAAGACAAACTGCTACCGTAACACTCCCAAAACAAACACAAGTGGGTGGTAGGACAAGCTGATCACAAGCTGAGATAACAACTGTCTCAAATATGTTACCATAGCCAGTGTGGTCATGTGGCAGACTTCCACGCGCTACCCTTGAAGGTGGTCTCGTATTAGGCGAGTGAGAGACTGCGATGTAGTAGAAATAACACGTAAGCCATGCAGGCTTTTGCTCTCACGCTATTCCAGTGATTGTGTACATAGTGAGTAACACATGAAAGTAAAGGTGCCTTTCATCATACATGAACACTGCCTTTCAGAGCAAACATTTATTTTTACACCCACATTAAAAAAAAAAAGAAAGTATATTGCTTTCGTCACGGCTGCCCGTCCGTCTGTCCGTCCGTCACGTTTCGTTTAAGAAGTAAAACTGTTTAACCGTAATAGGTAGGGTCTTGAAACTTGGTGTGTGCCTTCCTTATGGTGTGTAGATGTGCAGTGAATTTTGATTTTTGATTCGACCCCCGGTCATGAATTATCTCCCTCTTTTCAACTTCGCATTTGGGAAACGTGGGTATATTGCGATGGCGCGCCATCGACTGTGCTTCTAGTTGTAATGTAATTTAATGTTGAACGTATTGTTCTCCCCATATGAGGGTGTATTTCCATTTGTATATGTTGAACTAAACGGTCTTATAGACCTAATCAAACAATTAGTTAATCAATATACTTCCATGGTTTTCTACAATTATAAATTGTTAAAACGCTCAATAAACACGATGTCAAAAAGAAGAAATCAGCACACCGAATCAGCGTACCCGCGCACGTTCATACTTGCTGGTACATGAACTTACCGGTTTGACTTTGTCGCTTTGCACACTCATGTGTTACAAAAAGGCTCGAACTCATCCGTCTTTACATTCATTATTCAATGCCAAACATGCTTCTAGTTCGATTATGTCAACTTGCAAACTGTTGTAAATGTTGGCGTATACTCTATCTGTAACGGTATGTACTGTAACGTCATTTACGTCGCATGACGTCGCATGACATCGCTTTTACGTGACGTCTCTTTTGCTCAAACGACCTGCATAGTTGTGTTGTATAAACCATAATATATATGTTAATGAATATTGCAGATATCATGATCAACTAAAAAGCGTTAAATTCATCATACAAATACCATTATCATAGTAACAAAATGTCATATTGACCAACAATTACCCGAAGACAGGTTTTCTCGCGACGCGGCTCATATAATTTATGTGACATGCGCAGTCCACTACCAACCGACCATTGCCTCCAGAAAGTCGTTAAAACACTTGAAAACCTTTTACGTCACAACTTGTGTAGGAGCTACGTTAGCACATGATACACTACGACCTCTGGCATAGTTATGGTTATGAAGATAAAAAAGGTCAAGTTAATAGTGCCACTATTAACTTGACCTTGACCTTTCTTATCTTCATAACTTCAATATTCTTGAAGGATTACTTAAATATTTCAACACATTATACCTTTTGACCTTTACAACTTTGAACTTGTTCCCACATTAAGAAGTTCATCAGGGCCCGAGTGGGTGGCAGGTGGGAGCACGCGATGGGTAATTTAATGATCGGGGTTCATCCTTACCGGAATCCCGACTGGAGACCTGGTTTGGCCCCCACATACGTCTTTGGCATTTTGTATGTGACAGTTGAATCTGGTTATACCCCTTATGTGAGTATTACGATATTCGTAATCTATTTTAGGGGAAGGGGCCAAGTGACTTGGTGTGGTATGGACCTGGCACCAGGTCAGGTTATTCTTATTTCAGGGCTGAATATATTTGTTCTCGATGTGAATATTCCGTTCTGATTTTGGGATTTCCCCCCCAATGCAGCAGGTTAAAATGGGATCGAACCCGTTTGCCCGGCCTTACATGACCTTAGCTGTTGATAGGCCGTTAAACACTAATAAACAAACAAACAGAGTTTCTCAATTCTGTCATAACTTCTATATTACTTGAAGGATTACTTAAATATTTCAACATGTTATACATGTGGACAAATGCCACACATCCATGACCTTGACCTTTTGACCTTCACAACTTTGAACTTTTTCACACATTGATAAGTTCGCTGGAGTTTCTCAATTCTGTCATAACTTCTATATTCCTTGAAGGATTACTTAAATATTTCAACATATTATACATGTGGACAAATGCCACACATCTATGTTACCCTTAATATGACCTTGACCTTTTGACCTTCACAACTTTGAACTTTTTCTTTCATTAAGAAGTTCTCAGGAGTTTCTCAATTCTGTCATAACTTATATATTCCTTGAAAAATTACTTAAATATTTCAACATATTATACATTTTGACAAATGCCACACATCCATCCTTGATAACTTTGAACTTTTTCACACATTGAATTTCATAATTCTGTCATATCTTCTATATCCCTTGAAGGACTACTTTAATATTCCAATACATCATACTTGTGCACAAATGCCACACATTCATGCTGCCCTTAATATGACCATCACCATTTGACCTTCACAACTGTGCTTATGAATACTTATCACTTTTGGCTAATTTACTTTGCCACAGTTTCTCCAGTCTGACACCGGGGGCATTCGTTTGCTAACAGGCCACATTTCTTTTTTCTGTAAATATTCAGTTCTGATTTTGGCATTTTCTCCCCAATGCAGAAGGTTAAATACAGGATTGAAACCATTGGCTCGGCCTTAAATGACCTTAGCTGTTAATAGGCCGTTAAAGTCTGATCAGGATCTGCACTGTTCGCCACCAATGAAACACCAATAAATCAAATCAAATAATTTGTACATGTACATTCGTATTACTATGTGTTATATAAACGATGCAAGCAGTTTTAGATAGAAATAAATTCTTATAGTAGATGAGGTATTTATTGTCTTCAATATATCTATGCCCAGAATCTAGCCATTGTAGAAACTGGAAACGTCAGTTTGTTTAATTGGATTCGAGCGGGGTTCATCTTTACCGGAATCCTTTATAAAAGTAGTAAGATTATTACTGATCCTTCTGCTTTTGGGAGAGGGGCAAGTGATTTCTGATGTGGCAAGGACCTGTCATCAGATCAGGATTATTCTGATTTCAGGGCTGAATACTAGTATATAGTTTTTTTATTTGTAAATATTCAGTTCTGATTTTGGGATTTCCCCCCCCCCCCCCCCCATTTGTAGATGTACTTGAAAATGTACATGTACTTGTACAGGTAATATATGGGATTTAGTACTAAACCCATTGACCTGGCCTTAAATGACCTTAGCTGTTGATAGGCCGTTAAACCCCAACAAACAAAAACGAAACCTTATCGGAATCCCGACTGGAGACTCACATACGTCTTTGGCATTTTGTATGTGACAGTTGAATCTGGTTATACCCCTTATGTGAGTATTACGATATTCGTAATCCTATTTTAGGGGAAGGGGCCAAGTGACTTTGGTGTGGTATGGACCTGGCACCAGCTCAGGTTATTCTAATTTCAGGGCTGAATATATTTGTTCTCGATGTAAATAATCCGTTCTGATTTTGTACCTTCGGACATCAGCGTAATTTCATGAAATACGTTTAAAAAATTTACAATATTTTCCATAAATGTCTTCAAAAATTGACAAAATGTTCAGAGTACATGCGAAATCGCATGGCGTGTCTCATATGTACACATTGTATTGATGTGATAGATCTAAACTGCTTTGAACAAGTCATATGGTGTCCACCAGTTCGAGCCTGATTTTAAGGGGGGGCAACCCCCCCCCCCCCCCCCAAATGCTGGATCAGCCCCTGTATATAACACGTTTATACAGTAGATCATGATATTATCGCATTCCATCCACATGTGAATCACACATGAAAGTGACACAGGTGATTCTAGCGTGTCTTGGATGGTCAATTATTGTTTGTATATACATAAAACACCTTTCTAAACAATGTACAAAACAATAATCTTCAGACCCGGGCTTATTTTAATTACATAATCTTCAGACCCGGGCGCATTTGAAAGATTACATAATCTTCAGACCCGGGCGCATTTGAATGATTACATAATCTTCAGACCCTGGCGCATTTGAATGATTACATAATCTTCAGACCCGGGCGCATTTGAATGATTACATAATCTTCAGACCCGAGCGCATTTGAATGATTACATAATCTTCAGACCCGGGCGCATTTGAATGATTACATAATCTTCAAACCCGGGCGCATTTGAATGATTACATAATCTTCAGACCCGGGTGCATTTGAATGATTACATAATTTTCAGACCCTGGCGCATTTGAATTGTTTTTTATTTTGTTCAGGTGTTTCATGTATATACAAACACTAATTAGGCATGATATTTTTTAATTATTTACACTAATTAAATGCGTTAGCTGAAAAAATAATATTTTCGACAGATTATAAAGTATGTTAATTGCACATCAAAATATAAATACAGAGAATTAATAGTAATGTCCATAAATATTTTAAGGAAACACGGTTATCGCCTTCTGATATTAGTGTGGAAAGATACTATTGATATAAAATGTATAATAATGCCAATCAATGCATGGGATAATGGTGAATCAATGTTTATTTTGCCAGAAAATGTCTCAGATGATGTCTCTGATATAAAGAACATTTGGTGCCTACTGATTGGTCATACAGTGGGGTCAGCGTGTAAGTGCACACACGAACGAACACGACAGGTTGGAACCAACCTGTCGTGTTCGTTCGTGTGTGCACTTATACGCTGACCCCACTGTATACCTTTAACCCTTTCCCTGATAGAAATGACTTTTCACGCCTCTGACATGAAAGGAGAAATTGCTTGTAACAAGCAATTTCTCCTTTTCCCACAATGTTTTCTACTCTATCAGATAATTTAACCATCATTTGACCCAGCATTTGATTCTTTTATTCAGTTGTTTTAGATTTGGAAGAGTCGAAATATCGCAAAACAGTGAAAGGGTTAATATGTTACTAATGCAACTTTATGTTAATCCCATGAAAATATGCTTTGAACATAGACACAAATCTACTGCCATAATTATGCCTCTGATATAATAGGCCTTTGGTCACAGGCGGTGTTTGGTTCTGCGATTCTTTCGTCAGTTGTTTAAACCTATTCTACTTAGTTGTTCAGTGGAAGCTCTCTAAACCAGACACCCTGGCGACATCCCCGGGTGTTCGGTGTAGAGAGGCTCCACTGTGAAACATGCATATATCAGTGGAACCTCTATATACCGGACACCCTGGGGACATCCACTGCATATAACTACTTCAAGACACGCTGGGTGTTTTTGTGATCATGAACCGACATTATCGTCGGAGATAAATGGAAACGAACTATATCAAAATTAAGCTAACTTGTCTCTGTGTTCGGTTCAGAGAGGTTCAACTGTACATGTATTTTATTTTCAGAAATCCCAACTGACATCCCCTTTGACTACACCGGACAAGGTAATGGATCACCAATGGTGAACACAACAAATTTCCATCCAGCAACGCAGTACTTCCAGTCCGCCATAGGAGGTCGACAAGGATCGCCAACTACTCCATTACTGTACAATACAACTGGCCAAAAGTTACACCAGTGTGATTACTGCACAAAATTGTTTAAGAGAAATTACGATTTGATTCGTCATGTGCGTATCCACACTGGGGAACGTCCATTCGTTTGTCAGATCTGTCAACGAGCCTTCAACCAGAAAAGCACCTTAATGGCTCACATGCTCACGATACATGGAAATGTGTTGGCCTGACAAAGGGTATTGTTAGATCCGCAGTAACCCTTATACCGCTATCTTAATTTCTTTTCGTCTGCTGTTTATTTTCCATTTTCCATTTTTATCATCAAAAACATGCTTTGACAGCACTTCATAATAATTTACAACATGCTTTGACAGCACTTCCATTGGAAATGATTCTGAAGTGATGTCAGTACATGTTTTTATTGAGAAATAAGGCAAGATAAAGCAGGAGCAGACGACAATTGTTGTGTGTAGCGGTCTAAGGATTAAGGAAGTTGAGTTATGTCCATTGTGGAGTTGGGGGGGAGGGGATTTTTGTTTCATCTCCTGGAACCTCTTCATATGTCACAGATGCATTGCTCTGATTGTCCACTATCTTGCTTTATCCAATCCAAGACCATTCACCTCCAGAGCTCTGGATCCAGGTTGGGTTATTCTAATTTCAGAGCTGAATATATATTTATTTTGATGTAAATTCTGATTTTTCCCACAATGCAGCAGGTTAAATGCGGGATCGAACCCGTTGGCCTGGAATAAATGACCTTAGCCGTTGATAGGCCGTTACATACCAATAAATCAAATAAAAACTCAAGACCAAAGTCACAGTGCATTCACACAATTCAGACCTTAAGGTTGGGTAGTGTGATTTCTTCCTGTCATGCAACTTCAACATATTACAAGCATATTCCACATTCTGCTTCCAGTCTTGCAACTTCTTATTACACTCATTCACCGCCCTGATTGTCCTCTGTCATGCTGCACAAGATACAAGACCCCGCCCCAGTCTAAAATTTTCCGAGTTTAGATTTCCTATTTTTTAGCCAAAGTGTATGTCAAGGTGTATTATCACGTGGTACTAACAACAACAACAAGTACTGAAACTTCCAGAATCCATCTTCTTTTATATTGTCCTTCTTACATAACGGATTTTGATGAAATATGGCGCATCAAACGCGTCTTCTTCAGCTGCATTTGGTGCTCTCTCTATTTGCACTCGTTTGCACACAGAAAGCAATGCAATGTATTTGTATTTTACAATTAAGAATCCCCACCCCCTCTACACCTAAATCCTGGTTACACCCCGAGACGTGGGTGGTTGGTCGAGCGAACGCAACGGCGTAAATTAACGGTAGGGGTTCCTCCTTATAGGAATCACGATTTGCCTGTTTGACTCTCAGGTACGTTTTTATCTTTGGCTCTTTTGATTTAAACATATTTTATTGCTCTATTTAGACAGTATGCAATAGTTTCAAGATATACAATTGACTACAATAAGAGCTACAAGTTTTTACAACATTAGTTACAGCCCTTCCCAATTGCTTATTGCATGTACTATAAAATGTGGAAAATAGCGGTTGGCTCTTTCTTACCTCAGTTGAATTGGGTTATTGCCCATTATCTTTACAGGAATCCTTTATAAAAGTAGCAAGATTGATCCTACTGCTTTTGGGAGGGGGCCAAGTGATCCTGGTTTTGCCATCAGGATTATTCTAATTTCAGGGCTGAAGATATATTTTTTTTATTGTAAATATTCAGTTCTGATTTTGGGATTTTCCCCCCATTTGTACATGTACTTGCGATTAAACCCCAATAAACAAAGAAACAAACGTATATATTAACTTATGATATCAAAGTTGTAAAGCCTCCAGACAATATTGGAAGGAAATAAATACAGTGGAACCTATCTAAACCGGACACAAAGAAAACATGTGTTATGTTATTTTTGATGACTGTCTTGGCATTTATCCCAGGTGATATTGTCTGTTTGTGATCACATAGCACACATCTATGGCTCAGAATGATCAAATGCCTGATGTACAGTGAAACCTCTCTAAGCCGGACACCCTGGGGACCCCCAGGGTGTCCGGTTTAGAGAGGTTTCACTGTAATACATGGTCTGGAGCTGCATACCTGTATTGTAATAAAAAAATGTCTTGTAAATATTCTCAAATGTTGTATGTCCCATGTATCCAACCACAGTCATAGATCAGGAGCTAGACTGGTAACAAATGCTGTATGTCCCATGTATCCAACCACAGTCACATGGATCAAGGAGCTTGACTGTACAAATGTATGTGTCCCATGTATCCAACCACAGTCACATATCAGGAGCTAGACTGGTAACAAATGTTGTATGTATCCAAGTAACCACAGTCACATATCAGGAGCTAGACTGGTAACAAATGTTGTATGTCCCATGTATCCAACCACAGTCACATATCAGGAGCTTGACTGGTCACAAATGTTGTATGTCCCATGTATCCAACCACAGTCACAGATCAGGAGCTAGACTGGTCACAAATGTTGTATGTCCCATGTATCCAACCAGTCACATATCAGGAACTTGACTGGTCACAAATGTTGTATGTCCCATGTATCCAACCACAGTCATAGATCAGGAGCTAGACTGGTCACAAATGTTGTATGTCCCATGTATCCAACCACAGTCACATATCAGGAGCTTGACTGGTCACAAATGTTGTATGTCCCATGTATCCAACCACAGTCACATATCAGGAGCTTGACTGGTCACAAATGTTGTATGTCCCATGTATCCAACCACAGTCACATATCAGGAGCTAGACTGGTCACAAATGTTGTATGTCCCATGTATCCAACCACAGTCACATATCAGGAGCTAGACTGGTCACAAATGTTGTATGTCCCATGTATCCAACCACAGTCATAGATCAGGAGCTAGACTGGTCACAAATGTTGTATGTCCACTGGTCACAAATGTTGTATGTCCCATGTATCCAACCACAGTCATAGATCAGGAGCTAGACTGGTCACAAATGTTGTATGTCCCATGTATCCAACCACAGTCACATATCAGGAGCTTGACTGGTCACAAATGTTGTATGTACCCATGTATCCAACCACAGTCACATATCAGGAAGCTTGACTGGTCACAAATGTTGTATGTCCCATGTATCCAACCACAGTCACATATCAGGAGCTTGACTGGTCACAAATGTTGTATGTCCCATGTATCCAACCACAGTCACATATCAGGAGCTAGACTGGTCACAAATGTTGTATGTCCCATGTATCCAACCACAGTCACATATCAGGAGCTAGACTGGTCACAAATGTTGTATGTCCCATGTATCCAACCACAGTCACATATCAGGAGCTTGACTGGTCACAAATGTTGTATGTCTCATGTATCCAACCACAGTCACATATCAGGAGCTAGACTGGTCACAAATGTTGTATGTCCCATGTATCCAACCACAGTCACAGATCAGGAGCTAGACTGGTCACAAATGTTGTATGTCCCATGTATCCAACCACAGTCACAGATCAGGAGCTGGACTGGTCACACATGTTGTATGTCCCATGTATCCAACCACAGTCACATATCAGGAGCTTGACTGGTCACACATATTGTATGTCCCATGTATCCAACCACAGTCACAGACCAGGAGCTAGACTGGCCACAAATGTTGTATGTCCCATGTATCCAACCACAGTCACAGATCAGGAGATAGACTGGTCACAAATGTTGTATGTCCCATGTATCCAACCACAGTCACAGATCAGGAGCTAGACTGGTCACATTTATATCCACAAATGTTGTATGTTCCATGTATATTCAACCACGGTCACAGATCAGGAGCTGGACTGGTCACAAATGTTGTATGTCCCATGTATCCAACCACAGTCACAGATCAGGAGCTAGACTGGTCACATTTATATCCACAAATGTTGTATGTTCCATGTATATTCAACCACGGTCACAGATCAGGAGCGGGACTGGTCACAAATGGTGTATGTCCCATGTATCCAGCCACAGTCACAGATCAGGAGATAGACTGGTCACAAGTGAGGTATTTCCCATGTATCCAACTACATTCTCAGATCTGGAGATAGACTGGTCACAAATGAGTTATTTCCCGATATATGGCGGCACCGCATACTTTCACGTTTGGACGGCCAGTAAATTCTGAGCACCACCATCCCATTGTTTCCACCAAAAATAACTCTCCAGCATGTGCACCTTGCAAATAGTATATAGCTTTGATGTCGCCTATATTTTATTTATCTCTGTCATATTAACCCTTACTACGCTGAATTATTTTTTTTCGTCTGCCGGAAATTTTTATTAAATATTTCTCGACAAAAGTCTTGTTTTGACAGCGCATGAGAGACGATTCTCATTTGTTGTCAAATATGTTTTTTGTTAAGAAATTGAGGCAAACATTAAAAACAGCAGACTACATGTTCCGATATTTAGGAAATACAGAGAATTTCCAACGCATTGACATCGTACGAGGTCTACATTGTGTCTAACTCTGAAAGGTTTCATTGCATTTTAGCATTAAATGTATGAGCACTCTGCCACTCGTCCGTGTGGTTTGCAATATTATTAAAAGACAATTATATGATAATCAGAGAGCAATTACAGCGATACAGAAGGACACATGACCATCATATTCATGTCCAGCTTAGACAGGTTCTACGACATGCGAGGCGCCTTGAGGAAATTTGTCTGTGATATAGACTTTGACGAGGCTGTTCAGAGCGAATATCGTTTCGCATTTTAACTTTGAAAATGTCGCCAATCTTCGATGTCATTCACAAAATGTGACTGGGTCGCCCGCTGACACAAATACTCTCATCATCTAGAATGATTCTGTGAATATACAAATACAAGCTTGTTGAAGACTGCTAGTATTACATATTGGCTAGTAGTCTTTGGAACTACATATTTCTCAAACATGTTAGGGAAATTGGTGGCAAAGCCACTGTCCGGTCTAACTGTTACAGTTGGGTGTACAAGGTGGTTAACAACGTCTTTTTGCATGTATTTACCTCCGACTGTGTACTTTGCATTAGAATTAAAGCTAAATGCCTTGGTATCCATTGAAAGATATTATTATGTTTGCTACTATCACTAATGTTCAAAAAGAGAGTTGTGAACTTCAGAAGTCAATCGACAACTGCTGCGGAAAACGCCGGGTAGGCCTCAAATCAATCACCTTCACGGTTGGGTGGCGAAACTTGGGGGAGCGCGAAGGGTTTTACTATGTGAAGGATGGACACCAAGTAAGTGTAAAGCTGCCTCACGGACTGTGGGGAGCAGACAGCTCATATACTTTGTTTCCACAGAGCTTGGCGACGAAGCCAACCTCACAGTATCGAAGGCTACCTGACTTGCAACATTAACTGCCCCCGAAGGCGCTGTGATAACTGTATCAGACCCATTAGACATTCGCCTCGGTTTCAGAGGTCCACTTAAAAAGATTGTTTCCCCTCGGGGCCAACAATTTGTTTGAGATGTGCCTGTGGATCTAGCCTTTACCAAAACCCTCAGGGTGCACCTAGCCCAACTGAACACGTCGTACAACCTGTTAAATGGGGCCCCCAGCACACTACTTAAAACAGTGCCCGCCAGTGATTTTTATTTTGGGGAGACTGTGATATTAGACTTCCCATCCCCCGAGATGAAAGTTTTGTAATCTGGACACATCCACGAATTTAAGGTCTCTATTCTCGACGACCAAGCTAAAGAGTTGAAGAACTATTATCCGATCAGATACACAGACGGACCTTACGGAAGCCTATGGGATGTTGCGCTCTGAGGACCAGACAGCACTTACTGAACTAGGCGGAAAAATAACCGAATTTCGGGAAGAGGCCCATACAGAGTTCATGGAAGTTTCAGATAAACTAAACCGAGTTCGTAGAGACGCTCACAAAGCACTTGAGGAGACCTCTGAAAAGGTTCGTGTTGAGGCCCATACCGCTATCGAGGAGCTTGCCGCATTGTTGGACACATATGTAGAGCAGCTTAAGTTGTTACACCGCAGAAAACCCATCATCACAGTTTGGGCAGAGGAGAGGGGCCCATTGAAGGAGGGGGTCTATGAATATTCGCTCGGCGTCAACGCGAGCAATAGATATGGGGGATACGTCATGACAACTCCTGGTACGCTTCTACGAATGGCGGTCTGCTCGGTTAATTGTATGGGTAATTCTGTGGCCGCGGTCACCGTTAATCTCGTACTGGATGGGGAAGAACGGGCGATTGGAGTCATTAAACTCGCTGGACAGAGGTCAGCGCTGGTTTTGTTCGCCGGTGACAATCCAATTTGAGTTTCCGAAGGTAGTGTTATTAACTTTCTTACGAAAATCACTGACCCAGCGAGTTCTTCCACTGTTGTAACATTGTTAATTGAACTTGATTTATGACGAGTGAACATTTAATACCGTTGAACCTACAACCAAAACCTGCCGATCCTGTTTCAACACCCAATCGAGCATTGTAATTGGTGGATAGGACCCCGTCAAACTTCAGGTTGAAAAGTATTGTCGAGATACAGCAGATTCTAAAACAAGAGGGGGAAACTCGGAGGGTAAATGCTAAAAAATATAGACGAGCTGCAAATATAGCGGAGGGGGTGAGCTATCTTGCTATCATCCGTTTCTATAATGGGTGGGGCTGGAAGCGTGGCCTTGTTATCTACAGTCGTGGCAATTCCTATTGCCGCGGGTTTGAGTGGTGTAGCCGCTGGGTCAGGACTGCTGTGTATGGCGTTTAGAGTAGTGGGGAGAAAATTCGAAAATAAAAGTAGAAAGCACGACAGAATATCGGTTCTCGCGAGGTCTAAGAAAAATAGCATAGACCTTATCGTGTCCAAACGTTGGCCGATAACAATATATCAGACGCTGAATTTGAGTTGGTGGTGGAAATGTCTCGATATGAGGATTTAAAAAATAATATTAGAACTAAGGCGCGCGCCACCCTTCCCAAGATTGAGAATACTGATTGGGATAAATTTAGGTTAAAGCTGTTAGATAAAGTGGGGGGGGGGGAGTTACAACACCACCCCGCTCGGGAGCAGCACCAATACCATCCAATCCGCGATTAGGGTTGGACAATTGGAGGGAATTGTGATATTGTTATTCACGTGTCTGCAGCGGCAG
The DNA here is from genome assembly GCA_029237695.1 of Conchocele bisecta. NCBI lineage: Eukaryota > Metazoa > Mollusca > Bivalvia > Lucinida > Thyasiridae > Conchocele > Conchocele bisecta. Next base: position 5,109,564 of record CM055279.1, read on the forward strand.
CAGGATATCCCACCACCATTCAGTCCAGCTGTTCCGACGGCCCCGCCGTACGGAACATAAACTGTTTGGCCCCCCGTTACACCACCGTGATTATGTCACCCACCGGCCACCATACTTATAGATAACCTCAAACTGTCCGTACCGGGAAGTAATCGTGTTACCGTGTGCCGTAGTCACCTCTCTCATATATAGATCGCCTCGATATTTTGGTGCATATGGTTAAACCAATACACAAAATAAATACACCGGCGGTTTGTGAACAGGTAATGTTTATCTCCAGGCTTATGTTTCATAACTGCCTTGGTGGTTGTGTGTGTACTAAGGAGCGTTCCTATCCGACCGCCGTTAAATTGTGCCATAAATCGACCGAATGCCGATATAACGAGCGGTGGTGTAGTGACAATGCCCGACAAATAACCTCGGCAAAATAGTCTTACGGGACTTATCAAAAACTACACATCAGATCTGTTCTATCTTTATAACTGACTTTCTGATTTGAATTATTACTAAACGATAATACTTGCGAGCCAATCGATGAGTAGCGCGAGTACCACCGCATGGTGGACATAGCAGTGACTCGGATTTGGTCCCTACCCCACAATGCCTACATGGGCGAGGCGAAACGGATCCTCTTCTCATCCATTCCCGGTGATGCTTGCAATACTCGTAAATACCGGTACGATGACACCTCTCGTGACTACCTGCCTTCAACCACGCACAATTAACTAGAACCATTGTGTGAGTACATATACTGAGTATAACCAATGGATTCTTATCTCTAATATGGTGTAATATCATTGATAACTTCTCATTCAATCGAGGAAGTATCGCGGTTGATGAAAAATAATTTTCACTCTTCTCATCCATACCGTGATAACAGTGGGGGAAAATCCAAGTAGTATATAAGAGTCAAACATGATACCACCTCCCTGTGGGAGTCACCGCGCGTAGCCGGTGGCTTCCAGATGAAGGTGGTGTCATTTCGACTCTTATATACTACTACTGGGTACAGGGTATATCAAAGGCTTCTAGCTAGCTGAAATCAGTTTGCCACAAGTATGCACCATTAGTAATCGCCATTTGTAATCGCATCCAAGTATTCTTATTATATTAGGCTGTGGTGTGGTAGCGGTGGTACGGTGGCACTTGACGGACCGTGGTAACACGGACCGCCGGGTGTCACTGATCCCGCGTATTACCACCGCAACAGGCGACGTCTGATAGGCTTTTTTTTTTTATCATATTCGAATTCGCTGGAATAAAACTCCGGGTCAGTATAATATATCATCGCTAGGTTATACTCATGCTCAACTGAATGCTGCTCTCATCTGCCTGCTTCCGGCCCCGGCTTGCTGAGGCACAGCCAGGCTGTTGCAGCTCGGTGAATAAGTGTCACATGTCTTTGCCGATTATATGGCACCAATTTGTTTGTCAAGTGCCGCCAGGGGTGGATTGGTTCTACCTGGGACCCGTTTTGCTCTGCATCACCGGTGCCAGGTTTTACCCAGTTACCCACTCTCTTCTTCCCGCCTCCCGTGCACCGGGACACTGCGCGGAATTACAGGACCGTATTGGACCTAAGCAGTGTCCCATTTCGGCACACATTTATACACATATGACCGCCCTGCACATACATATATCACATAAAACACTTACAAATTCGGCTTTTATGGACTTTTATGTCCGGGTATGGAAGGTCATCGAGCCAATTCCCACCCTTAGATATAAGAAATACAAATATCTGAAATCTTAATTTAGTGCGCCATTACTTGGAGTGGTGTTCGCCATCTTGTTTAAGTGTTTTGCCTATTTGGTTGAGTATTGTTAGTCTCTGAATATGGAGTTTGTAGCATAAGTGTCTGGATATGGACTCAACTTCACCAAGTAAGGATGCCATCTACCGATCAAATTCTGCACTCCACTATAAGTTTGCAGATAGTTTCACGGTGACAGAGGCAAGCTTTCCACGTTGCTGGACCAATCACTCTGGCAATTAGGCACTTCAGTCTATTGAAAGGCTCATTACGGGCTGAGGTTGAGGCTGGAAATCTAGTCATCGTCTTCCAGTCGACACATCTGGCATATAGGTTGAATAAGTATTTTACTGAATTTGCTTTTTTGGCTCTGCAGAATATACGTCCCTGTGAGTAATCTTGCCGTCATAACTGCTCTGCTTTCATACATTTCAAATTTGACTGCCCGTTGCGTAAATTAGACGTTCATATGTGAACCAGTCCATCACATCCATTGCAGCCCGCTAAGGTTTGTTGATTTCATTTCAAACCATTTTCTGGTACATTTAGCAGTAATATATCGCGATTTAGTATTTGCCATTTGTTACACTATGGTACTAGATACACGGCTATCGTATTGCCAAGGATTTAGCATCCTCCATAATGTTGCTATCGATTTCAGAATTTTATGCAATTTTCAGTTGAACCCAATTCCGTGCGGGGGTAGAAGCCGTCATCTGCTGTTTACCCAGCAACCATGACGGATTCCATGGACTCCGACGAATTTTATTATCAGCTGAAGAAGATTGGACCGCCGCCATCATGTCCCAGAGTTCCCAGTGTTATGCGGTGAGAAATTATTGGTCTAAACAGCTACAGCACAAGTTACAGATCGTTGATATTCTAATTTATGAGCAATCATTACCATGGTTCTGAGTACATCACTCTTAATTACATTTCATTACACTGCATTACATAAGAGATATGACGTGGTAGTCTTTACTTCCAAATGTGCGTTAGAAGCGTTCTTTGTTTACTTTCTACTTCGTGTAGAGTGACCTAAAATTTTTGCTAACTCACACTTTATTTGTCGCGAACTCGTAACTGTAGCCGATTTCATCAAAATTGCAAAGTATACTTTACTAGCAAAGTATACTTTGAGGGAGTAATCATTTATTTTTCCTGAAATGCGTTATTTCATATAAAACTAACAACTGCATATATTTGATGATTAAAAGTATGCAGAATTATTATACTGAATTTATTGCATTATCACACTCACAGCCAGAATGATAAAAAATAATAAATTTATCCTAAAATTGAAACTTTCTCCCTCAAATCGGCTACTGATCTATATTCTCTTCTGCTGAGTCGGGACTAACACTTTATTAGGTTAAGTTTATGGTAATATTTTTGTGTCGTATTGTAGAATTGTCTCTCAATAACAATTTTGCGAAGTATGAATGTCAACACCCTGCAGTACTGTGTAGCGTGGTGTAGCGATATAGTGCAACCAGTTGCCTATAAAGAGGAAAACGTGCAGCTATCATTATCAAAGAGAACCTATAATGAGGCAATGGTGTCTTTTAACATACCTCCCACATTTAACTATGTTCAGATTTGAAATAGCCCCGTGCAGGCACCGGGGCGGGATCAACTGATCCTGAGAATAGTGCTGCAGTAGCCATTGCTTGTCGTAAAAGGCGACTAAACTGGCTTAACGATTGGGTTCATACTTTCCGGAACCCACTATACCGGATTTGGCACTCATGTACATTTTTGGCTTTCTTGTATGTGAGAGTTGAGTCGGGCTATGTCCCATATATAAAAGTAAGATTAGTGCTAATCCTATTACTTTTAGAGGATGGGATAAATGATGCTGGTGTGGCGAGGGCCTGGCACCAGATCAGGTTGTTCTAATTTCAGGACTGAATATATATTTTGATTGTAAATATTGAGTTCTGAAGTTGGGATTTACCCCCCTTGGACAGGTGGATATGGGACTCGACCCCGTTGACCCGTCTGCGTGTAGACTCCCTGAGGCTTGTACCTCTATGTCAGAAAAGCGGACGTTAAACCCTATTCACTCACTCACTCACTCAGATTTGAAATAAAAAGAAATGTGGAATCAAGCCCACTGCCATTTTTTAGGACTTTGTGGGAATCAAAATACAATACTTCACCTTTGAATGAATTTATATAGTGATTTAAAACAAAATGTACACGGTCCATCTAATGACAGTAGCTGAACCTTATTGAAATACACAACTTTAAGTTTCTACGCCACCCTTTTTGAGCCAGCATGATTTTTTAACTAAAAATAGCTAAAATCCAAAATTGATTTGCTCATATCTCGATTTTTGAGACCCGTATAGGTTAAATATCGGTTATCAAATAGTTGGATGACTTCGCACCCTTCTGAAAAGCCCATGAAAAAAAGTAAATTAAATTAAACTTCTTGAGGCAATGGTGTTCAGTTCATTAAAACGGCAAATTTTTTCCCGTGCTAGTGGTCGGTGCCCGGGAATTGCATTAAGGTGTACAAACCAAGTGTGCACCAAATGTTTTGTGTTCTTTAAAACTTCTTTTCATTTCAGATTAAATTTAGGCTTAACGAAGATCGGTCGTGGACAGAGTAACGATTATTTCCTTGATTCGTCGCTGCTGAAAAATTTCATCTCTCGGTCACACGCTGAAATATTCGGCACACGGCTCGAGTCTGGGGATGTGGAGTTTGTACTCACAGATAAAGGACTAAATGGCACCTTTATAAATGACATCCGGGTACGTCCTCGTGACTGAAGAAATGGCGCTTATGCCAAGTTATGGGTTTTGCGACCATTGTAGATTCATATCAGCCTAGGCATTTGCACAGAGCTCCAGATAAGCTGCGTATTTGCTTAAATACCCAATTAAAATTTTCCAAAAACCCAATTGAAATCAGAAGTAGCCAGTATCAAAAAGCAATAACAATTTTGTGGTACCTTTATCATGCTGCAGAAAACAATAATCAGACCACAAATATAGCATATTTTTCTTATTTTCCATGAAAACACATCTTGGTATTTCAATAGAATTGTCTCCAACAATTCTAATGAAATGCCAAGATATGTTTTCATTTCAAAGCAAACTATTCAATAATTGCTGTTGCTGATGTGTAAACAGTAGTGTGATTTTATTTTACCCGATTAAAATTTTCAAATATCCAATTGTTTCAGAAATGATGGAGTGACAATACTCGATTACTAATTCCTTATCTGGAGCCCTGATATGTGCACTTTTTGCTATTCCATCAATGAAGCGCCCGGCCATGCTTCTAACAAGCAATATATCGCTATCAGGCTACATGAGTGCTATTTGATCAAGAGCTACACTGGTCACAAATCACATAAGCCACATTTCTCCAGGCACAGTGACATATTGGTTCGTCCATGTTAATTTTCAAGACTATTCAGAAAAGGAGTTAAACAATACCAACAAATTGTACAGACCCTCAGGCTGGATGAGAGCATGGTCTACCGTAGGGAATTTTTACCCTTGGAGAGCCATTTTTCAAACTGAGTGGTAACAGTTATATACCATGTTCTTAAATTGTAGCCCCCTCCTATATTTTTATGCCCCCACCACCGAATTGTGAGGGGGCTTATACTAAACTTATAGTGTTTCCATCGTCAGCGTGTCCCCTGCAGGTAAATTTCTTATGCTTTCTGTAATCTTAACTGTTTCATATTTCACACCTGCATTCCTCTGATGGCCCTCTATCATGCTGTGACAAATCCGTGATCCTTGGGGCCCCTGCTAAACCCAAGGTCAAGGTCACGTAACCTTAACACTCGGGTAAATGTCTTATAATTTCTGTTCCCTTGCATGGATCTGCTTGATATTTCAAACACACATTGCTTTAATGATCCTCTACCACCCTGTGACAAATCCATGGTCCGTGGTCAAGGTCACATACTTAGTGCGTTTGAAACTCTGTTAAATGTCTGTTTCCTTGCATGTATCTGCTTGATATTTTACACACACACACATTGCTCTGATGGTCTGCTTTTATGCTCTGACAAATCCACGCTTCTCTGGCCCTCTGTGTTTCAAATGTGCCATTGTTTTCTTTGGCTGACAGTGGGGGCATTCGTGTGCCAACAGGCCACATTTCTAGTCATGTATATATGTTATTTTCACATGGTGAATTCATTGAAGACATTCTATTATTTTTATTTCTTGCAATTAACACATTTTCTAAAGCCTGGTTTTGCCCTCATGTATGTCTTTGGCTTTCTTGTATGTGAGAGTTGAATCTGGTTATACCCCATATATACGGAAGTTATACTTTATTTATTTAAATTGTAGCCGCGTCTCTAATCGTAGCCACCCTCACATTTTTGCATGCTAGATGTGTTATTTTCACATACAAATGTTATTTTCACATCCAAAAGCCATTTAAAACATTGTTTTTTCATGGCTTTTGTATGTGAAAATAACATACAGGCCACACTAACTTACTCGAATTCGAAGGGAGATAAAAAAATACTTTGAGTAAACCGTAGTTTGACGTATCCGTAGTACGCAACCTGTCAGACAACAAACTATTTTATTGACAGTTAGAACCAAATGATTACTTGCTGATGTAGCATTGAGTAGTAAATATGATTTATTTTAGCAATTAAATGTACATGGATACATGTTAAATGCTGTTTCTAAGACAAATAAATCATATTTAAACACTTTCGGTTTGTTTACAAATACACATATGCATGTCTGTGTGTAATTAATAGATAACCCGGATGTGGCACACGTGACATGCGCATGTAGCGATATGTACATATTCAGTTCACCAATGAAATAAATAATAACAAGAACATAATATTTTATGAATTATTTTAATAAATTATACACGGAAACAACACAAAACAACAAGAAATACTGATTTGTAACACTATTATAAATGATTATTTCTGACCAGAATTGATTGTACAAACTAATAATTTTTAGAATATAAAACTCGCCCATTCAATGTTTCGTCCCTATACTGATGCTGTCACATTCGGGAGATATATACACACGATCGAGTGTGAAATATTTCACTCATTTCTAATCGCGCAACTTGTGTTCACTTTAATTAACGTTTGAGTAAAAGCATTTAATGCCAGTCCAATTAAAATAGTTGCCATTTATTGCTCACCACTTAATGATCACCGACGGTCATTTCGGGAGTCCTGTTTAATCGGTGTCAACGCAAACACCTTTAACTACGGTCTGAATACCCGACTTTGATCAGGTAAACTGCAGGTGACAAACTTCTACTTACCTCCGCAAATTGACATTTCGACTTAACGAGTGTGAAATACAGTATATTTACGTTTTCGGGACCTAAATATACCTTCGAATAAACGGAAAATTTGAGTTATCGAAATTTGACTTAACCGAACTTAGTTATATGGAAAATAATAGGATTTTAAACGGGACCGTGCTAGTAATTCGACGTAACCGGTGATTTCGACGTAAGCGACTTTGAGTAAACGAGCGTAGCCTGTATTTTTATCCTATTTTCCACATTCTGAACCCCATGAATTGCATAGCCCCGGTATCATTTTTCGAAAGATTGTGTATTCACAGCGTCGACATTTCAGACACAGAAGACGGTGGTCCTGCAGGAAGGGGACAAGATAACGTTTGGACACACCAACGGCTACAAAATACAGCCCGGTTCCACGGCTACCCAGCCTAACTCAGAATTCCAGTTTATTGTGAGTCATAATTACCCTGGAGTAGCTTTATCAGAGCTCCAGTTAAGGTGCGTAATTTGACCAACATGGGGTGAAATTTTGTTATTTCTTCCATCAAAAATGGCAAGTTGGGAGTGCTTTAGAATCGTCTCATTGATACGATTCTAAAGCACACCCAATTTGCCAATTTTGATGGAGAAATAAGAAATTTACCTCCAAATTACACACCTTAACTGGAGCTCTGTTTATATGTGAGCCCAGTGGCTCCATGGTCAATTAATTCGGGTTCAATTTTAACCACTCTTTATTTCGTCAAATTATTATTGAAGACATTTTTATCCTGCCGTGGTGTATTCGGAGGGGACTTAAATTGGCGGTCCCATGTATCAGATTTAAACATCAAGAAGGATCTGAGCATTTTAAGTAACCAGAAAAGACCAGAGCTCCAGATAAGCTGCGTATTTGCTTAAACATCCAATAGAAATCAGAAGTAGCGAGTATCAAAAAGCAATAACAATTTTGTGGTACCTTTATCATGCTGCAGAAAACAATAAACAAACTACAAATATAGCATATTTTTCTTATTTTCCATGAAAACAATCACTGATTTCAGTGTATTATTCACTTATTTATACTGTAATCAAGTTGAAAATTTACTTAAAGTAAATTTCCAACTTTATTACAGTATTTCCACTCCGCAATTTGAAAATTAATGGCCACCGTGTGCAGTTCTGTGCCGATAGGCGACCTTGTCTTGTTTTTGTCGCTCCTGCTTTAGCAGAGGCGCGACTATAGTCGGCGCTTTTTCCGTTGTCGTCGTCCGTTTTTTTGTAAGGCAAATGCGTTAAAGTTATTGTTTTTTCACAATATCTCTTTAATTGTTTTTTCACAATATCTCTTTAACCCTTTGCCAGACTTTGATAATATTTCACATCAATGTTTGTCTAGGGATGATGCTTCATTACGCACACCCTCACATCCAAATTCTCATCTTGGTATTTCATTACAATTTTCTCCTTGGAGTCAATTCTAATGAAATACCAAGATGTGTTTTCTTGTAAAAATAAGAAAATATGCTATATTTGTGGTCCGTTTATTGTTTTCTGTAGCATGATACCACAAATTTTTCATTGCTTTTTGATACTTACTACTTCTGATTTCAATTGGGTTTTTGGCAATTTTAATTGGGTATTTACGCAAATACGCACCTTATCTGGAGCTCTGATGTGTTCATATTTATTGATATATACATGGTAGCATTAGTAACTCACGTTAATGTGAGAAACCGATTAATAAAAATCTTCGTACAAATATTTTTATCGTACGAAGCTTAGTCAAATGGGCCCCAGTATTGTCAGATTTCAGCTAATTTCCGTGTTCCAAACCACTTCTATTGCCAGTACGAGAAAGTGCCAAAGACGCCACGTACGTCAGAGATATCCGACGTTGGCTTGTCGCAGGACAACTTCAACCGTGAGGAATCCAAAGACATTCACCATGACCACAAAGTGGACAGTGGCAGCGACGGGTCTCCTGATCGCCAACAAAATGTACCACCGAAATCACCTCATAAAAAATCAAAACTCTCGGAAGACTCGAATGCGCCATCTTCGAACGATCTCAGTGCTCAGTTAGACACCAGCCATTCGAAAACTAAAAAAGGCTCAAAGAAGGTAGTTAAATCTCGGAAGCGTAACTCGGATAGTACGGGGAGTTCTTCGGCGATGGAAGGGAATACGTCGAGAGTGCGTGATTCTCGGAGTAGCGGCAAGGTGGTATTCTCAGAGACTTTACCGGCCGTCGAAGATTCTGATGATGAAGAGGAGGAGGAGGAGGAGGAAGAGAGCGATAACCAGGTGGAACAAAAAGTCACACGGTCACGGTAATACGTTTGTCTCGTCTTGTATTTGTCACAGAGCCATGCTGTGGTTAGTTGGGAGCATGTGATGTTAGTGAAATAGGCTTGTAGGTTCAAGCCTCCTCTTTGCTATCATAAATATTTCCATTCCACTCGCCTTTCGGATGAGACTAGAAACTGAGGTCTCGTCCCTAAATCAGGGATTCCGCTGGCGATCGCCACTTTCACAATTGGCGATAAAAATAAACAATTGGCGATAAAAAATTACACTTGGCGATAAAAAATTACAATTTTCGAAAAATTTCCCCAGCAGAATCCCTGCTAAATGACCTTAGCCGTTGCTGCGGCGATAAACCATTTAACTGGTACCACATGTTATTGTATCCCCCGGACTCCGTGGGGGGATACTATGGATATGACAGCGCGCCGCGTCCGCCGCAGACACTTCTTGTCCGGAGCATAACTCGAACACCCTTTGGAATATTTTCATGAAACTTCACACATGCATAGACCACGACCCGAAGGTGTGTCGTGCGCAAGAATGACAACTCCTGCATAGCTAATTTTTTAGTTATCTCCCTTTTTTGTTTCTCGCACTGATTTCGTGTCCGGAGCATAACTCCACCACCCTTTGGAATATTTTCATGAAACTTTACACATGCATAGACCACGACCCGAAGGTGTGTCGCGCACAAGAATGACAACTCTTGCATAGCTAATTTTTGAGTTATCTCCCTTTTTTGTTTTGCGCACTGATTGACCATAACTCGACCACCCTTTGGAATATTTTTATGAAACTTAACACATTCAATTAGACCACGAACCTAAGGTGTGTCGTGCACAAGAATGACAACTCTTGCATAGCTAATTTTTGAGTTATCTCCCTTTTTTGTTTTCGCTCACTGATTTCCTGTCCGGTAGCATAACTCGACCACCCATTTGGAATATTTTCATGAAACTTCACACATGCATAGACCATGACCCGGAGGTGTGTCGCGCACAAGAATGACAACTCTTGCGTAGCTAATTTTTGAGTTATCTCCCTTTTTTGTTTTGCGCACTCTACAAACTGGACAATAATGCATGAAGACCTGTTTTCTCGTCTGCTCTGTACACCTTTTCTTGTGTGCTCTGTACACCTTACCTGTAGAGAGAACAAAAGAAACTGGGAGAACCATGTGCTAGCATGGGCTAGCATGTGCAGATGTCCAGTGCTTGACCACTGCTGACCAGGTAATTTATACAGGTAAATCACTACATTGGGTACTGTGTTGAAAATATTGTGGCATTATGTGGACCTGTGCAGATTTTTGTAGATAAATATAGGACTATTAAAAAAAAATCTGGTCTCCAATAGCAAGCATTATTATTTTTAAACTTTTTTTTTTCCTTTTTATTTTTATTTTTTTTTTTTTTCATTTTTTTTCTTTTTTTTTTCTTTTTTCATTTTTTTTTCATTTTTTTTTTTTCATTTTTTTTTTTTTTTTTCATTTTTTTTTCTTCAAATTATTTTTCAATTTTTGTCTAGTAGCATAAGGTCGTAAGTGCTTTATACAGACTATTCACCTGTGCATGTGCTAGCATGTGCAACTGACCACTGACCACTTACAGGTAATTTATACAGGTAAATGATTATATTACATTTCCGTAAACTGTGTTGAAAATATTGTGGCATTTTGTGGACCTGTGCAGATATATGTAGATAAATATAGGACTATTAAAAAAAAATTCTGTGCTCCAGTAGCAAGCATTATTACTTTTTATTCTCCATTTCATTTTTTTTTTTCATTTTTTTTTTCAAATTATTTTTCAATTTTTGTCTAGTAGCATAAGGTGGTAAGTGCTATATACAGACTATTCACCTGTGCATGTGCTAGCATGTGCAACTGACCACTGACAACTTACAGGTAATTTATACAGGTAAATGATTATATTACATTTCCGTAAACTGTGTTGAAAATATTGTGGGAATATGTGGACCTGTGTATATATGATATGTAGATAAATATAGGACTATTAAAAAACATTCTGGGCTCCAGTAGGGAGCATTATTCATTTTCTTTTTTTTAATTTAATTTTTTTTTACATTTTTTTTTTTACATTCTTTTTCAATTTTTTAACTGACCACTAACTTATTAAAGGTAATTTATACAGGTACATTATTACATTTCCGTAAACTGTGTTGACAATATTGTGGCAGTATGTGGACCTGTGCAGATATATGCAGATAAATATAGGACTATTAACAAAAATTCTGGGCTCCAGTAGCGAGCATTATTTAAAAAAAAAAAAATTGTATATTACATTTCCGTAAACTGTGTTGAAAATATTGTGGCATTATGTGGACCTGTGCAGATATATGTAGATAAATATAGGACTGTTAAAAAAAAATTCTGGGCTCCAGTAGCAAGTATTATTATTTTTTATTTTTCAACTTTTTTAAAAAAAAAAATTTTTTTTACATTCTTTTTAAATTTTTTAACTGACCACTAACTTATTACAGGTAATTTATACAGCTAAATTATTACATTTACCTAAACTGTGTTGACAATATTGTGGCAGTATGTGGACCTGTGCAGATATATGTAGATAAATATAGGACTATTAAAAAAAATTCTCGGCTCCAGTAGCGAGCATTATTTTTTTTATTTACATTCTATATTACATTTCCGTCAACTGTGTTGAAAATATTGTGGCATTATGTGCACCTGTGCAGATATATGTACATAAATATAGGACTATTAACAAATAATTCTGCACTCCAGTAGCTTCACACATGCATAGATCCTAAAGGTGTGTCGCGCAAGATTGACAACTCTTGCATCACTAATTGTTTAGTTATCTCCCTTTGTCCGTCACCGACTTTGTCTCCGGAGCATAACTCGATCACCCTTTTTTCAAACTACTTGTGTATCTGGGGAGGGGGATACACATGCGCTTGTCGACAAGCATCCATTTCTAGTTTTATTGCCTGTTAGTACGCATTGCTGCTGAATTTAAAACATGTTTTAATGTCCCACCATGATAGTGGAGGGGGCATTTAGTGTTAGTTTTCTTAGGATGAGTAGATGCGCAAAGTTTATTTTGATTATTGATACGACCCCCGGGTCATGGATTATCTCCCCCCTTTTCGACTTAGAATTTGGCAATTTTACCATGTAACTCGTAAAACGTTTAAACTGTAATAGCTATAGACCTGAAACTTGGTATGTAGCTTCCTTATGATGAGTAGATTTATTTCAATTTCCCCCAGCTGAATCCCTGATGATGTGATATAAAATAATCAATATTGATGTAGCCGGAGGAATATATTGTTTGGGCTGTGTGTCAGTGAGTCCTTCCGTTTGTACGGCACATTACGAAGTTCGTCGGAGTTTCTCAATTCTGTCATAACTTCTATATCCTTTGGAATATTACTTAAATATCACAACACAGCATACTTGTCACAGTTGTGGACAAATGCCACACATCCATGCTGCCCTTGATATAACATTGACCTTTTGACATTCACAACTTTTTCACACAGTAAGAAGTCGAGCGTGGCAGGTGGGAGCATGTGATGGGTAATTTAAGGTAATTTAACGATCGGGATTCATCCTTATGATATTCCTAATCCTAATACTTTTAGGGGACGGGGCCAAGTGACTTTGGTGTAGTATGGACCTAGCACCAGGTCAGGTTATTCTAATTTCTTAATATGACCTTGACCTTTTGACCTTCACAACTTTGAACTTATTCACACTTTAAAAGTTTTCACTGGAGTTTACATAAGACTTGTGCACAAATGTCACACATTCATGCTGCCCTTCTTAATATGACCTTGACCTTTTGACCTTCACAACTGCGCTTATTCTTGGTGTATATCACATCATATACACTGGGTAAAATGTCCATACAGTGGAACCTCTCTAAACCGGACACGTAGACAACTTAGTTGTAAAGAATTTTGATTTTGATTGGTTTCATTGTCATTTACCTCCTGCTCAAATATAGAGAATAGTAGGTTAGTGCCGTGAATGGGAAAAAATATCTGGCAAGGCTCAAGAATTTCTTTATTCTCATCAGAAGTATATGTAGTGACCACCATTTGAACCGTCTCGCCGAGACGGTTCAAATGAGTGGTCACAACATATACTTTGGTTCAGAAATAAGGAAAATAGATAGAGAATAGTAGGTTAGTGCCGTGAATGGGAAAAAATATCTGGCAAGGCTCAGGAAACGGGATGGGCGAGGCTCTGTCGAGCACATCCCGTTTCCGTGCCACGCCAGATATTTTTTCCCATTCACGGCACTAACCTACTATTCTATTTATCCTGTCAACACCTACAAATGGCTGTAAAATGCAATCAAAGTACTGAAAGTACTGACTGGCGGGAGACAAGTAGCCACTTGTGAATTTGCATACTCAGAAATTCCTTGTTAGAAATATATTCGATGTTGATTATTGGATGTACAATCTGCAAATTTGGAGAACTTGATCAGTTACTGGTGTTTGTAAAATACAGCCTGCTCTAAACACAAATAGGTTGATGCAGCAAAGGCTCACAGGCATCACGGGATGCGACACCATTTTTTTATTTCTTGGTTTACGGGACCCACCGACGGATGTTTAAACAAAATTAAGTGGATGTTTTTTTTTCTGTCGCAAGTTGACGCCCACTCTGACAGAACGTGGTTGGTCTGTTCCAGCTCATTTTTCCGATGCAATTTGGACAAACAAACATAACGTTATTCTATTGTCTGTTTCAACTGAAACCGCCGATGGATAATACGAAAAACCTTTTTTTTTAGAAATTAATCTCGAAACCTGGCGAGATAGCTCGGAAATGATCTAACTAACAACAACAAATTATTATGTGAAAGTCGGCCCAGTAAAACAAAAATTATGGAAGAAAATTTATTTATAGATCACATCTCCCATAGAGAATGATGTCCATAAAATCAATATTTGATCGATTTTGTTCAAAAAATATTTTTTTGGCAGCATAGGTTTTTATGCCCCCGCTACCGAAAGGTACGGGGGCATATAGTGTTACCAGTGTCCCTCCGTCCCGTCCGTACGTCCCGATATTATATTCTTTAGTAACTTCTTCATGGCTTCACATATTATTTCAATATTTATACACGTGATACATATGAACATCCCTTACACACTCCACCCCCCAGTACTTCGACCTTGACCTTTGGCCTTGACCTTTTCCACTTTAAATGTTTGCTTGGCACTTTGGGACAAATCTACGTGCACGTTTCTCAATCCTACAATAACTTCTCAATACTTTTGCCAATCGCTTAAATATTTATACACATGATACATATGAACATGCCCTACACACTCCACCACCCAGTACTTCGACCTTGACCTTTGACCTTCACCTTTTCTACTTTAAATGTTTACTTACCACTTTGGGACAAATCTACGTGCACGTTTCTCAATCCTACAATAACTTCTCAATACTTTTGCCAATCCCTTAAATATTTATACACATGATACATATGAACATGCCCTACACACTCCACCACCCAGTACTTCGACCTTCACCTTTGACCTTCACCTTTTCTAGTTTAAATGTTTACTTAGCAACTTTGGGACAAATAAATCTACGTGCATGTTTTCTCAATCCTACAATAACTTCTCAATACTTTTGCCAATCCCTTAAATATTTATACACATGATACATATGAACATGCCCTACACACTCCACCACCCAGTACTTCGACCTTGACCTTTGACCTTCACCTTTTCTACTTTAAATGTTTACTTACCACTTTGGGACAAATCTACGTGCACGTTTCTCAATCCTACAATAACTTCTCAATACTTTTGCCAATCGCTTAAATATTTATACACATGATACATATGAACATTCCCTACACACTCCACCACCCAGTACTTCGACCTTGACCTTCACCTTTTTATGCCCGCGCAACCGAATGGTGAGTGGGGCATATAGTGTTACCGGCGTCCGTCCGTACTCGGGTAAATGGCTTGTATTCAAATATGCCATATTTCTAGTTCGTAATGTGAAGAAAAAAAAAGGGGAGGTTTTGCTATTAATAACTTGCTTTCAGTTCACTCGCTGACTTTAAATGTCATCTGACTGTTGTTAATTGCGAACGCAAATTGAGCCTATTGAGACATCCCCCGATGAACAGAGAGCCACTTCCGAAAGTAGACCACCTGACTGTTGTTAATTGCGAACGCAAATTAAGCCTATTGAGACGTCCCCCGATGAACAGAGAGCCACTTCCGAAAGTAGACCCGTGCAAACGGCCAGAATCACGATCCCAATAGCGTGGAGACAGTATGTCTCCCGCCAAAAATAGTATTGACTGGATATCAAAAATGTTTCACGACACCGTGTTTCACGGCACATACGCACTGTGTTGATGGGATAAAACACATTCCTGTTGCCTAATAGTGATCTACATTGCTTGTTGCAAACAGGAAGATGTTTCATTAACTCTTTGCATGCTGGGAAATGTGTGGGCTATAAATAGTTCAAAAATAGCAGATGACAATTCATTATGTTTTCTTTTATTTCTCCTTATAAATGTCATGAATATGTCTTGGAATTTCATTAGAATTGTGTCCAGAGGACACAATTCTAATGAAATTTCAAGACATATTTACAGAGAGATGCACAGGCTGATCTGGATCTACACTGCTCGCAAAACCCATAAGCCCCATTTCTCCAGTCACAGCCACATATTGGGTGGTTGGTCGGGCGAACGTGACGGCGTAAATTAACGCTAGGGGTTCCTCCTTATAGGAATCACGTTTTGCCTGGTTTGGCCCTCAGGTACGTTTTTATCTTTGGCTCTTTTGTTACCTGGGAGTTGAATTGGGTTATTGTCCATTACAAAAGTAGTACGATTATTACTGATCCTACTGCTTTTGGGAGGGGGCGAAGTGATTCTGGTGTGGCGAGGACCTGGCATCAGATCAGGATTATTCTGATTTCAGGGCTGAATATATAGTTTTTTTGTCTCGCCCGCGAAAGCAGAAAGTGAGACATAGGTTTTGCTTTTCCGGAGTTGTCGGCGGCGGCGTCATCATGCAATGTTAAGTTTTCGTGCTTCAGTCATTACTTCAACACCTTATCAGCTACAGTCATACAACTTTATACATACCTTTACTATGATGTGTACATGAATATACGACTATTACTATTTATACATACCTTTAACTATGATGGTACATAATATACGACTATTACTATTAATACATACCTTTACTATGATGTGTACATGAATATACGACTATTACTATTTATACATACCTTTACTATGATGTGTACATGAATATACGACTATTACTATTTATACATACCTTTACTATATGAGATGAATTACGATATTCTATTTGTACATACCTACATGATGTGTAAACAAAATATACGACTATTCATTTATACATCTCTTTACTATGATGTGAGATGAATATACGACTATTACTATTTATACATACCTTTACTATGATGTGTAGAATGTATCGACTATTTACTATTTATACATACCTTTACTATGATGTGTACATGAATATACGACTATTACTATTTATACATCTCTTTACTATGATGTGTACATGAATATACGACTATTACTATTTATACATACCTTTACTATGATGTGTAGATGAATATACGACTATTCTCGGGGCCCCAGGGTCAAGGTCAATGCCCCAGGGTCAAGGTCAAGGCGGAACAAGGCGAGACATTTGATTCCGCGGAATTCTTGTTATTGTAAATATTCAGTTCTGATTTTGGGATTTTCCCCCCATTTGTACATGTTTAAACCCCAACAAACAAACAAAACCTCCAATAATAATTTATGGTCATGATCGCAAAGCATCCACGCATGTCTTTAAGTTGTCATCTGTCTGTTTTACAGTGGAACCTCTCTAAACCAGACATCCTGGGGACCTCCCAGGGTGTCGGGTTTGGGAGAGGTTCCACTGTCTTTGGAAAATATATACCTAAGAATTTCCTTTCAGTCTTCGGAGCAAGATCAAACCGAAGACTAAAAAGAAGTCTCCGCCTCCAAAGGAAGAGATTATGTCTTTCTCTGAAGAGAGTTCTGACAACGGTAAGACTGGGGTTTGATAACAGAGCTCCAGATAAGTTTTGTATCTAAAGATTATTATACACTCACATTTCAAATTCAATGTGTATTTTACTATTACAAATGTATTATTGATTTTCTTCCGTATTAAATATGAAGAAAAAAATTATAAAAAATAAAATAAATATAAAAATTCACTTATTTGAGCTTTTAAAAGCAAACACTGTTTGCTTTTTGCAGTTCAACTAAGTAAATTTTCAACTTTATTACAGTATCTTCACTACTCAATTTGAAAATCAATGCATATTTTCACATTGATGTGAGTATTTTGTTCTCGCACTTTTGATAATCAATGCGTATTCTGCTAAAATAAGTGCGTAAAATACGCCAATACGCACCTTATCTGGAGCCCTGATACCTTTTGGGTGTGTCTGTGTTACTGTGTGTAGATTTGGCTGAAGAAATAGAGTATGTGAGGTGCCATTTGTGCCCAATTTCACATGATCTGCTGTTTATCATGTAACCTGCCTTGTATTGATTGACCAAATTGACATGTTGTATCAGGCATTGACCTGATACAAACATCCGTGTTACACTGAAGTGAAAACTGACGTTCCATTGGTCGGATGACATCATGTGACGTTACTGAATGACATCCGTGTTAATGCAACGTAAACAAGTCCTTGCCTGATAAACTTCCTATCAAAAGACACTAGCCCGGTATTCTCTATTTCTTGCTTGAAATTTCATATACTTCTTTATCATCATCCATATTTTCATTTTATAGCCCATCCATGCGACTTTCATGCCCAATGTCAAATGACTTTTGTTAAACGTACAGGGTGACGACCGACTAATGTTGGACTTGAATATAAACGCTGAATGGGCATTTCCATTATGAATTTAATTGGTTGTTGCTAACGGACAACCATTTCTTGTAGGTTTGGTGTGGACAACCGCTTGGCGTATGTACTAACCCAAACCCTTGAAAAGTTTCACATATATAGAGAATAGTAGGTTAGTGCCGTGAATGGGAAAAAATATCTGGCAAGGCTTAGGAAACGGGATGGGCGAGGCTCTGCCGAGCACATCCCGTTTCCGTGCCACGCCAGATATTTTTTCCCATTCACGGCACTAACCTACTATTCTATTTATCCCGTCAACACCTACAAATGGCTGTAAAATTCAAAAATAGTATTGACTGGATATCAAAAATGTTTCACGGCACCGTGTTTCACGGCACATACGCACTGTGTTGACAGGGATAAAACACTAACCCTTACCCTAATTACCTCCCCGTGAGACCTGACCTAACATTGAACCTAATGTTAGTGTTAAGATATAAGTAATTTAGTTTCAATAAATAAATACCGCCAAATGGTTGTCCTACACCAAACGGATGTTGTATAGAAATAACGGTAAATATTGGTGTGTATTGCCTAGACATCTTGACTTGTGTACTTGTGTAAAATGTGCATTTCGTAGTATACCCATATTGTATTTTGTTGCATGTATGTTGTTTTCTGGCCACTGGCTGATAAAACTTAACCCTTAGACCGGTACACACAACAATTGTTGTCTGCTGTTGCTTTATATCTAGCCTTCTTTCTCAATAAAAACATGGTTTAACAGCACTTTAGAATCATTTCCAATGGAAATGATTCTAAAGTGCTCTTAAAGCATGTCGGAAATGATTCTAAAGTGCTGTCAAAGCATGTTTATGGTGATAAAAATGGAAAATAGATACCATAATTTTTTATCAAATTCCTCAAACATGCATTTTGTCGTCTGCTGTTTCATTTTTTTCCATCAAAAACATGTTTTGACAACATTTTAGAATCATTTCTATTGGAAATGATTCTCAAATGCTGTTAAACCATGTTTTTATTGAGAAAGAAGGCAAAATATAAAGCAACAGCAGACGACAATTTTCGTACTCAACAGTCTATGGGTTAACCCTTCCAACACTACGGACCTCTATCATAATGTTTGCAAACAGTGTAGATCCAGATGAGCCGGCTCGTAAGGATCTCCACTGTTCTAACGGGGTTCGCACAGGTCTTGAAAAACCCTTGCATTTGACATCTCGAAAAACCCTTGAAAACGATCAATTGCCTTGAAAAAAACCATGAAAAACATAATAACCCTTAACAAAACCTTGAATATTAACCAGCCCACTTTGATGAAAACGCCACCACCAAATTCAATTAATTGCTCTAAACGACAACAGCCTTAAATTCAACGGTGAAAATGGCTCCAGTCTTACAAATAAAGCTTTGTATCGGCTCTGTGAAAAATTTTGGGTCATTGTACAAAAAAATCTTTAAATTTGAAATTAACTGTCTTGAAAAACCCTTGAAAAACCCTTAATTTTTACTAGTGAAAGTTTGTATGATCCCTGTCTAATTCATTAAATAGTTAACGTTTACGTGGAAGAGTCCATACCAGTTTCTTGTACATGACTTTGTTCATGTGTCAATGGGTATAACCCATTCACCCCTAAGTAATTGGAATGGATTTGTATATATTAATTTCCGGACCAATCAAATCGTCACAAAATCACTAGTCCATTTATGAAAAGGGTTGTTTTTGTTCTCAAAAATGTGAGAATTACTTGCAAAAAGTGCAGATCCTGATGAGACGGCTCGTCACGATCTACACTGTTTACCAGTACCCCTATACAGGCCTGTGGTGTTGAAAGGGTTAAGTACCAACTTGTAAATGATATGTAGCTGTAACTGGAGAAATGGGGCGTATGGGATGTGACCAGTGTAGCTGGACCAGGGGCCCGTTTCACTAAACTTTGTACGACTAAAATATTTGTATGTTCAAAATTATCATAGTCTGTAAATTTCACATTAACAGTGTTTTCTTGTAAACAATTATTGGATTTATATTTATGCAGCCTATGCTCAATAAATGTAAATCCATTAATTGAAATTTCCGGACGATCCTAAATTTGCACTTACGGACATTTTAGTCGTACAAAGTTTAGTGAAACGGGCCCCAGTAGATCTAAGAGCACACTCCTATAGCCTGATAGCGATCCTCATTGCTCATTAGAAACATGACAGGTGGTTCATTGAAGTAATGGCGAACAGTGTGGATCCTGATCAGCTGTGCGGATAAGGCTGATCTGGATCTACACTGGTCGCAAAACCCGTAAGCCCCATTTCTCCAGTCACAGCCACAAATATGACTTATAGCGACAACTAGCCAACACGTGAACAAAATCCTCATGGCAATTAAGGGGTATCCTGCCTTCAAGAACGTTCCCCCATTGCCGGTGTTTGGCTCGGATTTGGGTGCTTGTGGGTATACTCGAGTTGGATCACGATCTGACAAAACCGGCCTAAAAGCATAAATAAAGTAGAGCTACATGTATAAGCATATTTTTGGCGTAAATCAACATACGTCTTTGGCATTTTGTATGTGACAGTTGGATCTGGTTAAACCCCTTATTTGAGTATTACGATTATTCGTAATCATATTTTAGGGGAAGGGGCCAAGTGACTGGTGTGGTATGGACCTGGCACCAGGTCAGGTTATGTAAATATTCCGTTCTGATTTTGGGATTTTCCCCCCAATGCAGCAGGTTAAAACGGGATCAAACTGTTTGCCCGGCCTTACATGACCTTAGCTGTTGTTAGGCCGTTAAACACCAATAAACAAACAGACAAACAAATCAGCATTTCAATATTAGAAAATTGCATCTGAAAATATGTTGTCCTACACCACAGGATTTTCTAAAAGTATCGTGTATAGATCTAGATCGACATATTTGTGTATGTCTGTTCAGTTAACATGATTATGAAAAGTTTTACTTTTTACTACTACAATTCAGGTGAAATGCTCTTTGTAAATCTGATTTAAACATTGAAAGAAAAATATTTTAGGGAGTAAAATACTCTTTTAAGGCCAAATGATTTTTCCGTCGTCGTCCGCGTAGTCCGCGTCGTCCCGTCCGCGTCGTCCGTTTTTTTTGTGTAAGGCAAATGCGTTAAAGTTATTGTTTTTTCACAACACGGTCAAATGCCTCGGCAGGCGTGATACCGCTTCTGTGGCGGAATTCTTGTTTTAATGTAAATATTCAATTCTGATTTTGGGTTTTCCCCCCATTTGTATGTGTACTTGAACATGTACTTGTACAGGTAATATATGGGATTTAGTAGTAAACCCATTGATCCGGCCTTAAATGACCGTAGCTGTTGATAGGCCGTTAAACCCCAACAAACAAACAATCAAACTCTTTTAAGGCTAAACCTTATCTGGAGCTCTGAGAGTGATGGCTAAATGTGGCTGTGACTGGAGAAATGGGGTTTATGAGATATGTGACCAGTGTAGCTCCTGATCAAATAGCACACTCATGTGGCGTGATAACGATCTACATTGCTGGTTGGAAACATGGCGGGTGTTTCGTTGACGGAATGGTGATCTGTGCGGATCCTGATCAGACTGCGCATGCACAGGCTGATCTGAATCTACACTGGTCGCAAAGCCCGTAAGCCCCATTTCTCCAGTCACAGCCACAAATATGATATTTGTTAAATAAGTTTACTACTTGCATAAGAAACGAGTCTGTGCCAAGTTTCTTATGATGTCAGTCAACGAGTTTGATAAATATCATCGGGAAATGAAAAAAGTTGACATTTTATTATATTGCATGAGTACATCATCATACACCGGAAGCTGTACTGATCACATATTTTTATGCCCCACCATGGTAGTGGAGGGGGCATTTAATGTTACCCTTGTCCGTCCGTCACAAGGTTAAAGTTTTTATTTGAGCTTGTATTGTCCATAGTATTAGGTCTACAGTCACCATACTTGCACACTATCATGAGACAGTGATGTATACCGCAACCCGCTGTGAATCAAACGACCTTTGTTTGACCTTGACCTACAATTGCTATATTTGCATATTTTTTTCCCGTGGTTAAATGTTTTGTTTCAGCTTGTTTACTTACTATGAAAGCAGTGAGGGGTATCCGTGTTCTATGAACACCCCAATTGTATAGATTAAGGAAGCTCTGTAGTTAGCCTATTTTTGTCAGATCTATTCACATTTGTGGCTGTGTCTGGAGGAAGGGGGCTCATGGTATTTGTCACCAGTGTATCTCGGTCTGCGCGAAATTTGTCGGTCTGTCGGACATGTCCGTTAAAATTGGCGCCTGTCCGACGGTAAACCGGAAAACGCCGGACCGAATGTCCACTATAAAAGAAAGTAAGCATCAATGAAATCACCTTCCTTTGGTATGCGCTTCTGGTGCTAGCTTTTCTTATATGACTGATATATAAAAAGCTCTTAAATATCACACAAAATTATTATATTTTTTTTTAAATTTCGGTCCTGTAAATTTTTGTCCGGTCTGGTAAAAATTTCAAGTTTACCAGATCGAATGTCCTGTAAAATTTTGGCAGTTTCGCGGAGATTGGTATCTCCAGATCGACGGGCACACTCCACCTGATAACGATCTGTATTGCTTGTTTGAAGCATGACGGGTGTTCCATTGATGGAATGGTTTTCAGTGCAGATCCTGATCAGATCTACACTGTTCGCAAAACAAATAAGCCCCATTTTTTCAACCACAGCCAGATTTATAATTATTCATCATGTTTATTGTTTAATGTTCCGCAGGTTGCTTATGCCATGGTTACAGGAATAAACTTTTTTTGAGAATTTATTGTAGACTGTAATTGTAATATTTTGAAAGTCTGTTTGTTTGCTTGTTTGTTGGGGTTTAACGGCCATCAACAGCTAAGGTCATTTAAGGCCGGGTCAATGGGTTTAGTACTAAACCCCATATATTACATGCACATGTACATGTGGGGGGGAAATCCCAAAATCAGAATGAATATTTACAATAAAAAAAACACTATATATTCAGCCCTTAAATCAGAATAATCCTGATCTGATGCGAGTTTGAAAGTCTGGTTTAATGCCTTTCAAAAAGTGAAAGTGTGTGTGTTTAACATCCCAGCAACAGCTAAGGTCATTTAGGGACGGTTTCCAGTCTCATCCAAAAGACCAGTGGGATAGAAGTATTTTTTGTTGACTCTGGATTGCGAGGCGAGGTTTGAACCCACAGCCTCCGGATTGGAAGTCAGGTGTTCTGACCCCTACGCCGCAATATATAAATTAAAATGGCAGGGTTCTGGCTTGAAGCATTATCAATTGCGAAGCTGTAAAGCTGGCTTTTAATTTAAATGTGGCTGTGACTGGAGAAATAGGATGTACAGGTTTTGTGAACTGTGTAGATCCAGATCAGCCTGTGCATCCACACAGTCTGACCAGGATCTGCATTATTCGCCATTCCATGCTGAAACGCCCGTCATGCTTCTACCAAGCAACACAGATCGTTATCAAGCTACAGGGGTGATCTATTTGATCATCAGTCACACTGGTCATAAATCCCATAAGCCCCATTTTCCAGTTACTATCACATATGATTCACGCCATGTGATTTTATACCTTCGGACATCTGCGTAATTTGATTAAATACGTTCACAAAATTCACAATATTTTTCGTAAATAAAGTCAAAAGTTGACACAATTTTCAGAGTACATGCGGAATATAATTCCGCGGAATATAATTCCGCATGTACTCTGAAAGTTTTGTCAACTTTTGACACCATTTACGGAAAATATTGTAAATTTTGTAAACGTATTTCATGAAATTACGCAGATGTCCGAAGGTACAAAATCACACGGCGTGTCTCATATATGCATGTGCTTGTATTGACTGATTTAGCTTTTGTTACAGTGTTTGTTTTCTGCTTGCCGCTACTTATATGTGCTCTAAAGGATTTCAGTATGACCTGAACATATTTATTTGTTGTTTGGCTCTTTCAGAAGGATATGTGAACATATGCAATCCTACTGTCCGTTTCACGAAACCTGCCCAAATTTTACGGCCATATAAACCATGCAAAAACTAGCTTTTTTAGCTCACCTGAGCAAAGCTCATGTGAGCTATTGTTATGGCAAAGTGTCCGTCGTCCGTACGTCCGTGAACATTTTCAATCATCTTCTTCTCCCGAACTGCTGAGCCGATATTGGTTAAACTTCACAGGGATGATATATGGGTGATGCCATTTCAGATTTGTTAAAATGGAGGTCATCGACAATCCAAGATGGCCGCCATGGAAAAGTAGGTCAAATTCTTAAAAAATCTTCTTCTCACGAACCGCCAGACCGATTTCGACGATACTTGGTATGAATGATCGATAGTTAGCGCTGTTTCAGATTTGTTCATATGGTGGCCCGTGGGTCAATAAAAATGGGCGTCGCCCGAGGGGTCAAATAGGGGTCAAATTTTATTTTTTAACCGAATATAGTCATGTAATATATCAAATCGAAGGTATTGACGAGACAATCACTCTGGAACATTTTTTGTCTAAATCATATGATTACGTCATCCAAGATGGCCACCGATAGTTCAAATGGTCATTCTTTTACTAAAGATTTCAAACGTCTTTTTCTTGTAAACTGCTTGGCCGATATTGGCCAGACTTAACTGTAATGGTCTGTGGTTGAAGCCTGTTCATTTTTGTTAAAATGGAGGTCATCACCAAATCCAAGATGGCCGCCGTTGAGAAGTAGGTCAAATTCTTAAAAAATCTTCTTCTCACGAACCGCCAGGCCGATTTCGACGATACTGGGTATGAATGATCGATAGTTAGCGCTGTTTCAGATTTGTTCATATGGTGGCCCCTGGGTCAAAAATGGGCGTCGCCCGAGGGGTCAAATAGGGGTAAATTTTATTTTTAACCGAATATAGTCATATAATATATCAAATCGAAGGTATTGACGAGACGATCACTCTGGAGAATTTTTTGTCTAAATCAGATGATTACGTCATCCAAGATGGCCACCGATAGTTCAAAAGGTCATTCTTTTACTAAAGATTTCAAACGTATTCTTCTTGTGAACTGCTTGGCCGATATTGGCCAAACTTAACTGTAATGGTCTGTGGGTGAAGCCTGTCCATTTTTGTTAAAATGGAGGTCATCACCAAATCCAAGATGTCCGCCGTTGAAAAGTAGGTCAAATTGTCAAAAAAATCTTCTGCTCACAAACCTCCAGGCTGATTTCGACGAAATTTGGTGTGAATGATTGATATTTAACGCAGTTTCAGATTTGTTCATATGGTGGCACCTGGGTCAAAAATGGGCGTGGCCCGAGGGGTCAACTAGGGGTCAAATTATATTTTTGACCGAATATGGTCATATAATATATCCAATCCAAGGTATCGACGAGACGATCACTCTGGAGCATGTTTTGCCAAAATCAGATGATTACGTCATCCAAGATGGCCGCCGACAGTTCAAAAGGTTGTTCTTTTACTAAAGATTTCAAAGGACTTCTTCTTGTGAACTGCTTGGCCGATATTGACCAAACTTAACTGAAATGGTTTGTTGGTGAAGCCTGTTCATTTTTGTCAAAATGGAGGTCATCACCAAATCCAAGATGTCCGCCGTTGAAAAGTAGGTCAAATTGTCAAAAAATCTTCTTCTCACAAACCGCCATGCCGATTTCGACGAAACTTTGTATGAATGATCGATATTTAATACTGTTTCAGATTTGTTCATATGGTGGCACCTAGGTCAAAAATGGGCGTGGCCCGAGGGGTCAACTAGGGGTATTTGGACCGAATATGGTCATATAATATATCCAATCCAAGGTATCGACGAGACGATCACTCTGGAGCATGTTTTGCCAAAATCAGATGATTACGTCATCCAAGATGGCCGCCGACAGGTCAAAAGGTTGTTCTTTTACTAAAGATTTCAAAGGACTTCTTCTTGTGAACTGCTTGGCTGATATTGACCAAACTTAACTGAAATGGTTTGTTGGTGAAGCCTGTTCATTTTTGTCAAAATGGAGGTCATCACCAAATTCAAGATGTCCGCCGTTGAAAAGTAGGTCAAATTGTCCAAAAAAATTCTTCTCACAAACCGCCTGGCCGATTTCGACGAAACTTTGTATGAATGATCGATAGTTAACGCTGATTCAGATTTGTTCATATGGTGGCACATTCGCAATATATGTTAGATCAGAAGGTACCAACAAATTCTGTGGAACATTTGAAGTTGTAAGTGAAGAGTCTTTGTGAAATCAAGATAACCACTATGGAGGCTTTTAGGTGAGCGATACAGGCCCATTTGGGCCTCTTGTTTTCGATAATATTTAATTTTATAAAAATTGAACAACGAGCCATCTTTTTATTTTGTGAAATTTGGTCAAATATTGATTTTATTACGAAAAATTGATTTGTCTATGGGAATTTAACATGGGGGGAATAGGAGGTGGAGAAGCAGACGTCGGAGTAAAAACATGAACAAAAATTGACTCCGAAACCTGGCTAGATAACTTGGAAATGCTCTAACTAAGAAAACAAAAGTTAAATTTTGAAAATGGGTCCACTATTTCTGAAATTAGAAACATTTCTCTGTGTTAAATCCCCAGACATCTTCACTCTGTGAAGTTTTCTATGGGAATTTAACATGTGGAAATTGTTTTTCGTAATAAAATCTATATTGCACCAAATTTCACGAACTATAAAGTGGGCTCATTCTTAAATTTTTATAAAATTTAATGTTATCAAAAAAATACTGTTTTTGCATTGTTTATATAGCCGTAAAATTTGGGCGGGTTTCGTGAAACAGACAGTAAGTTGACTTGAAACATTATGTTTCTTTGTAATATGCCGAAAAACATTCTGTAACCAATTGACACAGGTCACATACCCAAGGTAAAGGTCAAATTAATTTGCTTTGAACATTTGTTTTTTGAACACATGTTAAATACTTATATCTCTGTTATCCTAAGTCACATTACCGGTAACTTGAAACATTATTAACGGTCGTTGTCACCATCAATACTTTTATTCTGTAGCCGACACATGTGGCCCACCTACCCAAGGTCAAGGTCAAATTACTTACGTTATTTGCATTAAAGTTTGTACACAGGTTACAAATATATGGTTTGATCATGTCCAGAGCCGTGTGCAAACGTTTTCTGTGGCCCGAGGGAACTGTATGAACCCCAAGGCCGCAGTCCGCGGGTTCAAACAGTTCCCGAGGGCCACAGCAAACGTTTGCACACGGCTGGACATGATCAAACGTTATTGCTACATTTCCAACAAAAAACTGATGTAATTTGAGCATTATATTCAGTATTTTCAGTACTTTTATAAAATCGTCCCATTCACGTAGATAATTTTCGGTATGCATATTCCGGGGCCGCGTCATGAACGACATGAACGTCATGAAGTAGTGACGTCATGAAGGCACTTCCGCGTAGTGACGTCATGAAGGCACTTCCATTACGCGCGGCCCCGGAATGAGCATTGCCTAAAGCCATGTGCAAACAGCACGCGCTATTTGTTTGCACATATGTGCAAACAACGGAAACCATGTAACAATGTATGTTAAACTTTTTTAGTCATTTATGTACCTTATATCTCTCACTATAATATACATACACCCTGTGACCATCTATATTCATAGGCAGCAGTGGGTGGTAGGTGGGAGCACGTGATGGGTAATTTAACGAATGGGGTTCATCATTAACGAAATTCCGACTGGAGACCTGGTTTGGCCCTCACATACGTCTTTGGCATTTTGTATGTGACAGTTGAATCTGGTTATACCCCTTATGTGAGTATTACAATTATTTGTAATACTATTTTAGGGGAAGGGGCCAAGTGACTTTGGTGTGGTATGGACCTGGCACCAGCTCAGGTTATTTTAATTTCAGGGCTGTATATATTTTTTCTCGATGTAAATATTCCGTTCTGATTTTGGGATTTTCCCCCAATGCAGCAGGTTAAACCGGGATCGAACCCGTTTGCCCGGCCTTACATGATCTTAGCTGTTGATGGGCCGTTAAACACCTTTAAACAAACAAAACATCGGCATCAAATATCTATATTATGCAAATTCTGATTTTGTGACAAATAAATCATTTAGTGCACATGTAAGTCTATTTCACTGACCAATGTTTGCTCATTATCGCTGTTGTTTCAGGTTTCAATTGTATTGAATTATACATATAGCCTCATTAACCCTTACTACGCTGAATAAATGTTTTTTCGTCTGCCGGAAATGTTTTATTTTCAATATTTCTCGACAAAAACCTGTTTTGACAGAGCATGAGAATCGTCTCCATTCTCATGTGCTGTCAAAACCATTTTTTTTTTTTTAAAGAATTAAGGAAAAAATGAAAAACAGCAAACGGCGATTTTGGTTAAGTTTTTTTGTGAAGTTTTTTGGTTAAAGTTTTTCGTTATACTATATCTCTGCAACTGCTTTGCCCATTACCTTGAAACTTCACATGGGTGTTTATCATCATCTGTATTTTCATTCTACCCCACTCCAGTGCGGCCCCTTTGCCCAATGTCAAGGTCAAATTAATTTGATTAAGTTTTTTGGTTAAAGTTTTTGGTTAAGTTTTTTGGTTAAGTTTTTCGTTATACTATATCTTTTTTTTTAGTGTCCATGCCTCGCCACAAGGCGCGACATGCAGGCCGCGGCCATCTAGTTTGAAATCGGATGGTTATGTCATCCAAGATGGCTGCCGAAAGGGCAAAAGGTCGTTCTTTTATCAGAGATTTCAAATTTCTTCTTCACATGAACCGCTTGGCCCATGGTAGCCAAACTTCAAAGTTATGGTCCATGGGTGAAGCCTTTTCAGATTTGTTAAAATGGAGGTCATCGCTAGTCCAAGATGGCCACCGTCTAAAAATAGCACAAATTCTTAAAAATTCTTCTCATGAACCGCCAACCGGATTTCGACGAAACTTGGTAGGAATGATAGATGTAGAATGCTCTTTCAAAGGTGTTAAAATGGTGACCCCAAGGTCAAAAATGGGCGTGGCCCGTGGGGTGAAATTTTATTTTTAACCGAACATTAAGAAGTTTGCCGGAGTTTTTCGATTATGTCCTAACTTCTATATTCCTTGAAGGATTACTTACATATTTCAACACAGCATAGTTGTGGATAAATGCCACACATCCATGCCGCCCTTAGTATTATTTTGACCTTGAGGACTTTGAACGTGTTTCTCAATTCTGTCATATCTTCTATATCCCTTGAAGGATTACTATATTTCATTACATCATACTTGTGCACGAATGCCACACATCCATGCTGTCCTTAATATGGTATTGACCTTTTGATCTAAACATCGTTTTTACCATTAATTTTTGTTTTTACCTGACTGTACATATGACTTGTGCACAAATGCCACCAATCATGCTGCCCTTAATATGACCTTCACCATTTGACCTTCAAAACTGTGCTTATGAATACTTCTCACATTTGGTTAATTAGAGCCCCACTGAGAATCGGCGGTGCCCTATAGGTTTCGCCCTGTCTGTCCGTCCGTCTGTCCGTCCCTCCGATTATTTTTTGAAAGTTTTTGTAAGAGTTTCTCAAATCACCTTTAATTTCTGTTTGCCTTCAGCTAATATCTTCATATTGCACACATGCATTACTTAGTAACGATATCATATGTCCGTCCGTCTGTATGTCTGTTTATTTTTTGAAACTTTTTGTAACAGTTACTCAAATCACCTACATGTATAGGTGTCCTAAGTGTGTCGACAGACCACATTTTCTAGTTCACTTTGCCACAGTTTCTCCAATCTGCCACCGGGGGCATTCACGTGCTGACAGGCCATATTCGTTCTGATTTTGAGACCCCCCCCCTCCCCAAATGCATCAGACTTTGTGGTCCCGTCTCTCTCTATATGACCTTAGCTATTGCTCTGACGTTAAACCCATTCATTTTCACTTTTTTAAAAACAAAACCCTTATATATAATATATATGGGCCGCGTTCTGTGAAAACCAGTCTTAATGACAACGTCATGAAAGCCTGAAAATGACGTCGCAAAGTTACGCTTAAATTTACCAACGTCACGTCGGATTTTGACACTTGAAATAGTTGCGTCATTGCAATAAGTTGACGTTGTCCTATTTATAACCGTACGCTTTACTATTTGTGGCTCACAAACATTTTAATGCTGGATACGCGTAGCAGAATTGTATAGTTGTTTCCATAGTGGTTCAGACAGTTGTCTATTTTTTCGGTTTCCTTCAAGGAAACATGTAGTGATTTTGTCGATTATTTTTTATAATATATGGACGACTTGTGCCCTGACATTTGAAACTAAATACCCATACAACCGGTAATTTTTAGATAACACCATCACAGAATCAGTATTATGTAACAAATAGAACTGGGCACAGGTGACAGGGCTTAATTCGTTTAATTTATTTGACCTTCACCTTGGGATCAGCGGGGGTTGGACGGTCATGGATTTGGCATGGCATGGTAGTAGAGCCTTACAGGAATGCATGTGTGAAATATTAAGCATTTTAGATGAAGGAAATAGAAGTTATAACAATATTTCTCTGATGTTCAGTTTTGTAAACAGACTAAGTATGTGACCGTGACCTTGGGATCAGCGGGGGTTGGACGGTCGTGGCTTTGGCACAGCATGGTAGTAGAGCCTTACAGGAATGCATGTGTGAAATATTAAGCATTTTAGATGAAGGAAATAGAAGTTATAACAATATTTCTCTGATGTGCAGTTTTGTAAACAGACTAAGTATGTGACCGTGACCTTGGGATCAGCGGGGGACGGTCGTGGCTTTGGCACAGCATGGTATAGAGCTTACAGGAATGCATGTGTGAAATATTAAGCATTTTAGATGAAGGAAATAGAAGTTATAACAATATTTCTCTAATGTTAAATTTACGGACGCACGGACGGACGGACAACCTGACTCCAGTATACCCCACCCCCACAACTCGTTGCGGGGGGTATAATTATGATAGTGCCAAAATATACGCCGCTCCTGGCATATCGCATCATGGTGACACTGGGCCAAACATGTTTTAGTATTTAGTGTGTTGGTATTGTGTCACATGCATATTTACTGCGACACAATAATCATGATAATAATACAATACATAATTGTAGCCACCAAGGACGTAGCCTACTGATTTCTATATGTATCTGCTACCACTTACGTGTACGGTTTCACGTAATTTTTAGCGACTTTAAAAAATATCACATTGAATCAGCCGTATGATTGCCGTTTGATAACAATGTAAATATTCTTTAAAATGACCACTTGTAAATATGGTTATATGAATGTATAGTAATTTTACTAATATATTTGCAATCATTGCAGACACTGATCAGACTGCACAGATCTCCAACATTTACACATTTAAGAAGTCCGACTTTGCCAGATTGTTGTTAATTTTCTTACATTGTACTAAATAATGTTCGTCTGCGTGTTTGTTTGTTATCAAAGGGCCGTTCTAGTCGGAGGCGTGTACATAATATAAAGCAAACGCACATGCACATGAGCCGCTTCGAACAATAGTCGCAGGGTGTGGAGTGTTATTTCAACAAAATCAATGTTGTGATCGGGACAAATTTAGTGTGTAAATCACTGACTGCGTTATAGTGTGCAGTTATGCAAGACACATGTACGTACGCCACAGTGCTTTTCAGGGGCGGATCCAGGATTTCAGGTCAGGGTGGGGGGCAGGACTTCTTAATTGAAATAGTTTACTATACTTTCGAACCAGCACCGTTTGTTCGTCGACCAAGCGGAGCTGGGCAGACTGCTAGGTGGGTCTGGCAGTATGCCCTCCGGAATATTTTTTGATATTTACACCACATTTTGCTGCGTTATGGCGCATTTTAGAGCAGAAATATCTTTACTCGCCAAATTTTAGAGGTGGGGGGTGAGGGGGGGGGGGGGGGGGGGGGGGGGGGGGGGTCACCGGGTTTTTCCTACGTTAATCCGCCCTTGTTTTTAGCATGGCTGTTTCTTTGTTTACAAAGGCGCTGAATGTACTTTTTCTGCAACACAACAAAACTAAATTGCACATTTTATTTTCAAATTAATTATTCCGGACGAGACAATATACTGCCGGTATTTTTATCAGGACATGTAACAATTATACAACCATGTATGTTACATCTCCACATTTTCCCGGCAGTGGCGGTGGTGGCCAGTCGAGGGAGTGGGGGTCAGCGTGCAGCATTTTCCCATAGACCTGCTACCTGCTAGTACGGGGTACATATACATTAGCCCGTCCGTCAGTCATATTTGCTAATCAGGAAAATGTTCTTCCCGCTTTCTGAGATGCAAATTTAATTCCAAGACAGTCGATTTTTATTTTGTTTAAAAATGCCCGGGGGTGTCCGACTACACTCTAGACCCTATCTAAGTCATTGATATGTGCAGCCATAGGCCTATCCAAATTCTAGTCATTCATTTCTACAGAAATATAATGCATTTGTTTCAATCACCGATACGATGTGCATATAATTTACAATTTCCAACACCAGGAATGCCGTTTAGTTTTTTGGTCTTTGGTGACGTATTGTCTAAATCAATAAATAACGTCACAATTAACTGTAAATGACGTCAATTCTGAAATAATTGCAATGTATCTTTCTGACGACACACGTATATGAATCTATTATGGCGATGGTGGCAAATTACGAAGCCACAGGTCGGCTAATT
The DNA here is from genome assembly GCA_029237695.1 of Conchocele bisecta. Classification (NCBI taxonomy): domain Eukaryota; kingdom Metazoa; phylum Mollusca; class Bivalvia; order Lucinida; family Thyasiridae; genus Conchocele; species Conchocele bisecta. The sequence continues at coordinate 5,142,503 of CM055279.1, forward strand.
ATAGATTTAAAATCGATAGTTGTGCGTTTGTTTTGTTCACTACATGTACATATCATAGTTTTATTCTAATGAATGTTTGATAGTATACATACTAACACTTGTAGATACATTTACTGTAACTTATCAGCAAATACAGTTTACAGCAAGCACCGTCAATGAGTCTATGAACACTCATTTCTACTGTAGGCTGTTGAGTTGCATTGTACAAATGTCGCCGTTTCAATAACGTCATTTTTTCGATGACGTTATGTTGTTTTTTTTCGTGCATGATTCACATGGTGCTACAAAAAGTGAGATAAAACAAAATCTATTAAACATAATTGCATTTTCTTTTCAGAATATTGATTTTGAAAGTTGTCCGCAAAAATGCAAATAAAAATTTTTGTCATTAAGGCCGGTTTTCACAGAGCGCGGCCCATATATCTTATATATAATATGGGAATACCCATTCCAGTTAACCCTTTCACCCCTAAATAACTGGAATGCATTTTGATATGGCAATTTTCCAGGCAATCCAATCGTCACTAAATGATTTTCAGACTAGTCCGTTTTTTTCCATAAAAAAAATACGAAAATTTCTTGCGAAAAGTGCAGATCCTGATGAGATGGCTCCAATTGAGCCATTTCATATGCATCTACACTGTTTGCAAACACTACTATAGCTGTCTTTAGTGTTGAAAGTGTTAAACTCATTCACTTGCACTTGTCTAAAAGTGGGTGGTGGTCGGGCAAACGAGATAGCGTAAATTAACCGTAGGGGTTCCTCCGTATAGGAATCACGATTTGCCTGGTTTGGCCCTCAGGTACGTTTTTATCTTCGGCTCTTTTGTTACCTGGGAGTTGAATTGGGTTATTATAGGAATGAATGGCCTTTTTGTGGAATATATCGGGGTATAAACTTGGAAAAGTCGCGGGAATACTGGACGAAGGCCGGAAGGCCTCGTCCAGTATTCCCGCGACTTTTCCAAGTTTATATCCCCGATAAATTCCACAAAAAGGCCATTCATTCCTTATAATTCCAGTATTTGAAATAAATTCATCAAGAAAATGTGTTTATTTTCCGTTTTCTTAAGAATTATTTTAACTGCGCCTCACGGTTACGGAAAGTAGTTCGGCATATGGGAGTTTACTGGGATATACATTTTGGACAGAGACTTGCTACGGGCCAATCAAATTTTAGGGAATTGTGTAAATATTTTTGTGCTGGAATTATTGCCCATTATAAAAGTAGTAAGAGTATTACTGATCCTACTGCTTTTGGGAGGGGGCCAAGTGATTCCGGTGTGGCGAGGACCTGGCATCAGATCAGGATTATTCTGATTTCAGGGCTGAATACATGTACATAGTTTTTTTATTGTAAATATTCAGTTCTGATTTTGGGATTTTCCCCCCATTTGTACATGTACTTGTATGGGATTTAGTACTAAACCCATTGACCCGGCCTTAAATGACCTTAGCTGTTGATAGGCCGTTAAGCCCCAACAAACAAATAAACAAACAAACTTGTCTAAAAACAATACTCTTTCTGATAAATAATATGGGAGTGTCCATTCCAGTTACTTAGAGTTGAAAGGGTTAAATAAACAGGGGCCCGTTTCGCTAAACTTCGTACGACTAAAATGTTTGTGAGTGCAAAATCTATATGATAGTCTGTAAATTTCACATTAACATTGTTTTCTTGTAAACAATTAATGGATTTACATTTGTTGAGCATAGGCTGCATATACATCAATTGAAATTTCCAGACGATCCTAAATTTGCATTTACAAACATTTTAGTCGTACAAAGTTTAGTGAAACGGGCCCCCGTTTATTTAACCCTTTCAACCCTAAGTAACTGGAATGGACACTCCCATATTATTCTCAATTTTCCACTCCTCATTGAATTTCAACTCATACATTTCTATATGTTTTAATTTCATGACACACTGTTCAAATTACCACTCATCCAGATACATTTTAAAACATTCACCACTCGGCAATATCAGTGGATGAGTGGAGATTTGTCGAGGCCTGATAAATAAATAAATTGTCAATTACCAGTTGATAACAAAGAAGAAGAAGTGGAAGAAAAAGTAGCAGAAGAAGAGGAGGAGGATGAGGAGGAGGAGGAGGAGGAGGAGGAGGAAGAGGAAGAAGAAGAAGAAGAAGATGATGAAGATGAGGACGATTACAAGAAACCCGAGGCTGACCAAAAACGATCGCGGAAGACGACATCTTCGAACACACCCGCCGCTCCCAC